>JANBPO010006558.1:0-57410 GCA_024336825.1 Amorphophallus titanum | reverse complement strand
TTCTTTGTCGAATTCTTTCCAGATTGTCTACAGAGATTTTTGGTTCAATAATGCAAGCCATTTACACCTTGTTTCTTATGATATGGTTCTTCAAACTCCGCACAGATCTATCATTGCCAACCCCCCTTATGTTCCATATGAGAGTGGGATCAATCATTGGGAGAGTGAGGGGCAAGTTGCACCACCTGCTATAGATTTAGCTTTAGCTCTTGTGATTGGTTGTTGCACTTTGTTTTTGGGAATCTTGTGGCATCCTTCCAAATGTGTCACCAGCCCATTGTCCTTACACAAAGAAGTGTTTTGCATAAAAATATTTTCATCCCTTGACTGCTCTGCCACAGACAATTCTCCAACATCACAGCTAAAATTTGATAATCTAGTATGAACAGTGAGGAGGTCTGTGTTACCCGAATGTCCACCAACTTGTTGCCTGCCTATATGACCTTGAAAGATAAGGCTGTCCTTGTTGCCATCATATTTGCTGCTATGTTCTTTATTAGCTTCTATAGGAACAGTACACTTATCCCCAACATAAAAATGGTTTGTCGTCTCAGAGAGACAATGCATAGATTCCTCTACACTGCTAAAGTCCCTCTGCAAGTTTAAAATCTCAGTATCAATGGCCATCTTGTGATCATCAGAGGGTTTTTGATGAGATAGCTCTGGGAGCCTCATTTGGTCTGAAGGGAGCTCAACTTGACAAAACAGTGCCGAAGCTGGAGATGCATCCTGTGCCTGGGCACCAAGTTCTCTACTCAATTCTGAATAATGAATGTTTGGAGCCTCACCACTGTCATTCGGTTGCTTGTTGGGATTGTCAGGAGCAGAATCAATAGTACCTTGATCTAGATTCTGTACGGAATTATCATTTTCCTGTAAAACCGAAAACATGTTGGACTGCAGCACATTATGTCGAACACCCTGGGGGCCTACTGTCTTTGCTATATAGAGCTGTCGAGATTGCATTGGTTGAGCTCCGGGCATGCGATTAGTAGTGTCAGTCTTCCCCAGCTTCTTTTTGCATTCTTGAACAGAGTGGCCCAGTTTATGGCAAAACGAGCATAGTTGAGGCACCCTGTGATAATTCACAGATTGCCAAAAATCGTGTCCATGCAAGTCGATCCATATTCTCTCCTTCCTTGGGACTGATAAATCAAGCTCAACGCATACAAGTGCTTCCGAAGTATCTGTCATCGCACCCCCAAAGCCCTAACCCTAGTTGCCCCCTCTCCAACCCCCTCACACCCCAGCCCTCTTCCAGCCACCTCCCACCGTGTTTCACATCTCCAGCAACACTCAAGCTCGCTCCCAGCTGCGCGGAGTTCGCCCCGTCGTCTTCCTCAGCCTTGCGTTGGAAGCTTCATCGGCCCTGCTGCCTGCAGTCTCACACTGAACCTGAGGTCTAGTTGCATGCTCTGCCACACCCCCAGGCAATGCGAACCAGTGTCTGTGCTCCTCAGAGACATCGTGTTGCTGTGAGACAGCTTCGCTCCAGAAGTGGTCCCACCCCATTTCGACGTCGGCACCGATCGCGTCGACCGTCTTCGTCCAACTGCACTAAATTCACACCTGATCCTGAGTACCATTTGGTAGCGACTACACCGTCTCCTACAGCTGGAATCAGCCCAAACTCTCTTCAGAAGAGTTCTCCCTTGTCGAGTCGCCGAAAAGTCAGAGGTGGTCTCCTCCATTTCTGATGTCAGCACAGCCTGGGGCGTCCAATCTCCTACGATCGCGCCTGACTGCTGCCACCCAGTCAGTCGGGAACCTGCAGCAGATTCATCAGCCTTGGCACGCCTTCCTCTGCTGGTTTTCGGCCCAAGGAAACTTCACCAAAGTTTTGCCCCTCGACGACATGAAACCAACCCAGGTGGTTTCGTTCCATTCAGACTTCAGCACCGGAAGTTCCACCATGACCATCATCGACCTGTCCTGCTGTTCACCCAGGAACCTGATGCCGACCATCTGGGCGACCACGACTGGCGAGATGATCTGATGGCCACCAACTTTTGAGGGTTTGTAGTAATCCCTGTTTGCTACGCCCATGAGTTGGTCCCGTCACTTTTGGTGTTCTATAGAGAGCGTACCTATCGACGCACTACGACCGCGCCATCCGGTCCTGTGAGGCAGAACTGCACAGGCCATCGGCTGCAACCTCCTCCACCTTCCAGTGACATTGGCTCGACGTCGAACTTGCAGGCATCTCTCGGCATCCCCCAAGCTTTGTCCAGGCATTGGCAGCACCTCGATTAGACGTCGGAGCTAGGCATACGATCGCAGTTTGGTTTCCCCTCCCCTCGTTCCCCCCTCCTGCGCGAGGGTAGTGCATGTAGTGGTTTGCCCCATCCCCGTGATCCCCTCCCTGCGTGGAGTGTAGTAATTGTAATAGGGGCGTGGGGAAGACGTCCCGGCCGAGATCCGTGACTCCCGGTACAACAATGATTATTAATTACAAAGTGCTTCAATAGCCCACTCCACGTAGGGAGGTAACAGGCAACATGTGGGGTTCGGGAGCACCACTCTCAAGTTGACGGGTCAGCAAGGCGGCGGTGGGGTGGCGACTCCGAATCTGCAGTTTCTGACCGGTAGGACAGCGCACATGGGCGTCCAAAGGGACGCTGGTCTCCTGGAGGCTTCTGGACGCGGCGGTTCATCGGGACATTGGCGGAGGGTCCCAGGTAGGCCCCTAGGAGCGGCAGTTGCTGATTCTTCTCTGACGTATTTTTTCTGGCTTTTACCGTTGACCCCTTTTTGCAGGCCAACCTCGGGACAGATCTGGACAGTCCTGCACACTCCGGCAAGATCGGCCGCCATGACCAGCCCCGACGTCGGATCGAAGTGAGACCAGCGCCATTGCAAAGAGGACTCGAAGATATTCGACCTATGGGAGTCTCAGATCCGTCCAACGGTGGAACTGGAAATGACAGCTTCTGCAAACTAACTGAGTTCTCTGACTCGAAATATAGAACACATAGGGTAGAATAGAAGCTGCCTGTTTATGGGGTTGGACTGAAGATCTGATGGAAGTTCTAGGGATTGGGAATTTTTGTGGAGGTAGAAGGGAGAGTGGTGGTCACGCAAATAGGTCTTTTGTAGAATTCTGACCACATTTGATGGGTGAGAAAATTTGTGTACCACCAGCTATCACACTGGTCTGCTCACAGGTAGATTATGGGGGTGAAGAATAGCGGACTGGGAAGAGGCCTAAATGAGTTTTGATCTGGGTGAAAATTGAACTGGGAATGGCCTATGATAGGGAAACCTACCCTCAAAGTTTCGTTACGATCCAATGGTCGGATCTCCCGTACCAGCCCTTTCACCGAGCTGTTGTCCTGTAACTCCGAGTTTTGGGGCAGTAGGATGAAGACCGGCTTGTGGTGGCTCAACGGCGGCACAAACGGCGGCAGCGGCGGTGGGGAACATTCATAACAGATAGAGGAAGAAGGAAAGAGGAAGAGATTTGAGGGAGATGGAAGATCTAGGATCAGATTTGGAGGAAATTGGAGGAAGGAGTGGGAAGAACATCAAGAACAAGGAGAGAGGGAGAGGGGACACACCAAGCTTCTTCCAATTTAATTCTTCGAAAATACAATGATATGACTCTCAAAAAAATAAGAAAATACATCATATGACTCAAAATAGATAACTAGACCATGCTAGATGCGCCCGAGGCGAGCCATGAATGTGGGCAAGGGGGGTGATGTCCCCATCACTTACACTTGCTAACAACATGTCCCAATCGATGGCAAGTAGAATAGAACGAAGGCAGATGTGGGCAGACGACTGGCTGCCATAAACCATTTGAACCAATGCCAACCCATACCCTCTCTGGGACCCTGAGAGATACATCCACGAACATAGACTCGAGTAGCCTATGATCGAGCAAGGGAAATGGTATCCTAATCTACATGAAACACTTCACACACACTCCCAGCAATCGAGCGGACAATGGCCTCCAAGAAAAAATTCACCAGGAGGCCAAGAACTCTACCCATACTGGCACCACCGGGCAATCGACGTCCGGGGTGAAATCAAAGACTAGAGAAAAAATTTGAACCATTGGCCAAGGATGATAAGAGAACCCTTTAATAAAATCTAAATAAAATTCTTACAACATGAACAACGAACCAACAGATGTGGATACTCACCGAATGAGAGAACCTTGATTTAGTCATCCATTTTTTTGGTGGCGAAGTCAGGGTTTTGGCTGGGTTTTGGCGTTCCACCCATGGCCGTTTATGGGGGGGAGCCTCCTCCTCCCCCCTCTTCCTCGCTGACCCCTTCTGGAGATCTTCTTCAAGCCGTCGTCCCTCCCCCTGTGAGTGCTGTTGGGAATCATAGAGATGAGGATAGTGGTTTCCCCTCCATTGGTCTCGTACCATGCAGACCGTGTGTCAACGAATCTGTCTCTTTTCCTTCAAAGTTTGGCGCGACTGGTGGGCCTACTACAGTGCCTGTGGTTAATCATCGTCATGCACTTCTTTCTGACGATGCCAATCCAGCCTCTATTCCTTCTTGTTCTCTGGAGGATCAGGGTGCATGGCCGAAGCTACCTTCGTCGTCTTCTGCTAAAGACGTGAGGGACGGTCATCCCTTGACTGCTCCTCCCTCTTTTGCTCAGGTTTTGATTTCTTCGTTTACCCCTCCGTTGGTCCCTTTATCTGTCCACTCACCTGCTTCTACGGACCTTGGGGAGCCTGCGGCTTTCTTTTCCATGGAGGAGATTCAGCTATCTATAAAACCTCTGGAACATGCGATTGTGGCTAAAACACCTTTGGGGAGGTCTGCTTTCCAAGAAATTAGACAACACCTTGCGCAGAGGTTCCTCTTCAAGCAAGACTTTTATTTAAGTGCTCTTGATGGTCGGCATCTTCTCCTTCGTTTTCAAAACTATGAGGATTTTTTGAGTGTCCTCCTTAAAGAATCTCTGTATATCAAAGGTAAGCCTTTCTGGTTCTCAAAGTGGACGATGGATTTTTCGCCAGAGGAGGATTCGCCGATTGTTCCGGTGTGGATGGAATTGCCAGGTCTTCCAGCAAATTTCTACAATGAGGCAATGGTACGCTCTATAGCTGGGAGTGTAGGCCCTGTTCTTCAGGTGGATAGGAACACTTTGTGTCTAACTCGCACTCATTCAGCTCGTATATGCATTCATATTGATGTTTCCAAAGCTCTTCCTCGTCGAGTATGGGTCGGTGCAGGAAACAAAGGATTTTGGCAGCCCATTGTATTCCCAGCCCACCCTTTCTTTTGCACTACTTGTAGAAGGCTTGGGCATATCTCCTCCAAGTGCAGGAAAAAGAAGGATTTCGCTAATGACATGCCGGCTATTGATGTCTCTGCTGAAGTTGAGAAAGATATGGATCAGCCCTCTGTTCATCCTCGACATAAGAAAATGTGGCGCCCTGTTTCCCACTTGACGCCTGACCAACCAATTCCTGGTCCTGCAGCTCCATCTGCCCATGAGCGCTCAGCTGTCCCTGCTACTATTGGGGGATCTCCTGCTCTTCGCAATTTTTCTTCTGATGCCCCAGAGAATTTAATAGTGGAGCCTACCAATCCTGCTTTCTCTGACAGGCAATTAACGGATCGTTTGAATAAGGTTTCTTCAAATCCCACTGATGGCAGTGCCAAGGGACTTGATTCTTCATCCATGAAAAATTTTGATACTGTTTTGTTAATAGAGAAGGATAGCATTGTCCCTCATAAGGAATCCCCAGCTATTTTAAAGGATAATTTAAGCTCATCTGAGCTCCCTTCAGGCCAAATTCCTTCTTCTGGTATTGCCATGGTTCCGGTTCCTGAGATACAGATTGTAGACTCTCAGTCCATTCCATCAGAGCAGGAGGTATTGATTTCGGATATCTCGAGTGATGAATTACATTCAATTGAAAAACTTTTGCAAAGGAAGCAAATTGCTGAACTGGCTGCTATTGAAAATTTGAAGACATTGCATGGTGATAAGCCTCGTGTCATTACAAGATCCATGTCCAGAAGTGGATCTGATGGTAACATTCCTCATTCACATCATTCCAAATGAATTTCATATCCTGGAATATTAGAGGAATAGGTAATGACACATCTATTGGTCGTGTTAAATTTTTAATAAAATATTATAATCTTGATTGTATTGCGTTGTTGGAGCCCAAGTTACATAACAAACACATGGATAGAATTTGTAGAAGATTGGGTATGTCTAAAGTTATTGCAAATACTGATGACATGGCTCACATTTGGATCTTGTGGAAAGACCCTCTGGATTTTTCTCTAGTTGTTAGAGATGAACAGCAAATCACTCTTCTTGTATCTCCTTCTGGTCAAGTTCCCTTTTACTTAACTGCAGTTTATGCAAAATGCAATGTGACTGAGAGGAAGAGCCTTTGGAATTCTTTGTTCAATGTTCACTCCCTTATTATTGGGCCTTGGTTGGTAGCAGGGGACTTTAATTGTATCACTGATATAGGGGAAAAGCTTGGTGGTAATGACCCTAATTCAGTAGCCATGGCAGATTTTAAGGAATGTATTTCAGACTGTGCTCTCATTGATGCTGGATTCAAAGGATCTTCTTTCACTTGGCATAACAATCAATCAGGTGGTAGGGGCATTTGGGCAAGACTGGACAGAGTTTTAGTAAATGCTGATTGGCTGGCTCAGATACCCATCTCTGTCGTGCATCTTTCAAGGGAAGTATCCGACCATGCCCCCTTACTAGTGCAACAGGTTTCTCATCACAAAGTAAGGCCCAGATTTTGTTTTCAAAAGATGTGGACATTCCATGGTCAATTTCTAGCTGATATAAAGAAATGTTGGGACACTAGTCCTTTGGCAACTTCACCTACTACCACTCTTTATCTCAAATTAAAGAGTATCAGAAAAATGCTCAAGGACTGGAACCATCATGTTTTTGGCAATGTTCATTCCAATTTAGCTGCAGCTGAGGATGCTACCCTTAAAGCAGAACTTGAGTATGATCTCCAGCCTTCCCCAATTCATGCTGCTGCCCTTGATGAGGCTAAGTCTAGATTGTCTAAGATTATTCTTCAGGAAGAATGCTTTTGGAGACAGAAATCTAGAGTCCGTTGGCTCTCTGAAGGTGATAGAAACACCAAATTTTTCCATTCTACAACCATGGCTAATAGGAAGAAGATGTTCATTTCTCAGTTACAGAACTCAGCCGGTATTATCACTTCGGACCCTGAGGAAATGACCAATATTGCTGTGTCTCATTTTCAACTTGCTTTCAGCACCCAAAATCATTTTGCATATAGCTCTATCCTTGAATGCATTCCTCTATTGGTTGACCAGGTGGACAATGAAACCTTATGTGCTCTCCCCACTGATGCAGAAGTCAAAGATGCTGTTTTCAGATTATCTCAGGATAGTGCTCCGGGGCCTGATGGGTTCTCTGGTGCTTTTTACCAATCAGCTTGGGAGATTGTTTCCTCCACTGTGGTAAAGGCTGTCCAGGAATTCTTTATATCTCAGGAGGATCTCCCTAGAACTGTCACATCCACCTTGGTTGCTCTTATCCCTAAACAAGTTAATGCCACCAAGATTTCTGATTTTAGACCTATTAGTCTGTGCAACTTTTTCTACAAGATTATTGCTTCCATCATAAATTTCAGATTATCCAGCATTTTGCCTAAAATTATTTCTCCTGAACAATCTGCTTTTGTGAAAGGAAGGAATATTGTTGAGAACATAGCCCTGGCTCAGGAATTAACCAATGATCTTGGCAAGAAAACTAGAGGTTCTAATGTGATGATCAAGATTGATATGGCTAAGGCTTATGACAAGCTTGAATGGGACTTTCTCTTCAATGTTCTTCACAAGTTTGGGTTCTGTGATCAGTTTATTTTCCTTGTCAGGAAAATGGTTCAAAATAACTGGTTTTCAATCCTTTTAAATGGTGTACCAGCTGGTTTCTTCAAATCCTCAAGAGGAGTACGTCAAGGTGACCCAATTGCTCCCTCTCTATTCATCATTGCAGAAGAAGTTCTCAGCAGATCTCTGACAAGAGCTTTTCAAAGTGGAACTGTTGAATGGTATGCTGGCCCGAGAAATTGCCCCAAAATATCCCACCTTTTGTTTGCGGATGATACACTGGTTTTTTGCAAAGGTAATATTAACTCAATAAGGAACCTCCTTAATATCCTCCATGACTATGAAAGGGCTTCAGGGCAGTTGATAAATGCAGGAAAAAGTGGTTTCTTTATACACTCCAGACTTAATAACTCAGCTGCCAGGAAATTAGAGGAAGCAACTGGATTTGCCAGGCATACTTTCCCCCACAGATATCTTGGGTTTCCACTGGTCAAAGGCAGGTGCAAGAAGGTTCATTACACTGGTATTCTCAATACAATTCAGAAACGGATTTCAGGTTGGAAATCTGGGATGTTATCCCAAGGAGCAAAGCTGATTCTTATCAAACATGTTCTGACCTCCTTGCCCATATATTTTTTAACTTCTTCTTCACTGCATATTGGTATTCACAAAGCCATTGAACAGTCTTTTGCCAATTTTTTCTGGGGTTCCTCTGGCCAAGGTAACAAAAAACATTGGAGATCTTGGAAAGCAATTTGCAGCCCTGTTTCGAATGGTGGACTTGGCATTATGTCTCTAAGGCATATGGAGACAGCTTTATGTGTTAAAATGTTATGGCAAGCTCTACACTCAAACTCATTATGGGCTGTTTATTTCAGAGCTAAATATATAAGGAATAGCCCTCTAATCAAGGTTCAGTTTAAAAATATGAAAGGCTTTGAAAGGAGGCGTTGGCTAACAGCTAAAAATCTCATCATCCAGCACAAAAGGGTTATAATTGGAGATGGCAGAAGGACTAATTTCTGGTATGACAGATGGTTAGGAAACTTCACTCTTGCTGATTTTATTCCAGCAGACCACATAACTAATCATAATTTGTCTGTCCGAGACTGCATCTTACAGCAGCATGTTGAAGACACCATTTTGCACAACAGGAGTTTCCCAGATGTTATTTGTACTGCTTTAAGGCATATCAATCTAAATCAAGATCATGATCAAGCTGCTTGGAGTCTTTCCTCCTCAGGGTACTGCTCTGTTTCCTCCACCTTTAAGGTCATTTCTAGCAACCATGAGTTACCTGTTACTAACCATTGGACTAAATTATGGTCACCATGGCTGCCTTCAAAGATTTCAGTTCACTTATGGAAGATTATTAACAGATGTCTTCCTCTGGACTCCAATATTCAGAAGATTGGGATCCAATTTTGTTCAAAATGCAGCTGCTGCAAGAGTTCTCAGACTGAAAACTACAGTCATTTGTTCATTCACAGTGAATGGGCTTCCCATACGTGGTCTTTTTTCAAATCTCTAGGCTTAAAAACTGAAGCTAGTTCTGTTAACACAATGATTGCAAACACTCTATATTCCACTCAGAAGAAATCTTTGTTTGGATTATTTTGCCTTGCTGCTGTTGGAGTTGGCATGTGGGAGATATGGTGTGCTAGGAACCTTGCCAAGTATGAGGGTTCTATTGTCTCAAGTCAGGGGCTCCTTCATAAAATTTGCTACAAAGTGAAGGAGATCTGTCAGGTTACTACCTTATCCGAAGCAAAACATGGAAACATTAAAATCTTAGAAGCTTTTGGTCTGCAGCATCTTACACCCAAAGAACACAAATTCATGGCCATCAAATGGATTTGTCCTCCTTGGCCTTCGCTCAAGCTTAACACCGATGGTGCCTCAAAGATTAATGGCGATTCTGGTGGAGGTGGGGTGATTAGAGATCATTTTGGAAATGTTCTGCTAGCCTTCAACCATTATTATGGCATTTCCAACAGTTTAATTGCTGAAGCCCGTGCCTTATTGGATGGACTAAATTATGCAAGAACAATTGGTTCCACAGCCACAATTATAGAGTGTGATTCTAAAACTCTTGTCCACATTATCAACAGGAAAGTCACATGCCCTTGGTTAATTCTTTCCTATGTCAGGGAGATATGGCGACTTCTTACTCCTACTGATTCTATAGCACACATCTACAGAGAAGGGAATACTGTGGCGGACTCTTTGGCTTCTTTAGCTTGTAATTTGAAACGTAATGTTTTTTATTCTTTCAATGAGCTTCCCCCACTCATAAAGGGAGCTGTTAGACTTGATAAGCTGGGTATGCCCAGTGTGCGTGTGATGTAATTGTTTATTCAACTTCTTCATTATTCAATAAAATAACCCCCTAGTGGTAAGGTGTTGGAGTTTCCTACTCTTCCCCCTCGTCACTAGGCAGGGCCTTCACATAAAAAAAAAAGTCCTCACGGTCTCATTAGCAAAAATGTGGGGTGCATACCGGCCCAACTCAATGAATTTTTCGCAACATTATAGCACCGACATCTCACCTTATGTCAGCTCCAGAAATTGATACATCTTGGCTAACTTCAGGCAGGCTGGAGTATAGACACGTTCAAACGTAGCAATGAACTCAGCCCTTGAGATCTGTCGAAGCGGATGGAAACGGAAGATGACTTCCCATTTTGAGGTCCACCATGTGCGTGCAGTACCATGCAGTTGATAAGAGACCAACATAACTTGTTCATCCTCGGTGAACTCCATACATTGGAAGACGCACTCGGTAGCATCCAACCACTCCCTAGCTGCCTCAGGATCTGATTGACCCTCGAAAGTTGGTGGATGGAACAGTAGGAATTCTTTCAGTGCCCGTCCACGACCACCAGGTAACTCCACAGGCGGAATAGGAATAGGTGTAGCCTGGGCAGGAACCGGTACAGCTGGAGCAGCTGAACCACTAGCCTCATTCCGAGGAACTAGGGCTCTTCGCCTTTGAGGCGGCATGTTGAATCTAGGAAATCACGACAGTGGAAAACACGTGAGCAATCGCAAGAAAACATCCTAAGCCAGCAACGAAACGACTCAAAGGGACTTGCTTTGGACCAATGAGGATTTCAATTCCTGATATAATTCCCTAACTCCGCTCTGATACCATCTGTCTAGGATTGCATAAGTGAAGGTGTGGTCATCCTTAGAGTCAACCAAGCCGCATATCCTCTCCCATTAGGAGCCTATTGTTGAGAGCACAGTTTTAATCAAATCACTAAGGTTCTAAGGGAGAAACAATTGAAAATTTTTTGAGCATCATCTAAATAACTTGGTTGATCTTAAGTGTCTTCACCCTCTCTTCACTAACATTTTGTAGGAATCATCTTGCTTATTGTGTGTTTATTTTTTTGTGTTGTTTGCATTCTATCAAGGTGTTTTGAAGTTGCATGTGGAGTTATTTTTGTCCATCCCAGTAATCCCCTAGGGTCGAGTCCAACTTCAAGCTTTAGTCCAATCCCCTTTTCAAATTTCACATGGCTTCCTTCAATCCTCCCCGCTCCCAAGAGGAATCTCTTCCTCAAGGGCTCCTAGAAGATCCTTCTAGGGTTATCTCCTTCCCATCGTGAGAGGGGTCTACTCCTCCTCCGTCCTCCATTCCTATGGAGGGCGCCCAGTCCACCCCATCCTTTTCCCCTCCTTATGCCAATTCCATCCTTCAGATGATGGCCCAGTTGGATCCGGCCCAACTTCAGGCTGTCTACTAGGCCATGCAGGGGTCCAATACCCCACCTTCCATGATTACGCAAGGCCTATCTAATACCGCCATCCAACATACCCCAATCAATCTTACTCCGGTCTAGCCTAGGGCCATTACCTTCTCCAACCTTAAAGCGGGCCAATCCTCGGCATCTGCCCAACAATCTTTTGATAAGCGAAAGTCCACTCTCCCTTCCTCTTTTCAATTGGGTCACCATACCTCCAGCCCATCAGCACCACAACTCCTTATGGGCCCATCCGATTTCTTGCGCCCTCAGCAAGGGGCAGTCCAGGTCCACTCAAATTTGGGTCATCCTTCGGCCCAATATCCCTTTTATGGGCTTCCTCCTACTCATGCTACTTTTCCTTCGGCACCATCTTATGGGCCACTTTCTTCAGCTGCTTTGCCTTCTGCTCCTCAGGCCCAACCTTCTCCTTTCACTACCCCTACTCCATCTAGGGAGCAAGAGCTCTTTGATAAATGGGTCACCATGCAACAACAGCTCGACTTCCTACAAAAGTGGGTTGGTCCACAATCCTTGGCAGATGTGCCCGTTCCAAGTTTCCAGAATATCTGATTTTTCCCTCAATCTGAGCTCCCTAATTACAGACTATATAGAAACTACACAAAAATGGCCAACCCACCTTTAAATAGCTGAAACCATATATACATTTATATGGGCCTCACTTACACAAGGCATGGGCCCTAATAATATTAGCCACTCAAAAACTAGACCAACCCATTTATATGCCACCCTTACACAAACCAACCCAAAACCCATTTGTGTGCGTCACATGCCCATTCGAACTTAACAAAAGTCCAACACCTGACGTACACAAGTTGAAGGCCAAGTGAAGAAATGCCTAAGTTATACTAGCCCATAACCTTAAATGGAACCAATTTAACGAAAGACCCTTAGCAAAAGCCCAACCCAAATTACCTATGTATACATAAAGGAGGCCACGTTAAAAGGTTAGATGGGCCAACCTCACGTACTTAAGTGAAGGCCTCTTAAATGCCAAGCCCATTATCCCTTTTAAAATCACATGGTAAATAGGTTACTAATACCCATGACGAACACTTCTTCGAAGCCAATTCACAACCCTATTTGACATTGCATGGAGGAAATAGCTTTAGGGTTTTCACGTAAAAATCAGGAAAGTGGCAGGTGTGATAGCAAGGGAATTTGATGATCGGAATGATATGTGGAAGGTTTTTAAAAAACCTTTCCCTTGAAAACCTTCTACCCCCTTAAGGACTTCTAGCCATTATAAAGCAATGCCCTTGACGAGCGGCAGCAACTAATGCTGCTGCTGCGCCATCCCTCAACGATGTGCGAAGGAGTTCGTCATTCTCCGCCTCCATCTTGTGGTGGCCTCGAACATAAGAGCTGCTAAGGACCCTATTGGCTTCCTCCTGTCATTGCCTGCACGTAGAGTTCTTATTCCTTTCTCCCTCCTTGTTCTGCAACGGTGAAGATGGCATGAGGACTCTTCTTCCTGCTGTCATTTCGTCATCATCCTTTGCTTCCTTGACTTCGGTATCTCATCATCAACCTTCATGGTAGGTTTTCTCAATGAACTGAAGCCCAAGACAGTAGTAATTAGGTTTGCATGTTTGAAATTCATGATATTGTTCTCCCTAATCATCGTTTTAATCTGATTCACTTAAGTTTAGTTATTGTTACATGGTTATCTTAATTGATTAAATAATCACAGCACGTTAAACAATTTTATATCTATGTAACCGCATGTCTAAAAATCATAAAATATATGCGACTAGAATCCTCAAGATTTATCCTATCCTGGGACCCCCACGGCGCCCCACACCTGGTCCCCACATGATGCCTAGCATCAGTCAGACCACGAGTCAGCACGTAGATCGAGATCTACTCACCCGGGACTTGAATCGGCACGGGAGAAACCACCGGCTAGGCCTCAGACGATGAACGGTCCATCATTGGCCGCTCAAGGATGCACGGCTAAGTCTCAACCGCGCGTGGGAGAAAGACATTCCAACTTGGCCATCCATCAACCCCAATGGTATGAAACATGAACGGCCAGACACTAGTCACTCAGGGGAAGGGCGGTTAGGACCCCGTCGTTCAAAGGCATGCGCGGTCCCACCTGGGCCGCTAATGCACCAGGATGAACGGCCAACCAATGGCCGCTCAGGGGACATGCGGCCAGACCCCAGCTACTCACCCCAAATACTGCGTAACGGTAACAACCAACGGTCGGAAACTCACGGGATGCACGGTTGGTCTCGGGCCGCTCAAGGGATGAACGGTCAACCACTGGCCGTGCCTCCTCCAATGGTAAGAACATAAGTGCGGTTGGGACCTAGCCGCATAAGGGAAGGGCCGCTAGGACCTCGTTGCACAAGGCATGTGCGGTCCAACCCTAGCCTCACAACCTGCCAACGGCACAAAGTGACGTACGGCCAGACCCTGGCCGCACGAGGGGTCATACGGCCAGACTTTGGCGGCCAGCCCCTAGCCACACACCCCAGGCATTGCATAACGGTCACAAACAACAGTCAAAACCCCGAGAGATAGGCAGTCACCTTGGGGCCGCACATAGGGACATGCGGTCCCACGATAGACCGCTCAACCCCACTGTATGCTGAGCCTGACTCGCAGCGCGCCGAGCCGATGGTGCGGCCAGGACAGGACCGCACAAGGGATGTGTGGTCCCTGGTTTGACCGCACATGGCTTAACGGCGCGAAAATGGCGAACCTCGTCGGAATCACCCATTTCAGCCCCAAATCGAGCCCCACGAAGGGGAAAATGATGGGAAAAGAACCCCCAAGCCCCCTAGCATGCTTCTATACCCTTGAAATGCACAATCACGATGTGAAATGGCAGATTGGGTGAACTCACCCCGCAACATGATTTTCCCTTCCCGGCGTAAAAATGACCCCACTCGACCTCGCCTTGGCCTACAAATCACGGGAATGGAACGACACTGAGCTAGGGATCGTCACCCTACCTCCTAAGAGCCTCACGTGAGAGTCACGACTTCTGCTTTTATCCAGTCAAGGTGTTCGAGCTTGAATCTGGGTTATGCCTTGATGACCTAGTGTCACCTATCAAAACAAATGTATATGTTTAGAGAATTTTGACTTAATCATTTCATAAGCACAGAGTGACTTATATGAGTGAATGCAGTTAAGATGCTACCAGAAGTGTTTGCCTTTATCGCACACAGGTTGACCTTTTGTTGTAATGTATGCATGACTATGTATAAAATGCATCGACCTTCATGGACATGTGCATCGACCTCTCTATCTAAAGTGATGAGCATATGTAGAGAGATAATAATCACAACATCAACCAGTGTGAAGCATAAGGTGCATAGACATGACTTCTCAACGTGTTGCATAGCTGTTGTAAATGTGCATCGACCTGCCTTTTATCGAGATGCTTACCTACATCGACTTGTTGAACATGCCATAACATGTGCATCGACCTACCTCTTATCGAGATGCTTACCTACATCGACCTACTGAACATGCCATAACATGTGCATCGACCTGCCTCTTATCAAGATGCTTACGCGCATCAACCTGCTGAACATGCCATAACATGTGCATCGACCTGCATGACTAGAAGAGATATATACATCGACCTGTCTAACTCATTGCATGAACTAATATGCATGGATGCATTGGCCTTGCTAACATGAAGGCTTCGGGCGAACATGTGCATTGACCTGGTAGCCTAAGTGTGTGAAGGTGCATTGACCTTCTAGACTAAAATGAGGATATGCATCGACCTTGCAATGAAGCACGTCTGCATATGTGCACTGACCTTCTAGTCTCAGCGACATATGTGCATTGACCTTCTTGGTCTATGACACATATGTTCATCGACCTTCTAGAGTCAGCGACATATGTACATCGACCTTCTTGGTCTATAACACATATGTGCATCGACCTTCTAGAGTCAGTGACATATATGCATCGACCTTCTTGGTCTGAAACACATATGTGCATCGACCTTCTAGAGTCAGCGACATATGTGCATCGACCTTCTTGGTCTAAAACACATATGTGCATCGACCTTATAGTGCAGAAGCAAGAGTATGCATCGACCTGACTATGCTGACATGCTAATGAGTGTCACCCTGATAATCTTGAGAATTAATGATGCATTGACCTTGCTATCATGAAGCCCAATGATGCATCTCTAATCGCCATCGAGTCGTCTTAAGGCTTTGTTTCTCATGCCGTTTTAAATGATCACTCTCGGGTGAATATTAAACAGCCTCAATGGCGAACAGTGCCCCGGTTCAGATATCCCATGGACACATGAAAACCCCTTTTAGACTCGGGGGTCTCCGTCCATTCCGCCGGTCGCTGTGTTCGGCCTCCCGGCATTTAAGAGCCCATCATCAAGGTCGGACCCCGCTTTTATCCCGCAATCCTCCGGGTCTTGGGGAGATGATACCGGATTTTCACGAGGACATTGGCAAGATCGAGAATAAAATAATAAAAATAATAATAAATGATGAATTAAAAATAATAATAATAAGAAAATAATAACACAAATAACAAACAAAAAAATAGAATAAAACAAAATGAACAAACCCTCACCGTTACCCGGCGCGGCCCATGCCACCCCACGCCGTTTCAAACCCCTCCATGCTCCCTTTATCAATGTAAAACCAAGAAAAAGAAAACCCAAGCCCCCGCGCCGTTTTAGCTTTTACATTTTATCAATATATATATATATATAAAATCAACACAATGTGCGCGCCGTATTAACCTTCATACATCCCCACGCCGTATCAACATCCCTTGCCATTTTTGTTTCTGCAAGTCACACCCGCGCCGTTTTAAACCTTCCTCTGCACACCGTTTTCCCACCCGCGAATCCCACGCTGTAACACACACATCCACTAAGCATTGAAACCATTGTATTTCTTGAACCAATAACACATGCCATGCCACCCGTGTAACTATGCATTCACCCATCTAACACTAACCACCCCACTAACACCAATCAACTGTTAATATTAAATCCATTAAACACACACATACGTTAAACCCCATCCCTCCTCATTATGCATATGAAACAAACAAAACAAGATCAACATTCTCACACACTCACAGCACCTCATGTGCAATAAAGAGGGGTGAAAAGAAAAGATTAAAAAAATGGAAGAGAGAGATAATAATAATTATAATATTAATAATAAAATAAATAAACAATGGCTAAATGAATGACAACAAAAAAAATAATAAATAACGAAGAAAACAATGAATGCATAAATGCCAGATAAATGTTAATAAAAAAATAAAACAAAAGATGCATGCATCAAATATAAAACCAATAATAAAATAAAAAATAAAGAAACAACTAAATAATAAATAAAGTGCAATAGAGGGAAAAGAGAAACGAGGGAGAAAGTAGAACGAGAGAAATGACAAGGATAGGAGAAGAGAAAATCACAATCACACAAACAACATTATCATAATGAACAATTAACAAATAACTGAATCACATAATACTCAAGCAACAGGAATAATTAAAACATAAATCAACTAATCAAAAAATAGAAAACACACCTTCCAAAAGATAGGACGTGACTGCTCAGCACGAGGAAGCTGAGACGCTGGTGAGTCCTGCAGAGGTTGTTGCAGCACAGATTGAAACTGGGGCTACTGTGGCTGGGCGAATGGAGAGAACTGCATCGGTCTCAGCCTGAACGGGCAGTCTCGAACAACATGGCCTAGCTGATCACAACAAAAACAAACCATCGGCAAAGAACATGGCCTGCTAGGGCGGCTACCACCACACCTCGCACACGATCTCGGCTGACGGACAGCAGGTTCCTGGCATTGCTGAGGAGATGGGACTGACGATGGAACAGCATTGGTAGAAGACTGTTGGGCACTACGTTTCTCACACTCCCTTAACTTTCTCCGAGTATTCATGGACGGAGGTGTACCACGATTAACTGGCATAAGAGAGGAGGCTCTAGTTGCATACGACTGCCTACCTTGCCAATCCTCAGATGTCCGAGCCTTCTTAGATTTCTTAAATCGGAACTTCTTGCCTTTAGACTTGGAAGAAGAAGCAACATCGGCAGTGGGAACAATAGAAGGAGCTCCAGGGACACTCGGCAGATAAACCTGCTGCAATTGCACAGTCGGTTGAGGGATAAGGTGATGCTGCACACCTAGCTGAGTGGACTCAACTTGGGCGCGCACTTGAGATATCACCTACCCTACTCCAGACGGCAGATGAGGCAGCATGGCTTCACTCTGCGCTCCACTCTGAACACCCGATAAGCCTTTCACAACAGGGGCAGGAACCGATGGAACTTGACCCGGCATAGATGCATAAACCATCACGACAACAACCGGAGGAGAAGCACCATTTCCCTCCCTGGAAACCAGCGCCTTCTGGCGACGCGCCATCAAAACGTAAAAAGCACATACTGATGAAAATCACATCAACAATCACGGAAAACACCCTAAGCCAGCAGTAGATGACTCAAGTGGACTTGCTCTGGACTAACGCTATGCAATGTCAATTCCTTATACAAGTCCTCAACGCTGCTCTGATACTCTGAACCAAGAGACCGGAAACAACAAATCACAGATGCTCTTCTCTCAAAGCTCTCTCTGCTCTCTCAGATGTTGCTTGCACTAACTCTGCTGGATCGTATTCCTTTCTGGCTGGAACTTGTTCCTGGTCTATCTCTGAGACGATCACCCTCACTCTATCTGAGTCTTCGTCTACTTATAGGCAGCAGATGACGAGCGCGTGGAAACCACGTTTCCCGCTCAACATTCTGTCCAGATCTGATCTGCACTGGCCACATGGCAACATCTGGGCTTGATGGCTTTCCACATGTCACGAGCATCAATTTTCTTTCTATCTCGGATCACATGCCCTCCTTAAAATACACGCTCATCTCTCCTAGTTTTCTGGAGCCTTTTAAGTAAAGTCCCTGTCAATATGTCAAACACTTAGATAGTCAGATAGGCATGAGAAGTGCACAGACTTGATAAAGCATATGAACAAATGTGCATGGACTTAACCTATCCACAAGGCAAACATGGGCAGACTCTATAATGATATATGGATAGTATGCTCAGACTTGAAAACATGCACAGACCTTATAAACTGTAGATGCCATAGAAGACATGCAAGGATGCAAGTGTGTACTGACCTTAGTCGTGCATAAACAGACTATTCACCGACTTTGGTATGCATTCTACAGAAATGTGCACCGACCTTATTTGTGCACAGACCTTATATATCGTCTAACAAGAATGTGCACTGACCCTGAGAAGTAAATTAGAAATGTGCACCGATGTTAGATGTGTTGAGCGGTGAATGGCGGATCTAGAGGGGAAGGGTGAATAGATCTATCCCTCTTTTCGCAATGTAACCCTCTTTATAGCTAGTTAAAAAGAATGTGCAGCGGAATTAAACTAGCTTAACGAAGAACATTCGGAGTAGCTTGGCAAGATGAATAAGTAATGTATCAATCCAGATCTAAGCATGCATGTAGAATGAATCAATCACACAAACACATTATGACACAATGGATTTTAAGGTGGTTTGGACTGAATCCCCAGTCCTACGTCCACCCCTCACCAAACCCCGATGAGGCTTCACTAGTAGCACACCAAATCGTAAATCGGAGAACCACCGATTACCTTCCTACTAACCACTGGTAGGGACGATATCACCGCAGCTTGGAACACCCTCCAACTGCCTTCCTACTAACCACGGTAGGGACGAATCACCACGCACTTCTCACACGGACTCCTTGACATACCCGAGGATCCCAACCAATCCAAACATGTGATGAAAGATGACAGCAATCAACCAAAACATAATTTTCTCCAACCAAGGAGACACCAATATACCTTCCAAGAGGTGAGAGACTTTCACACTTGACCCGATTTGAATCTCACGCATGCTGGGAACCTCACCTTTTAACACCAGAAAAAAAAACATCGCTACCATCAGGTCAACTCCTCCGACAATACTTACCAAGTGTTCCACTGGACCACACTAGTAGAATTTCCCAACACCCCATCACAACTTGCCAACTTGCCAATTACCATGCCTCGAGCACTAACTCTGTTGGTCGCCAGCCACATTTTGCCACAATAGTTAAGCTGGCCACTACTGCACGCTCCCTTCCTATGCCTATCTCTGATCCCAGAATCATTAACTTGTCAGAAAGCTTGTTAGGGAGCGAAGAAAACACTAAAGATGCTAGGCACGAAGGCTGCTACACCTCTGACTGCTGGGTACAACTGCCTGATCTATTCTTGCTGAAACCATCCCACTCTTAACTCTCAGGTCCTCAAAATATCTAACTCCGGAGCTGTTGCTGCCTGGACCACCACACGAAGAACCACAACATGAACCATGATTGACTCCTGCCTAAGCTTATCCTCAAGTCCCGAATTCGTCACTAGGCCTTGATGCTCCATCTGCCACCTCGTGTGATGCATCTAGAGCGGTACCTAATGGCCCCAATTTCCATAACCTGGGCTCAGAATTAAGCCACCGCCATACTATCCAAAATCAAATCAAAAACTAACACATCCCTTTCATGCGTAGATGTGCAGGACTCAAAACTCACTTGGATATCGCTACACATTCCTACCCTAAAATATACCTAAATGATTAGGATTGGAAAGTCATCTCCAACGCCACAGTGCATAATGAGAGTGTCGGGCTCGACGGTCAATAGGTCATCAGAAAGATTCTTCACTCATCCGAGCACTCTCTTGATCAAGACATCTGCTCCACCACCTCAAACCACGACCTTGACTGTCACGCCCCGATGCGAAAAATCGAGGGCGTGAGCAGTTACGAGGCACTCGTGTCGATTAGAGCATGTACAATTTCATTTCTAAAATTAGACATGAATGGGAAAATGATACCTTTATTTCATCCAAAATGAAGTTTACAATATTCTTTGATAACTTCGATGTGATTCTGCTACGCGCCGAGGGCTACATGCATTGACCAGTGTGTTTGCCGCCGATTGTGCCGGTTCGAACGATGAAATAGCTCACCGGGCAGAGAAGGGCATGCCACCGGGCGTGAGACATCGTGGGCGTGTCGGGCGAAGCCCCTCGCGGGTGTGTCAGTGGAGACCATCGAAGGCGTGCCGGTGGAGCCGCTCACAGGCGCGCCGGGCGCAGCCCCTCATGGGTGTGCCTGTGGAGGCCGCTCGAGGGCCTGCCGGGCGAAGCCCCTCGCGGGTGTGCCGGTGGAGACCATCGAAGGCATGCCGGTGGAGCCGCTCGCAGGCGCGCCAGGTAAAGCCCCTCGTGGGTGTGCTGGTGGAGGCCGCTCGAGGGCGTGCCGGGCGAAGCCCCTCCCGGGTGTGCAGGTGGAGCCAATCGCAGGCGTGCCGATTGAGGTGGGGGCTTGGTGGGCGAGCGTGCAATGGACATGGGAGTATGGCACCGCTAGAGTTACCGGACGAGGAGGGAGCGGAGGTCATCCCCCGTCAGGATGTAGTCCTGGTAGTGGTCGCGACAGATGTCCGCGATCTCTGACTCCTTGTCGTGGGTGAAGTGCCACAGCGCCTCGGGCTTCCAATGCAGCGAAGGCCCTGCGCACGAAGGGGCCCAGGTCTTCGCCGTTGCAGATTACAGAAGGGGTGAGGAGAAGGGCGAGCTTGGCACCGTCGCCCCCGTTGGTGGCATCTTTGGAGTGGTGGGCCATGGAGCGCGCCGACACCTCGGCGGAGAGCGGGGTGATCTTCTGCCTCATCACCGGAGCCGGAGGAGATGCAGCAGTCAGATCTACAGAAGCAGGGCGATGGGATTGCGAAGTAGAGAGGGGCGGAGCGGAGGGCGAGGGAGAGACGGTGAGGGGGAGTTGCGTGAGACATTGGGCTTGAGGTGGGAACGGCACCGGGGTGTGCCGTGGAGGCTGGCGTGGTGAGGGGTTGGCGAGCGTGGTGAGGGGTTGGCGAGCGTGGCGCGAGTGTGCCGAGTAGGGGGGATCATCTGGCACGGTGGTGCACCGGGTGAGGAGCGGGGTGTGCCGCGGAGGGGCTTTGCGTGGGAGTGTGCCGCGGAGGAGGCAGCGGCAGCGGGTGGTTGGCCATCCGACACGGGGTGTGGGAGGTTGACACGGTGCGGCGTGAGCGGGCTCACCCGGCAAAAGAAAAAAAACCGTTCGAGAGGGTTTCAAACTACTTATGATCTTGATCCCTCGACGATCCCACTTTTTGATGACTCCTTGATATTGCCCCAGTAAAAGGCCTTGATCCAGCACCCATTTGCATCCCAAACTTTGCCTCAATCGAAGCCTAGATCCCAAAACCCATAGAACAGAGCTCTGGAAGAAAAACCCTGAAATCGTTCTCAGCGCCATTATCTTCCCGGCACGAAACCTTCTCGGCATGGTGAATAGATCTCAGCGCGGCGCTTTGCACGCTAAGGCCCAGGCGCGCGGACAACCCCCATCTACTATTCAACCGATCGATAAGCCCTCCTATACTTCCATTGGTTGTGCCGAGAACCCCCCCTTATGTGAGAGCTTTGCACCGAGAGTCTCCTCTCCACCTCAGTCCAACTTTCGATCACCCCATCGTGCCCGTCTGAGAGATATTCAAAGGTCATCATCCAAGCCTCAGGAAATAAATCAACGGGGAATGGTTTCCTGTACATTCCATTGTCCCGAGCCGGATTCCTCGATAACCCTGCGAACCTAAGGAGCTCTGCCACTGCATAAGCTCTAGCGGCTCTCAAGGGGACATCAATTGTTGCCACAAGCATGTACATCGTCTAGGGGCTTTGTGCCCTCTTTCTCTCGGCTACCATCCCAGCACTCCATGGATGATGGTCTATTCCCCTCGGGCATGATCCGAGATAAGGGGAGATGCTACCAAAGTGTAGTTTAATGATTCTAACCTCGATAAGCCTAGGGAGTATCACCAATACATACCCCCGCCTGGCATTGTCCCTTAGGGAAAATAAATATTTTGGGTCTTCCTATTGAGCATGAATGTCTAACGGGAATACCCTGATGATTATTTGGATTCCATCTCGTCGCCGCGTGGATGGTCTCCTATTCTTACTCTGCACGACTTACCCTTAGATGCAGAACTCCCCCTGACTAAGTCTTCCCCTTTGGTCATGAATGTAGAACCTAACATTCTCCCCCATTGAACATGATTAAACAACTACATCACAGCGAAATGATGAAACACAATCCTGTCACACTCCCCCTGAGTTTGACAACCCCTTATGCCAAGTGTTGGGATGAGCATGAAAAGAAAATGATGATTACTGTAATGTATTGAAATCAAGGAGGTCTCTTGACAACAGAAAATGAAAGGATTCAGTATATGAGCCGACCCACTACCTCAGTGTGTGGGCCGGGTTGTTATTTCCAGGCTTGGTGATGCGGGGGATAGTGAGGAATCTGATGGCACCGCTCTTGTTTAGCATCCCTGGACAGCTGGACAGGGATGCAGAGACGCAGCTGGAGGGGGCTAGGCGAGCCCTTTGTTACTTGCCCGCCAGGGGTGAGGAGGGGCTGCCTTTCGACAGTGCCACGAGAGACTCCAGCCTCTTCCTGGGGGCTTTAGGTGGAGGGGCGACCAGCGCCCATCTTGGTCAGGAGGTGGCAGATGCTGGGCTGCGGACGGAGTGGATACTGAGTACCCGGTCGGTGGTGTTGACATTGCACCGGTCAGCGATGAGTTCCTTGGAGTCGTACTACCCACATTAGTTCGCGAGGAACTTTGGGTATGACCAGGGGATCACGCTGAACCGGGAGTTCTCTTTGACAGGTAGGCAGTACTGGGGCAGAGACACCCACGTACTTGCGATAGCATGGTGAGACTTCTACAGTCGCCGAGAGCTGGAGTAGTTCCCGATGCCGGGACAGGGACATCGAGGGAGGTTCGACATTCACTACGCCAGGTGGTGGTTCGAGCACAGCCACCTGTATTGTCAGAAGGCCTTCGTGACCTGGAAGGCAGAGGAGAGCGACTTGTTGAGGGAGGATTTGCCTCCTATTGTGCTGGACGACGGGTACCTGAGGACCCGCATCGCTCGGATCCATCGAGAGATCGAGCGGGTTATGGAGCGGTGGCCCCGGGATGGCCAGGGTTCGACTTCTGGGAGTCGGAGCAGTGGTGGGGCACGGAAGCCCCGAGTGTAGACTTCGGTGACAGCAGTGGCGATAGGTGGGAAGGGGTCCTGGCTAAGGGAGCCTAAGGCCTGGTGGGCCAAATTTTTGGCCGATTGTGGCTTTCAGAACCAGGGTTCGCTGGGCCAGGAGCTCCCGCACGGGAGCTTTGCCAACTCAGCGATCGACGACTGGCAGTGGCACATTGCTCACGTGATCAGGTCTACCGGGCCCGTGGAGTTCTTGTCCCAGATTGAGTGTGCCCGCACTCTACGGGACATTCGGGAGGCCGTGGCGAATGCGGCCCGGGTGCTGGCATTGAAGCTAGAGCAACTGGTACTATTGCCACCGACCCCCTTCGGGGCTCCAGGTATGGCCTTGTTTGGGATACTCCATCCCTTTTTCATTTGTCTTGTTTGGGCATCCTTGCCCCTTCTGGAGCCACGTTAGGTGATGACTTGGTCGTTAGTTGCTGGTCGCGTCGTCACTGAGTCGTGTCCGGTCGTCTAGGTCATAGGTTCGTGTCCACCTGTCTAGTCTCACCGTCGTCCCGCATCACTTTTCCTCTGGAAACTTCTCCATGGCATCCTCCCAACGGACAATGCTGTCCAGAAATGTGGCATCTCCATGTGCTCCAAATGTGTGTGCTGCCCATCTCCTATGATTGAGTCTGCCTCTCATCTCCTCTTGCACAGCAACCTTTCAACTGCCACTTGGGCTCTCATTAAACATTGCTCTCAGGTTAACCCTACTTCATATGTTAATGCCCGAGCCTTCTTACATCAGGTTATCCAGCACACCAACACTTCCACTCTGGCTGGCCTAGTTTCCCTGCTCACCATTTTCTTATGGCTATGGGAAATTTGGTGTGAAAGGAATAGACATAAATATGATAGCTCTGCCTCCTCTCCACAGTCTATCTTCCATAAAATCCTGCACCAAGTCAAATCAACAAATTTCCCCAACTGTAAATCTGTGGGAGATACTGCTTCTCTTTCCATGCTATCTCTATTGCCCCGATGCCCTCTTGCTTTGAAGACCTCCAGACCAAAGATTATGCGATGGGCTTTCCCTCCCCCTCACGGCTTCAAGCTCAATGTGGATGGCGCCTCTAAAGGCAACCTAGGACCTGCAGGTGGTGGTGGAATGATCAAGGATCACACTGGCTCTGTTATTTTAGCATTCAATCACTTCTATGGTTCCTGCCACAGCTTGGTGGCTGAAGCTCATGCAATGCTAGATGGTCTTTGGTTTGCAGTAGCTTGTGCCACCAAAATCTACTCTGTTGAGTCTGATTCGAAGACACTGGTTAACGTCATTAAAACATCTGCTGTCGGCCCCTGGAGACTTATCACACTCATTAGTGAATTGAGGTCCCTTCTTGCTCTTCTGGAGGTTGACATTGTCCATGTCTACAGAGAAGGAAACCAAGCTACAGATGGTCTTGCTAACTATGCTTGTAAGAGTAATGCTAGCAATTTTTTTATTGGCAACTCTGCTTTACTTCCTAGTATGGTCCGTGGGGCCTGTAGAATGGACAAATTGGGAATTCCCAACATTCGGCTCTAAATGGCCATTTTCAATTTTACAGGGGCATGTCCCATGGTCGATTTGTCTAAATCGCCCGGATCTCGCGTTTTAATGCGTTTCGGTGTGTGCATGTGGTGTTTTTGGAATCCTGAAAGGATTTCCTACCGAATGGGTGTATTTCCCCTGCGTTTCGACGTGCATGGGGCGTAGAACGGGCTGAACCGACCATTCCACCTTTTTCATCGTTGGGTCGGCATAACGGTCCCACCAGAGATTGCTAGGCTGCATAACGGTCACGCGATAGACCGTTATGCTTCGCACGTTGTTTTAGTCTTCGGAGGCCTTGGAGCATAATGGACTGGCACTAGCCCGTTATATGGGACATAACGCCCCTGTCCAGGTGCGTTATGATCGATAGATTCTGAGGTTCTGACATGTCAGAACTCTTGTTGACTGTGCCTGCCACGAGGACCGGGTCAGTCGGTTGGAATAATAGACTTCTCCCCATGCGGCGTGCATTAGATGACGCACAGGTGTAAAGCCATTATGGCCCACTGACCGTGACTTTGTCTGGGTCGAGGGGTTGGCATAACGCACCTCGCCCAGTGCGTTTTGTGGCTATGACGGACAGCCTTTGGTCCGTTATGTGCTTGTAGCATGTGTTTAGTCGTTTTGGAGTCTGGTTGGGTATAACGCATCCCTCCACATGCGTTATGCCTGTATGACGTGACGAATGTGGTCTGTTATGCGTTGTGTTGGTTTGTGGAGCATAACGCTGCATAGTTGGTGCGTTATGCGGGTATGACGCCCCTGAGTAGGCGCGTTATATGGTTTTAGCGTGATTTCAGGTCTGTTGTGTATAACGCCTCCCTAGAAGGGCGTTATGTTTGTGTAACGCCCCTGTGCTGGCGCGTTATACTATTTGTTGTGGTTTTCTATCTGGTTGGCATGGCGCCCCTCCTGCGGTGCGTTATGTGTGTATAGCGCCCCTCTGCTGGTGCGTTATAGTCCTGTTGGCCGCGATAGCCGTCTGTTCGTGGGTTGTGCGTCCGTTTGTCCTAGGTCCCAGTTTAGGGCGGTGTTGTTTGTCGGTGGCTGTCCGGATTGGTCAGTTAGGTGACTGGGTGCGGTCTTTTCCTAGACTGCGGTAGTACCCTAACGATTTTATCTAGAAGCTACCATCGTTCGTGCCTCTGGTCTTGTAGCGGCTATCTCTTGACTGTTGGGTTCCCCTAGCAGTTGACTGATGAGTTGCTCTGCCCAGATTGGTGGACGGCGCTGACGCCCCTGACGGGGTGTGGAAGCAGGTGCTGGACCTCCTGGAGGAAGGTGGAGGACGACAAGATCGGCGCGGACCTCTGAAGAAGCTCGAACCGGCGGGCAGACTACAGCTCGGTCTGCGCAGGTCCAGGAGAGCAGCAAGAAGTCGGGTCTGGCCAACGACCTTCCTCTTGCCTGTTGGCCATGAAATTTGGCGTGGTCACTGGCAGGGGTGTCCCAAGGGCACCCGGGGAAGCAGAGCGGCAATCGAACACCGTGGCGACTGTGGCGAATTCTCGAATACCTCGTGTGCAATCTGCCCAATCTGCCTGTCACAGTGATAGCGACTGGGAGAACGGCCGGTACGAGGGCTTCCGGACTGATTTAGGGGTGGGGTTTTCTCTGATGGAAGGGCGACTGATGGGGCAAGACTCAGGCCAAGTGGTGGTGGGGTGCGCTATGGGAGTTCCAGGCGAGTGGGGCAGTGGGAGTGAGCGCTCAGTTCTGCAATTCAGTGCAGTCAGAACTGAGACACGGGTAAGTGGCATGGACCACAAAGGAATAGTGGAGAGTTTTTGGGCGTGGGAAATTTTTTGATGGAGTCTTGGGATGTGTATGAGATGTTCCCAAAGGCCTGGGTCGAAGCAGCAAGGTTTGGGGATCGTCCCTTTGTGGGGTTCGCGGCTCTGTCCCGGATACGCACTGTAGCAGCAGTCCGCGCAGCGAAAGTTGTTCCAAAGGGAACTTTTGGCCCTGAACTAGTTTTATGATGTGGCTTGAGCGAATGGTTCGGGAACAAGCAGGGGAAGAAAAGTTGTGAAGAGGTCAGAGGGGCCAGAGGTCGGGAAGATGGCGTACCAGTTGGTTCTTTGCGGCTCTGGTCTGCAGGCAGACTCCCTAAGTGCAGTCTGCGCAGCAAAAAGGGCTACAAAGGCAACTTTCTCCCATGGACGAATTTTAAGGCTAGGTTTTCAAGGAAGGTTAGAGGACTGGAAGGGGTAGAAAATCTCTGAAGTGGCCTTGTGGTTTTGTGGACGGGACATGGACGTACCAACCTGATCTTCCAACCTCAGATTCACAGGCAGACAACCAGATCTGGGCGCAGGTCTTCTTGGCTCATCTCCACCATGGCTGTGACCAACCCTTGGTCCATGGCTCCGGGCTTGAGAGAAGGATGGAGAGGGCGCCTCCAGCAGATGGAGCTTGCGAGTTCGGGCTCTCTCTCTCACCGTCCAGCGGAGCTATGAGCTAATATGGAATGAAAAGTTCTGTAGTAGAGCAGGGAAATGAGCACTTACTCGACCGGTTTGAACAAACCAGTCCCGCTCGGAGACATGGCGAGCGGGGAAGCGTGGGGCTTACCCACGCCGCGGCGAGGACGCTTCGACCTGTTCAAACAAACTACAACACCACGCCTCACGTAGGAGGGGGATCTTAGGGTGGGGGTTAAGGAAATTACAACCAAAACTACCTCCACATAGGGAGGGGCCTTCAGCCGGCCAAGCGCGGAGGGGGAAGATGAAGACTCAGACTCCTCGCAACGCTGGGGGTGAGTCTGTCCCTTCTCAGGAATAGGGTACAGACTGTCGATGCAGGAATTATTGTGGAAGCTCCCGAACTCCGTTGACAGCAAGACCAGTGCCAAAACTTTATGGATTGGCCCGGGAGGGACTAGAATTTTAGCGAAAGTCGGGGAAGCCGTGACAGGGTGCGGTGGAGCAGGAAGCAGGGTCTCTGTTCTTTGCCATGAACTGTCACAGCACTGCACCTTCTGGAAGATGATGTTATCACGAACATTCCCAAACTCCGATTTGGGCACGGTCAGTGATGCTGGAACCATCGTCGAGCTCTCTTCGAAACAAGACCCACGGGGGTGCCAGCCGATGTTGGAGCAGGCCACAGCAACCCGAACACTGACAGTGTGTCAGCTCTATCCCAGGGTGGACTGAACTGCACACTCAGAGGAGAAAAAAAAGAAGAATTCACTCCGGTGGCCAAACAGAGCCCCGCTTCTTGGAGGAGGAAGAAGACTCATCGTAGAAGGCATTAGCCAAGCCCCGTCTTCAGATCTTTAGGCCACTAGTCATGGCAGCTTCTGCAAATGGTCTCAGGTTACTGACTGGAGCTCTCCTGCGCAGTCGGGGTAGATCTTCTCCCCCGGACAGCCACGAAGTCAGAAGAGGATGAGACGACCGCCAATGCAAAGAAGACTCGGAGACACTTCCACCGGTACCACTTGGGCCTTTAGGAACACCAGGAAGAAGATGCAGTGACTTCTGAGTGTTACTGGTCTTCTGGATTGCCATAGGCAGACTGTATGCTCCCCTCAA
This sequence comes from Amorphophallus titanum, assembly GCA_024336825.1. Taxonomy (NCBI): domain Eukaryota; kingdom Viridiplantae; phylum Streptophyta; class Magnoliopsida; order Alismatales; family Araceae; genus Amorphophallus; species Amorphophallus titanum. Next base: position 28,584 of record JANBPO010006558.1, on the reverse strand, counting down.
TAGTACAAGGAAGGGATGGGAATGGGGTTAGTGGTGGAGGGAGGGAATGGAGTGGCTAGATGGTGAGTACCAAAGAACTATCGTAGTGTTTGGTTTCAATAGATCTAACTTGTTTTGCATTAGATCTGAACTTGTTAGTTGCTATTTCATCACATTTGTTTTAAATCGGGTAAAGTTTTGTGAAGACTTGTAATCACCCAATTCACCCCACCTCTTGGGTGTCATTGATCGTGGGACTTCATGCCGGTGCAGGTGGGGTCTGTTGTGTCTCTGTGATTTTGATGATAGCAAACACTATAAGTCATCGTGTATTTGCATGAAGATTGAATGATGATTTCAATATGCATCTGATTATCCATTTAGTCATTGCACTGTGCATTAATGAGGTTTGATTGTTGTGCATTGATGTTTTGTGCATTAAATGTAATGATCATTTGCGCGATGTGCATTTTCAGATTGATGCAATCTCATGCTACATAGAACCTCATCAGATTGCATGCACTATCATTTCATTGAACATGTAGCATGCACTTTTCATATAGGCCATGCTGCTCAACTAAGGTCGGTGCTAGTTGCATCTGATGCACACCCCAGGTCGGTGCTAGCTATAGTTCATACATGTTGCATAAGGAAGGTCAGTGCAAGTTTCTATAGAAATGCTCATAGGGTCGATGCATGTTGCATGGTAAGCTGAGGCAAGGTCAGTGCACATTATCCCTTAGTACTACTAAGGTCAGTGCACGTTCCTTTTCATGCATTCATAAGGGTCAGTGCACACTTAGCCTAATGCACGTTAAAGTCGGTGCATACTTGTCTTATGCATTTTGGAGGTCGGTGCAGTGCAGTGTCTTACACTAAGTAAGGTCGGTGCATATCCCTACTGGTCACATACAAGGTTGGTGCATTGTTTCTTTCATTGCATGAAAGGTCAGTGCAGGTTCCTGTGGACCTACACACAAGGTCGGTGCATATTACTATTCACGCATATAGAAAGTCTGTGTACATCACTGTAGCAAGTCGGTTGATGCTGTGCTTATGGCATGATAAGGTCAGTGCTAGCAGCATTTCATGTAAGTAACGTCGGTGCTAGTACTTAGCAGGTTGCATGTAAGGTCGGTGCTTGCAGCAACTAAGGTCGATGTTAGTTGCATGCAGCTATCGCTAAGGTCTGTGCTAGTTCCTATAGCACACTCACTTAGGTCTGTGCATGTTGCACTAGGTCGGTGCTAGTATGGACTAAGGTCGATGCTAGTTCATGTTAAAGCCATCTTCATAACAGTTGTCATCAACCGACGATGCCATCCTTCTTTCCTTTTCTTCTTCTTCAACTGCCATTGGTGGGCAGTAGCTTTCATTAGCTGTGGCTACCTGCGTCAGTCGCTGCTGTCCAAGCGAGGGGTTGCCTAGCCCTTGAAAATAGTTCTTGACCAGGGTGGTCATCTCTTCTCGACCCCGCTCTTGATGTAGTACAGTGGAGAGTTGTCGGCCTCCAGCAGGAGGGAAATAAGCAAGTTGAACCCGACCGACGAGTTGCTGGAATCTTTGTCCCATAGTAGGGACATTGGCTTGTCGGGCGCAGGCCCGGAAGCTTCCACGGCGCGGAGGGTCCGCAACTACTTCTTCTACTTTCAGGGGCAGGCCCCTTTCTTTCCTTTCTTCAACTCCGTCACGAGTAGGACGGTGGCGTACTGGTGTAGCTCGGTGGACAGGCTGGACCCTCTTTGGGACCCACACCTATTTAAACCTCCTTAGCCTCGGGGCCAACTTCTCCTGGCCATAGTGGCCAACTTCTTCTCTTTCCACCCTCCTTCCAGCGAGGGCTTGGTATGAATTGCGGACTGGGACATTAGGGATGACCCGGTCTGGGACTATTTGGGCATCACATCCATCAAGGAAGACACGGACGCTACCAACCATCATGGATTTACCGGAGTGAGATAGGGATCCTGTAATCACAGCGGTACTCCTTCGAAGTTCTTTACGCTGGCGACCTCCAGCGTTCTTGTTGACAGCATCGGGATGAGCCCCGGGGATGGCATGGTGCACCAGGCAGCTGGCGACCAAGGTTGGACTATTGAGCGAGTCGTGGCAGCATCGCGCCTTCAGAGGCCCCATCTTCTTTGTGGCTCCCTCGGTGGGCTTCGAGGGTTCCACTTCTAGCATATCCACGAAGGCCAACCCCAAGAAGTTGGGGAAACCAATAGTAGTAGGGAAGTCGCCGAACACCGTGGGCACCGCCAGGTACCCGTGCCCAACATGATCAACAACAATTGATGGGCCGAAGTCGACGCCAGTCAATCCAAAGGTCATCATCGTTCATCTACAAAGATAAATAAATCGACGATCAGCAACCTTTGGGAGGGCCTCGAAGCCCAAGTATCTCGGCAAAGAGATGAAAGGTGACTCTGGTCCCACCGGACGTGCCAGAACTTTTTCGACGGGGATTTTTCGTTGATATGCACGGGGTATGCATGGACACAGCGAATGCATGAATATGCACGGGCTTTGCAACAGAATAAGACTTGTCAAAACAGGCAAGTATAGAAGTAATTGCAAAGACCAAATACACAGTATGCACACTGATGAACACACAATTGGATTTTACTGCAAGTCATCTTCTGATAAAGCACATAAAACAGTGGTTATTGAATGGCAGATCAAATGAAGAGTTAACAGTTAGTGTATGACATCATCGAAATAGTAGGAGCAAAACAGTAGAGATCCAATAGTCTCCCCCTTTAAGGTTTAACATGATCATGTTGTCTAGATTGGCAGGGTTCATGGAGTTAACACTTGCCATTGGTGGAATTCACTTATAATAATAGTTATCATTCCAGCATTGATATGGCACCGTTTGAAGCTTTATATGGACGTCCTTGTCGTACACCGTTGAACTGGTTTGAGACTAGTGATCGATTATTGACGGGACCAGATATGATTCAGCAATGTGTTGATGTGGTGCGTCTGATTCGACAAAAAATGTTGATAGCTCAAAGTCGACAGAAAAGCTATGCAGATCAGCGTAGTAGACCATTGCAGTTTGAGCCTAGAGATTCTATTGTTGTGAAAATATCTCCGATGAAAGGTGTAATGAGATTTGGGAAGCGTAGAAAGCTTAGTCCCCGATATGTTGGTCCGTTTCCCATTCTAGAATGTGTGGGCCAAATGGCTTATCGACTTCAATTGCCATCGACGATGCAAGCAATTCACGATGGGTTTCATGTCTCTTATTTAAGGAAGTCTATTCCTGATGCATCTCACGTATTTGATGATTCACTGTGGCCTGAAGTGACAGTAGATCTATCCACACCAGAATATCTGATTCAGATGGATGATTATCGTGAACAGTGACTAAGGAATAAGGTAATCCCTCTGGTAAAAGTAGTATGGCAGCGTCACTCGGGTAATGAAGCTACTTGGGAACGGGAGGATGATATGCGTTAGTAGTTTCATTTTTCCACCGTCTCACCCCTACTATCTCCCCTTCCCTTCACCGGTATGCCACACCGTCTCCCCCTGTCTTCACCGTCTTCCCTAGCCCGGCACACTACATATATATATACACATAACATATTATAATACTAATAATAAAAGCAACAAAAGAAAGCGTTAAAAAAGGGAGGGATAAGAAAATAACAAATAGATAAAACTTTAACTCTCTCAGAAAAATGCCAAAAAATAGTCAAAAAATTTGTAAAAATCGACAGAACTGACAGAATAGGATCCGAGTCCGAACCACTACGGATCCATTAAGACACGGGCATCACATAAGATCTCAGGTAATATCTAGACATTCATTGGAATCTGTCGTGACTTCGAAGGTCAAGCTATGTAACTTATTTTTTAGGACCAAGTAAACATTCCAATAATGGGAATGGAAGCCACAGATTATGGCTTGCCAAAGATAGGAATACAATCAAGATTTGGTTGCAGCACAAGTCATCCACGGCCCGACTACCAAGGCACACAAGAAATACATGAAAAACTAGCTTTTGGAAGCGTCACAGTCATAAATGGGGTGCAACAAGGCATAAACGGTCTATCATGGACCGCAAAAGTCAATACTGGGCCAGAGGAATGAGGCCCAGCGTTAAAGGAATGAAAACGGTCCTTAGTGGGCCGCAAGAACACACAGGATGGTCCTAGATGGGCTGTTTTACCAAGGAAGGTGGTCCACTGTGGGCCCTTTAGGACAGGAAGGTTCTTGGGCCACCACAAAAAGAGAAACAGTCTCCAATGGCCTGCACCACACATAAACGCTCCTCAGAGGACGTTTAATGGATAAAATGGTCCAGTTATAACCGCAACTAGTTTTGGGCCCAACAAGACTAAAACAGTCGACTTAATGGGCTCCCAGCCCGCCCGAGACATGGTGGAACCGAACCAGGGTCCAGCCCACACCTCTTAGGTCAAGTTAGAGGCTATAGGTCGACTCCAAACCTGACTAGGTCGACTAAAATTCAAGGAAAAATTGACCCACAGAACCAGGCACATAGCCAACTAGATACGGTCATAATAGGACCACCGCCAGATCCAAGTGGTCAAGTCTGGGCCGCAACCCTCAGGACAGTCCTGATTTCGGTTTGTAAAATCAATCAATTTGATCGAGTCGTTAGGTGCAGGATTTGGGAGTACAACCTGCCTGGCGTCCTAATGAGAATCCTAGGCTCGCGGGGACTGACGGATGTCTCATAATAGAGGTCCTACTCCGACAAAAGGAGTATCTGGCGGAGAGTCCCAACTATTACAAGATTAAGGGCTAATGAAACATCAAAAAATAGTATAGAATCGGTCAGCCAGCACCACCGGAGTGGCGTGACTGTCAAGACAATCCTAGTAATTTACAAAACATTATAATCAATGTAGCAATTACTTTACAATTATATGTTCTCTAAATTTCGTTATTGCTCTGCTTATCATGAATGTATATAACGGTTGCATTCTGATATTCTACGTCGGGATGTCACATAGCATCATTAAGATAGCTGGGTCTAGCGTTGTAGCAGTGGGAGCACTCTCGGGCATCTTATCTGGAAAGCCCTCAGACGAGGCTGGTAAAGTAATCTCTTCTTCCTCAGAAGTCACCATGCCGACAGTTGAAGTGATGATAGCTTGCTTTTCTTTGGTTACTTTGAGCATTTCTCTTGTAGCTTTGCCTCATCTTGTTACTAGCCCGGGCCTTTCAACTAGCTTGGCCAATTCTTCTGGGTCTTCAGGTAGGGCCCCATATTTGCTGGTTACCCTGACCATGTTGCAAGTGAAAATTTACATCCTCTTCCTTTGCTCCCGGACTAACTTCTTGGCTTGACCGGGGAAGGTCAACCTTTCAAATATTGATATCTTTTCATTGCCCCCACTCCCGGGGTCTTTAGTAGTTACCGTTGAATTTTAAGGAGTCGGGGCTGAGCCCCGAAAGGAGTTGCGGGCTATCTCGGCCATATCTTCCTGTTCATGTCCCCTCGTGAGAATGGAGAGTAGCTTTTGGCCTCGCATCGGAGGCATGTATGCCAGTCGGGATATCATGGCAAACTAGTTGAATTCCTTCTTTGTTACAAGGATGTTGGTCTGTCGGGCGTAGGTCTTGAAAGCTGCATGGCTTGGAGGGTCCAAGACCGTGTCATCTTCTTTGGGGACAAACCCTTTCTTATTTTTCTTCTCCGCCTTGATGGGCCTTGAATTGTTGCTGCTTGTTACGGCCGACGAGATGGGCTGGATCTTCTTTGGGACCCAAACCTGTTTGAATTCCCTTGGCTTCAGGGCTAGCTTCTCTCGACTTTGGCGACCGACTTCTTCTTTTTCAACTTTCCTCTCAGACAAAGCTTGGAAGGAGTTGTAGGTTGAGACTATCGGAACTATATGGTCCGGCATCACCTGGGTGTTGCGTCCATTCAAGAAGAGGCAGATGTCATCGATCATTATGGGCTTTCTCGAAGCTGAGAGATGTCAAGAAATGGGAACAGACGCCTTCCTCCGAGAGCTCCTTCTTCGGCCGCTCTCGGACTGGTTGGTGCGGGTTGGGTGGGCAGCATAAGCCACATGTTGTACCATGCAACTCACCACTTGAGATTGGCATCCCAGCGAGGCCTGGCAGCTTCAACCCTCAGCTTTGGGGGCCAGTGGTTCCTCGGCAGCAGCAGGAGTAGCAGGTTCCGTGGCTGCTACGTTGATGATGTGGGTGAAGGCGACCCCTAGAAAGTTTGGGAATCCGACCACTGGTGGAAAGCCTCCAAATGCGGTAGGTATCGCCAAGTACCATTGGGTGGCATGAGTAGCCACGACTTGCGGACCGAAGGTGAGAGCAGCCAACCCGGTCATCATGATATCACCTGCAAAATGGCAAGAAACAAGTCATCAATATTTAATAAAGGGCTTTGGGGGACCTCAATCCTGGCGAGAAGATGAAGGGAGACTCATGGTCCCACCGGACGTGCCAATTTAGTGGAACACTTTTAAAATGTATTTTATTTAATACGTAGGCGTGCCAGTCACGTGTGTGACAAAATTTTATCGTGCGCTTGCTCTGACTTGGTCAGACGAATGTGAGGTTCGTGTCGGGACCGAAAGTTCGTCATACCATAAAGACTATGGCGTTAATTACATCTCCCCGGAGGGGAGAAAACCCTTGATTAATCGCCAGAGATTGAGGGTCGTGGGGCCGAGGAGAAAATACATAACGATGCTATTCATTGTGCAAAGCAGGTGATAACATATGTAGATGTAGCAACTCATGAAAACAAATGATATTATTAAATCAATAGTCTAGGGACCGAGCCTAAGAGGGACCCGAGTTCATGCATGAATGTAATCTTGAGGGAAGGGAGATTTTCTGTCCTGAGCGAACTGAGTCATGGCCATGATAGGGATGACCCCTGGAATCCAGACATAGTTGCTGGGACTTCAAGTATATTTCCCCCCGCGGGGTCCGAGGGAGATGAGGAGTCCACCAAATCCATCGGGACGTATGGCTTATTATGTTTTCTTTTGTTTTATTATTACTCTTTTGTTATTTTGATTTTTTTTCTTGTTTAGATGCATTTATTGGAGGGCTCAAATTGGGAGGGGTAGGAGTGCCGAAGATGTCAACGCGAGCCGCACAACCCAAAATCGAAAGAGTACCTTCCACCAGCTGCAACGCCTCAACCTCTGCCCTGGTCATGTGGGTCACTCTGCCTCGGGATCTCTGCCTCCCCACAGTGGCTGACCGAGACAACTGAGGAAACTGCTCCTGTCACTGGTACTACTGCGGCTGCGCTGGCACATGCTGGGGCTGAGACTGCTGCTGCTGCTGAAAGTTAAGCTCGCCTATATTAGGCGATTTATTTCTAACCTCTCAGGAAGATGCCTGCCTTTCGGCAAGTTGATAAAGAAAAGAGCACTCTTCATATGGGACGAAGACTGTCAGAAGTCTTTCGAGCAAATTAAGGAGTACCTCCTAACTCCCCCGGTCCTAGGGGCGCTTGTCAGAGGGAAGCCGCTTATTCTATACATTGCTGCCATAGATGCCTCCTTGGGAGCGCTTCTAGCCCAGATCAATGAAGAGGGCAAAGAGCAGTCGTTGTATTATCTCAGCCGAAAGCTGATCAGGCCTGAGAATCGGTACACTCCTTGAGAGAAGGTGTGCCTAGATTTGGTGTTCGCCGTCAAGAAGCTAAGGCACTACCAGCTAGCTCACCGGGTGGAGCTCATCTCCAAGTGTGATCCACTCAAATTCCTGCTCAGCCAACCCGTCCTCTCTAGCAGACTTGGCAAATGGGCCCTTATCCTCATGGAGTTTGACATCACCTTCGTCCCACGCAAGGCAACCAAGGGGCAAGGAATGGCGGAGTTCTTGGCAGCGCACCTGTGCCAGAAGATTCGCCGCTCAACTTCGAGCTGCCCGATGAAGAGGCGTTAGTATCTTCTCAAGAAATTGGGGAGCATTCTAAAAACGTCCCACCACAACTGGAACAGGGTGTACTCACCCTTGACCTCTCACATTGGGAGTTGTACTTTGATGGTGCTTCCCAGACAATTAAAAGGGTCGACGGCCTCACAGACTATGTCTCGGGCGCGGGGTAGTCTTTGCATCTCCACAAGGTGGCATCCTCCATAATTCCTGGGCTCTCATGAAGTCCCTGACTAATAATGAGGCAGAGTATGAAGCACTAATCATTGGGCTTCAGCTAGCACTAGAGATGGACATCAAGTGCATCAAGGTATACGGGGATTCTCAGCTCGTCATTCGACAAGTCTTGGGCGTCTATGACGTCCGGAAGAAGGAGCTTATTCCCTACCATTATGCAGACAATGATAATTTGTTGCCTTGTTGCTAATCATAATAAGGAACAGCTTCATGTACTTTGTTGCTTTGTTGCTAATCATCAAAATAAAATAGTATATGTTGCTGACAATTCCATACTAGACAACATATGCACAACAATTGAGTACCCTCTGCTCCTCAGTATTGTCTCTTGGGTGTTGTGTTCTCGAGGTGTGCTTGTAGTCATTGAGATGCGTCCCTTGAGATTGTCGGTTTCCTGTCATTTCTTATTGTCGTGGGTCTTCCTTGGTGAGCTATCTGATGCATGACCTATTCCTTGTGGTCGTGTGATCAGCTGTTATTATGCCTAGATATGACCCTGCTTGCAGTTGTGTTCCATGGTTCGGTCTGCTGTACGGAGCTGAAATCTTACGAGTGCTATTATTGTTGTTTCGAGTGCTATTTTTGTATGATTTTGTGTTTCTATGTTGGACCATTGTCTTGTTAGTTAGCAGTGTTGTACTCCTCTTCCCGAGTAGAGTTAGCTGATGACTCGATCAGATGTAACATCTGAGTGAGGACTGACTTGATTGTGCTTGTGGTCCAGCATTGTTGTCGTTGGTGTCCTGTGTGCTAGGTGTTCCCTGTTACCTTTTGCACTGGAGCCGATGATGTGGTCGAGAGGTCAGCTGAGAGGACTTTGTTTCCTTGTTTAAGCTAAAGCTGGCTTTGTTGTCGTTTCATTTTTCGTGATCTGTCATCGTGACAGTCGTGTCTCTTTCCCCGTGAGACGTAAGCGATGTTGCCCTGTATCGGAGGTATCAGACTTGTGTTCACTTGCGTCGTGCTCAGTCCTGAGCCTGTGCTCCTGATTATGGTCTGACTATGTTCCTCTGGGCTGTGTTTCTCATGATTCATGTCCTTTTGTAGATGTATTGTCGGGTTGTTCTTCCCTACTTCTCCTTTATTAGTCCTTAAATTTTGAGGATGAAATTTCTTAAAGGAGGGGAGGATGTAATACCCTGGATCTTTGTCGGATCATTATTAGGTCTTTCGGATCCTTTTTGGAGAGTTTCGGATCACTTTTGTAGCTCCCGAGTTAAGTTTTACGATCCGTGTGGATTTTACCCCTGTACTAGTTACGGAACCCTACAGTGAGTTTATTTCTCAATTCATCGACTCGCGGATGATATAGTTGCGATGTACTCTTCGCGAGGATCGTTTCGACTACATCCGCGGCACCAGTCCCCAGTCTTGAATGGCGCGGGGATCGAACTCCGGAAACAACGAACAGACCCACGTGTTGAAGAAGTGCAGTGGGAACATGAAGCGGGCCTGCCGCAAAATTTGGTGGACGCTCACTTCCCAGAGCGTCTTATAGATCAAGCAGAGCGCGACCGGGCACAACGATAGCTTGATCCCCTACACCATCTGGCACGCGGGGTAGATTACATCCGGTCGAATGACAGTCTCGTCCCCATGCGGCAGAGCGAACGAACACAGCCAATATGTGAGGTAGGCGGTGCAATGCGTCATCGGATCCAACGCCAGTGGGTTCGGTCTGCCCAGACGTCCCTTGGAGGGGATCTTCACATCTGACTTGGGCTTGGCTCACTTCTTGCGAGCGACGACCACGCCTATGCACGGAAATTCCTCATACTTCTTCGGCCCATCGAAGAAATATTGAAGCCATAGAGCCAAGCGGACCCTCTTCCGGTCCCCGCAGTGCAGCTGCTTCTCCCCGTGGGCCAGCCTATACATCTCCTGGTACGCCTTCATCAAGTACCGGTAAGAGTATCCCAAAGAATAATAGCCGTCGCCATTGGTTTCATCCTTAATCAAATCAGGGAGACAGACTTCTTCGTACGGCTCCCCGTCAATCGGCAGCCCGCTTAGCTGGCTCAGGCTCCATAAGTCCAGTGAAGTCTCACCCCCTGTAGTGTAGAAGGTGTTGGTCTCTGCACTGAACACCTCCAGCATCCCGCAGCTTAGCCCCTTGGAGATGGGGTAGTCATACCGGGAGGCGTAGACACTGTGGTACACGCCGGCCTGGATAAGAATGGGAGCATAGTTGAATAGCACGTACTTAGCAAACTCCACTGCTCCCTCTCTGAAGCTGTGCACAGTCTGAAGCTTCAATTCCCCGAACCAGCCCAGCGAGACTCCCTGCTTGAACCAGACCGCTAGGCAATCAAGAATGATGGGCTCCTCTCGGTAGCCCCACTTCAACGGAGCCAGGAACATGCCATAGCGGTGCTGCTCACCCTGGATGCGCCCCGCAGCGTTGTCCCATTTAGCAGGGATGAAGCCTGGGGTCCTCACCAACTTGTCCTCCGCCGGCAGTACCGCCTCTAGCCCTAGCACGGGCTCCCACGCTCGAGCCTCGCCCACCAGGTACATGGGGATGCTCCTCGGGACCACGTGAGTGAGCCGGATCTTCCGTTTTACGATATTTTTGGCCGATCCGGGGGTTTAGATGCATGCCTAGGGGCTTGGGGAAGATTTCTCCTTTTGTTTCCCCTTCACCTGGGGGTGATTGGGGCGGACTGAGAACGCGCTCGCCCGAGTGGGCTCGTTCTCAGTTTCATCAGGGAAGATGAACAGTAGGCGTTTTGATCGCGCTATGGTTTGGTAGTGCGTTCTGGTCTGAACGCGCTACTGAGGGCCAGTGCGTTCAGTCTGGACGCGCTATAGGGGCATAGTGCGTTCATCTCTGAACGCGCTATAGGCACCTAGCACGTTCATCTCTGAACGCGCTAGGGGGTGTAGCGCCTTCTGAACGCGCTACGCAAGGCTAGCGCGTTCAGGATGGCGTCCTGTCGGGCAACCCAGGGTGGGTAGCCTCTGGCTAATCGGGCCTCCCTTGGCCCGTGAGTGTCTCGGACACCCCCGTGAGTGCCGTGATCGTGTTTTGGGAGTCCGGAGATGTCGTTTCACCTCGAATAATGTTGCCGTAGGTGTGGTGGGTCCGGACGACCCCATGTGTTCCAGGCTTTTGTGTTACGCTCGATCGAGTCGTCGTGTATCAGTGTGGGTGTGATGGGACTCCCTCGCACGTTACGTGTTTCTTTAGAAGGTGGTTTCCGAGATTTGGGCAGGGGCCATGTGTAAGGCCGTGGACTGTGAGCTCAGTCATCCTGCCTGGGATTGGAGGTTTCCCGCGGTTCCCTGAGGTTGGGAATCGACTTTGCGGCTTGTGGGCTACATTGGGAACCGTGCTTTCATGTTTCTGTGTGGGCCGTGTCTGTGGCCCGTGGACTGAGAGTCCTATTTACCAGCTTAGGGATGGTGACTTTCTTAGTTCCCTTCTTCGAGGGAAGAGTCTTGGTAGCCGTGGACTGCCTCGTGAGTCATCGTTTCGTGGCTTTAGACCTAGGGATTAGGCCGGATTGACGGCGTCGTGCAGTCGCGTTCAGCGGTCTTGACTCCGAGTCATGTGACTCAAGGACCGTTGGGTTAATAGGACTAGTGGGCTGTCCAGAGTCAGGTGGCCTCGAGTCACCGGTTTACTTCGCGTTACTCGCAATGGGTGCGTGCGTGGTTTTCTGTGTTCACGTTTAGTGAACCCCCACTAGTCGTAGCTTCCTGCGCACGCGTGTGCGGACCCACCTGGGAGTGGATCCTAAGCTAACGTGGCTTGATTGTTTGATCGCCTGTGACTTCTGTGGAAGTCTGTTTCTCTGTGTGGGTTCAGTGGCGTGTCACCTGTAGTGTTGACAGCCCTGTGTAATGATCCACATTGTGCTCCGTGTTTTTAGGTGGAGTAGTTGGTTCTACTCTTTCCTCGCCATATCTAATTGGCTGGATTTGTACATTGTTCGGCGTTATTGCTCGACAGCCGTCTTTTGTGTTGTTCGTGCTGTGAAGAAATTTCTCAGTGATATTCCTGTTGGCATTTCCCTTTTTGGTCGAGATTTGTTGGTATTCGATTCTCTTTATCAGTTGCTCAGGGTGTTGTTGACCATTTGAGTTGTGGTGATGGCCGTGCAGATTATTACAATATGTCAGTTGCCCCAGCTTAAATCTGGTCAGCTCTTGACGTGTTCCGTTTCTGTTCTAGTCGTAGTGTTCGATTGGACCAACTTGGTTGAGAAGCTGTTCGAGCGAACTAGGCTCTTCCCGTCTTGATGAGCTTTTGTTGCTAAGCTCGATGCTTCCCATGTCGTTTGGTGAATCTCCTTGTGAGATTGGTCTTGGAATTGTCGTTTCAGTACCACCTTGTCCTGTGTTTGCTCAAGCGTGGACAATTCAATTTGAGCCTGATCATCTCCTTGTTTTACGGTTGCGTGGCTTTAGACCTTATCCTTGTGTCAAGAGCTATTGCATACCATATTTTCGTCGTGCTGTGCTTAACGGCTGAGGTGATGTGTGGCTCATTTGTCATCTACAGGACATAAAGGTAGGCTGAGATTAGCACTTTTCCTTGGGCTTCGTGCTGAAGCTGTTACTCTCCTCCGTTGCTCTTGGATTCCTTTTGCTTGGTTGCTCACTGGATCAGTGCTCGAGGCATGTTACATTGCGATTTTCGGTCATTGCGATGGTGCCTAGTACGCACTGAGATGCGAAGGCCAAGGTTCTTTTTGATGTCTTTGTGCATTGTAGAGTGCGCAGCGGAAGTGTGTGGGTTGATGACCCACAGGCCGAGGATTCCCTTCTGGGCGATTCTGTCTGGTCGAGAGAATTGCTCTTTCTCGAGGTGACTCTGTCTCGGTTGCATGTGCCTAGACGTTGTCATGATCGTGCTGTTGTCGGTCATTCTTCTGGTTTTAGTGTTGGCATTTGTGAGCGTTGGGGAAATCGCCGGCTCCCTTGCAAGACTTATAGAAATCACAAATGGACTGAAGGCTCTGGGAAAAGACTACTCCAACTCTGATTTAGTTCGCAAAGTACTGAGATCCTTGTCACCAGCGTGGCACACTAAGGCCACAGTGATTGAGGATTCAAAGGATTTGTCTGTCCTAACCTTGGATGAGTTGATTGGGTCACTTATGACCTACGAAATTAATGTCAAGAGGTCTGAAGAAGAGAACAAGAAGAAGAAGACAATTGCCCTAAAAGCTAATTCAGAGTCAATCAGCACAAGTGATGAAGACTCAACAGAAGAGAGCAATGAGGAGGAAGACATTGCTATGTTAACTAGAAAAGTGAGGAGATTCTTGAAGGCAAGGAGGAAATTCCCAGGAAAATCCAAAAGGCCATGGAAGAAACAGCCTCAGTGGAAGACCGAAGGAAGCAAACTCAAGGACGTAATATGCTATGAGTGCAAAAAGCCGGGCCACATGCGTGGCGAATGTCCGGAAATGAAAAGAAAGTTCAAGAAGGACAAAGAGAAGAAACCCAAGGCAATGGTCGCTACCTGGAGCGACGATGAAGAGGACGAAGATGATGAAGACAATGCGGAGCTGGAGGAGCTGATGAAGAACATTTGTCTCATGGCACATGAGGAAGACTCAGAGGAGGTAAATTCTGAATCAGAAACTCTTACAGCAGAACAGTGGGAGTCTGAGTATGTTGATCTGTATGCAAAATTCAAGAAGATAAGATCTGAAAATAAACAGCTGAAAAGAAAAATCGAGTCCATAATTAATGCTGATGGTACAGGTGAAAAAATCATTGAACTGACAAAAACCTGTGCTAATTTGAAAAATGAAAACGAGGCTATGGTTGAGAAGATTAAAGGGTACGAAGAAATTGAGCAGCACCTCAAGAGTGAGCTAGACAACATGAAAAAGGGTCAACTCCTTAATCTTGAAAATGAAGAAGTTGATGAAGAAAAGGATGAGAGAGTTCACACTCTTGAAAAAGAAAATGAGAGAATGAGGAATGACAACAAAATCCTAAGAGACCAAATCTCTGTAGTTCAGAAAAAATTAGATCAATCAAATCAAATGAATCTCACCCTGAACCAAGAGATTGACAAGTTAAAAATTGATTTGGCTAAATTTGTGAGAGGAAAGGACAACCTAGAAAAGGTTCTTGGTACAAGAGTAAATTTTCAAAAAGAAGTGACTAGACATGACAAAGATGCAAAACTAAATGTGCATTTGATCGAATCATGTCAAAATGGCAATCAGTCATTAATCATATGCACAAACAATAAAATGGGCTAACATGACAAGCATGCAATCTATTAAATTATTGAATGCATAATCGACTAGCGCATGTTAAAATGACAATCATTCCTTTATTGCATGCATGAACAATTAATTGTGCTAACACAGCAAGCATGCAACTATTACACGCCTAATCGACGGGATATCCTACAATAGCCATGTTTCAATGATTCAATGCACAATAATTGTATATATCAAAACCATCATTCCATATTCATATGCCTACATCATTGAATATGCTGAAATGACATGCCGTTAATGGATGCTTGGATAACTGCATATGCTAAACATTTAGAATCTATGGGATTAAACTGAAAACTATCCCAATTTTTAAAAGAACATGAGCATAGAGAAAGACACAAGAATTGACTGCCAAACCCAGGCTGCTATAGTTTTAGTCGGTTGAACCACGAACCACTACATGCTACCAAACGGCCTGGCCATGAAGCCATTACTACAATGCAGTTTTCTAAAACGTGTCTCGCAGACAATTCATGGGTCGCTGAGATCACAATTAAGCCTGTCAATTTGATACGCAAATTAATACGTACAACTACTCGGCTCGTGTCATGCTTCATTGTACAATTCATTAATTATGCTAAAATGGCAGTATACAACTAATAAATGCATATTTGAGCAATGCACACCAATTGCAGAAATAGACGACTAAATCGGCCCCGCTATGGCTTTAGTCGGTGAAACAACGGATCACTACTAATTATCGACCCGGTCATTTATGACCTTTCACCTGCCATTTAACTCTAAATGGTAAACGCATAGGTTAAGATGGTCGTATAATTTTTTTATTAGACAACACACGTGGTCCACGGCACAAGGTTGGATCCGTAAAAACTATAACCATACCTTTCTCCGGTCGGGTTAAACCCACGGCCATTATTTTTAACCTGTTTCCCGCCATACCTGTTTCCTGATATAACAGTTTATTTTTCTATTCTATGAAAACATAAGGACAATGGCCAGTTTGAATTAACTCTATGAACTCAGCGACGATGCCCAGTTTGAATTATTCTAGGAAAACATAAAGACGATGCCCAGTTTGAATTAATTCTATGAACTCAGCGACGATCCACCGCCGTCGACGACTACTCTGCCGACTCGATTTTTGTGCGGGCGGGCGGCGCGGATATCACGGGCGGTTCGGACACCTTTCATTACATTTACCAGCCGCTCACCGGGGATGGCCGGATAGTGGTGCGAGTCGCCTCTCAATTGGCGGTCAGTTCGAGCGCCAAAAGCGCCATCATGATTCGGGAAAGCCTCGCCGCCAATTCCCGTCATGTTGCCTTGATGCTGACGCCGACCACCGGGGTCACCCTGCGTTCCCGCGCCCAGACGGGAGGCTCGACGGTTTCCCTCGGCAATATTCCGGCGGTGATCGCTCCCTACTGGCTCAGGCTGGATCGCCTGGGCAGCCGCATCGATGCCTATGCCACCCCGGATGGCTCGGTCTGGACGCTGGTCGGGTCGGCCGCCTTTGACCCCGGCGCGGCACCCTTGATCGGCATCGCCGCGTGCAGCAACACCGCGTCGGCCCAGACGAGCTCGTGCGGCCCGCCGAAATCGTCGATATGCGCGAGGAGATAGTATTCCGACGGAAAAACGCCATAGATGCTGCCGAACAGCGATCCGTCGAGGCCGCCCTCGGCGCTCGCCCCGTTGTCGGAAAGAAAGATGACGATCGTGTCGTTGTAGGCGCCCATGGCGCGCACCTGGTCGTCGAACAGGTCCGAGCGCGTGCTTTCGATGTTGAGCACCCCGTGCAGCCGGTCGCGGTGGCGGATCGGCACCAGGTATTCGGAGCGTACCGCGGCGTTGCCTGGCACGTAGTCCGGATCGCTGTCGACATCCGCGATCAGCTGCGGCGTGCCCATCCGGACGCAGCGACCGGCAGCGCCCATGGTCACCGGCCAACCGCTGGCCAGCGCCGGCGGGCTGAGGTCGAGTTCGCCGGACCAGACTTCCTGCACGAAGGTCGTGCCGCCCTCGTCGAGCAGGATGATGCTGGCGATCGCCACCGGCAGGTTGCGCACCAGACAGTCGCAGATGTGCTGCAGCACCTCGTCCAGGCCGTCGCCCTGCAGGGCCTCGCGCGACACCTGGGCGAGGATCGCGGTCAGCGCTGCTTCGTGGCGTTGAGCTGCTTCCTCGCTACCCATCGTCTTTCGTACCGGTGGTCATGCCGGCGGCAGGGCCGAGTCTAACGCCGCTGCCTGCGCGACCGGAGAAAACCCGCATCGGCAACGGGATTTCCCTACAGATTCCTGTAGGGCGCAAAGTAAAGATCCTCGGAATGGTAGTGCTTCCCTCTGGCCGTATCACCATCGATAGGGATATTCGCAACAAAGTTGAGTCACAGCTTCACTTCTATGCTTCAAATCGGGACAGGCTCGCGAGAATCTACAATGGTGATATCGAAGACGGACTTCAGCGCTTGAGCGGATACGTTAGCCACATACACTCCGCCGACCCATTGTATCTAGATAAGCTGCGACGCAAGTTTGGCACCACGGTTGTTGACAGCTTTCTCCACCGATCGGCGCAATGAAGAACTTGCGCGTTGTAGTCGAGAACATCCAGCACATAGCGTCCATGACGCTTGAACTGGATGTCTCGCAGCATGGGCTCGTATGCCTTGTTGGGCGAAACGGAGCCGGAAAAACCACCACACTCCGCATGTTATCTACGATTATCAAGCCAACGAGCGGAAGTATTGTTATAGATAACATTGATGCAGTGAAAGATCCGCAGGAAGCGCGCAAGTATTTCGCCTATGACGAAGTGCGCGACGGCATCCTGGAGCTCGACGCCGAGATCCCCGACCGGCTGCTCGGCCGATGCCATGCGGGCCAGAGTGTGAAGATCCGCGGCGCCGACGGCGAGGAGGCGGTCGGCACGATCCGCGCGGTGGCGCCGATGGTCGATACCAGCTCGCGCAACGGCATCGCCCATGTCCGCTTCCCGCGCTCGGAGGGCTTGCGCACCGGCACCTTCGTCTCCGGCGAGCTGGTGCTCGACCAGTCCGACGCGCTGCCGTCGGGCAGCACCGCCAGCCAGGAATCGAGCTGCCCGGGCGCGGGCGCGCCGGACCCGACGGCATCGCGCGACGACGCGACCGCAGGATCATCCTTCTTCGCGGCGCGCTTGGAGCTGCACGCCGCGATCACCACGAAGGCCGCCAGGGCTACTTGTAGCGGCCGTATGGCGTGCCGTCCTTTCGTGTGTGGGTGGTCTTCTTCGCGACCTCGGTGACCTGGAGGTTCACGGTCGCGGCCGCGCCCGCCTTCACCGTGACGGTGCCGCGCGCCTCGTCGCCCGACGGCAGCCACGCGACGATCGGATACTCGCCGGGCGGCACGCCGTCGATCGTGAACGCGCCGGACTTGGTGGTGATCGTGTAGAAGGCGTTCTCGAGGACCTTCACCTTCGCGACCATGTCGGGGTGGATGTTGCAGTACACCGACAAGGGCGAACCCCAAGAAACTAGAAGGGGCGGAGATGAAAGTTCCGGCGGCGATCGCGGAGATGAAACTCGCCGTCGCGAAGTCACCGCAGAGCGCTGATCTGCATGACGCTCTGGGATCGTTGTATGCGCAGGAGCAGAATTGGCCGTCGGCGGCCGGGGAATTTCACGAGGCGATTCAGCGGAATCCGCAACTTGCCGCGGCCCATCTTCATCTGGGCGTAGCGTTGCGCGAGCAAGGGAACATTGCGCTGGCGATGCCGGAGTTGACGCTTGCTTGCCAGATGTCTCCGAAGAGCGCGGTTGCCGCCACCGAGTTGGGCAAAGCTTATGCGGCGAGCAATGAAGATGAGAAGGCGATCGCGACATTCCGGCACGCGCTCGAATTGGATCCGACGTCAACGGAAGCGAAATATCAGCTCGCGCGTACTTTGCAGCACGCAGGTCGCAACCAGGATGCGATACCGCTGCTTCGAGAAGTCGTAAAGGCGCAGCCGAAGAACGCGGAAGCGGTGGCGAATCTTGGACTGGCGCTTCTCGTCGCCAACGACGCGGAGGACGCCATACCGTTCCTGACACGCACGGTGGCGCAGAAGCCGGCGGATGCGACGGCGCATGAGAATTTGGCCGCGGCGTATCTGCAACTGAACGAAGTGGATGATGCGATTCGTGTTCTTACCGCCGGCCTCAAACGCAATCCGAATAGTTTTGCACTGCACTACAATCTTGGGCTCGCGCTCAAATTCAAGGTCGACAACGCGGCGGCGATTCCCGAGCGTCCCAGCCCGAGGACCAGGTAGGGACCCGCCGGTAGCGGTGGCCGTTGGCTCAAGGAAGGATGCTCTGGCGGTAGATCGCAAAGCCGATCGCCGCGCAGATCGCCGCCCTCCGCGCCGATCTCGACGAGCGCGAGGCCTTGATCGCCTCCTCCCGCGAGGTGACGGTGCTCTGGGCCGAAAGCGGCATGCCGCGCATCTTCGGCCAGGCCGGGCTGCTGCTGCCGCCCGGCCGGCGCCCCGACGCCCTCCTCGATTTCAGCCAATGGCTGGCCGAACCCGACGATCAGCGCCTGGCGGCGGCGCTCGAAGGCCTCCGCGTCCGCGGCGACGGCTTCGCCCTGACCCTGCGCTTGCGGCAGGGCGGGGAGGCGCGGGCGAGCGGCTCGCCGCTCGGCGTCGGCGCGGTCGTGCGAGGGGCAGTACGCACCGAGGCGGGTAACGCTGCCGTCGGGGGCGGTGGGAGAGTGAGTGATGAGAGAGGTCATTGTTATCGTGTAGGTATTGGGATCACGACGGTGTCGGTCACGGTGTTCTGCTGTCCTGGCAGGAGCCTCGCTTTACGCAAGAGCTTGTATTCGTCGTGGGAGATTTGGGTTGACGGGTTCACCTTTTGCCATGCAACGTAGGTTTCGTGGGAGTTGTCGAGAGCCTCGGCTTTGTTGTGTGAGCGGACAATGAACCCGACCAGAAGACTGATACAGGTAACGATGATGACAATAAAGATGAAGAAAGCGGTGTCTTCAACGTAGCCGTGAAAAGTGTTCCGTTTCATTGATCGTTGAATCCGTTAATGAGCCACTTCCGTGCCTCTGCGACCACAGCCTTGCTGCACCTAAAGCTCACGCTCAGCGGCATTTCGACGCAGGAGAATCGTGCCATGATTTTCTTTTTGCTGTCCGCGTTCGCGCCGCGGAACCCGTAGATCGCTTGGCGAATGTCGCCGACGAAGAAGAAGCGGGTGGCTGCGCCACGGAGGCGCTCAAGGATTTCGAGTTGGATATCGTTCGTGTCTTGGTACTCGTCGACGAACACGTAGTCGAACGAGTCGAAGGGGACGTTCATAAACACAGAAAGGTACAGCATGTCGTCGAAGTCAATCACGTTAAGATCGTCCGCGGCTGTCGCCACAATCTTCTGTGCGACACGGACGGCGGTGCGGACGTCTTCAAACACAAGGTCATGTGCACACATAAGAGGGTCAGGATCAGGCGAAAGCGAGGACTTCATTAATGACACCAACTTGCAGATGTTCTGAATGTCAGGATTTTGTCCGCCCACCGCATTGAACACAAGCTTGCGGACTTTGGCGGCGTCGACTTTGCAGTCGGCGCTTGAGCAATGGAGCGAGATCGAGATGGCGCTGAAGAGCGAATATGACGCTCTCAATGCTGGCGGCGGTCAACCGTTCGACGCGACCGCCGCGCTCGCGCCGCTTCCCCGCGCCTGGCAGTGGCTCGACGGCTCCGCCTTCGACAGCCACGGAGACTTGATGGACAAGCTGTTCGGCATGGCGAAGGAGAAGACCTCGAAGCCGTTGATGTACCAGGGCGTCTCAGACGTGTTCCTGGCGCCCCATGCGGACGCGCGTTTTGTCGCCACCGACGACGCTTCGGCCTCGCGCGCGGCGCGCTCGGCGGCTTCCTTCGCGGCGCGCTTCTGCTCCTCCGCGCTACGGACCGCCTGCTCTTCTTACTGGACGCGGTTCTCCTCGATCTGCCGGAGCTCGCGCAGGGAGAACAGCACCGAATTCTCTCGCTTCTCGGACTGGGCCATCGGACCCTTCGATCAGTATCACGCAGGATCTCCCGGAGCAACGCGATGTTGTGCGCGCGTTGACCATGCGATACACCCCCGCCATCGATGGGGTACGTCGATCTCCACAGCCACGTCCTCTACGGCTTGGATGACGGCGCTCCCGACGAGGCCACGGCGATCGCGATGCTCGACGGCCTCGCGGCGCTCGGGATCTCCGAGCAATGCGCCACGCCGCACCAGAAGGCCAACCAGTACCTCCCTGCCTGGGATCGCGTCGAGGCGACGTTCGCGGCGCTGGAGATCGCGCGCAAGCCGTCGCACCCGACGCTGCGCCTCGCCGCCGAGAACATGTGGGATGATGTGTTCTTCCGGCGAACGACCGACGACACGATCCCGCACTATCGCGATACCGTCGCGTTCCTCGTCGAGATCCCGCCTCCTCTGATGCCCCCCGGCATGCTCGATCAGCTGTTCAAGTTCCGCATGGCCGGCAAGCTCCCCGTGCTCGCGCACCCCGAGCGCTATCACGCGCTGTGGGACGACGACGAGCTCGCGCGCTCGCTGCGCCGCGTGTGCGCGTTCCTCGTCGACCTCGGCGCGGTCGCCGGGTTCCATGGCCGGCGCGAGGCGAAGGCGGCGCGCCACCTGCTCGAGGCGGGGCTCGCCACCGCGGTCGCGACCGACGCGCACCACGTCGGCGACCTGCAGCAGGCGCAGCAAGGCCTCGCGTGGATCGACAAGAAGCTCGGACACGCGGCGGTGACGCGGCTGTTCGATCATGCGCCCCGGGAGATCCTCGCCGGCGAGCTGCCGGACTAGGGGCTGATCATGAAGCTCGCGATCAACCTCGCTCTCTCGTTCGTGATGCTCGCGCTGTGCCTGTGGCTCGTGTGGCCGGGCGCGGGCGAGCGCCACGAGCTCGTGCTCGCGTTCCGCCACCTCGAGTGGGGGACGTTCGCGCCGTACCTGTTCGCGTACCTCGGCCTCCAGGTCGTCGTCCACATCTGCCGCTCGCTGCGCTGGAACCACCTGCTCGCGCCGCTCGGCGCTGTGCAAGTAGTAAGTGACGCCCTTTGAGTTAGTGTGACTGTAAGCCATAAGATCTTATACCTCCTTTAGTGCTATACGAGAGCTAGCGTAGCGCGGTGGGCTCCACCTTGTCAACAACTAAATGTGCTGATAATGACGGCGAAGCATCAGGCGCAGGATCAGCGTACTGATCAAACGGACGAGAATCAGGAGCAAAATAACCGCGGCAACTAGTACCGAAAAGCCGGCGAAGTCGGGCGACCAGAGCGGCGACGCGAAGACATAGTGATACTCGTCGGGGGTAGGCAAATTGACCGGTGCTAAGGTCTCGGGACCGTTCGGGACCGCCGCCAACTTATCTGTTACGCACTGAAAATACGGCGTGTAGGTATGGAATTCGGCCTTGCACTGGTCGTTGATTTGCTTGTAGATACCGCCACTCGGTGTGGCCTGCGCTGAGGCGGCATTGATGGCCGCTTGGCGTTCTTTTTGGTAGAGCGACTGCAGGTAGACCCCCTGCCCCATGTCGGTGTTCATATGGCTGCTGACGTACTGTTGTAAGTCGTACAACCTAGCCGTAGTAGCATCGATGTCACCCGCGGCGTCGGCGTTTAGTACTGCCGTGCGCCGCTCCACCATGCCAATGTTATTAAGGCGCAGGAACGTGGCCGCTACAAATGCAACCAAAATAAACAGCACCACCAGCTGCCAGGTTTTGACGCGTTCGATCGTTTTTAGCGCGTGATGCGTGCGCCCTCTGTCTGCCACTTCCACCCCTTTACTGACACTAGTATAACATTGTGCGGATGAGGCATGTATACTGGAAGTATGCGGATTTATTTCTCTGGCCTTGGCGGCGTGGGCATTGGCCCCTTGGCTGAAATCGCCCATGACGCCGGCTACGATGTTGTGGGAAGTGACCTAGTAGAAGGCCTCACCACGCGCGAGCTCGAAGAGCGTGGCATCGGCCGCCCGAGCACGTACGCCGAGATCATCAGCAAGGTGCAGGCGCGCGACTACGTCGAGAAGGTCGTCGCCTCCTACTGGATCTACCAGCGTCTGTTCGGCGGTCCGCTGAAGACGCTGGAGGCCGTCGCGGCCGGCGCGCCCCTGGTTCCCTTGGCGCTGGACTATGTCCCGCCGGCCCAGGAGGTTCAGATCGCCCAGATTTCGACCGTGCCGGGCGCGCGCTGAGCTACAGCATCGCCGCCAGGAAATAAAGATGTAATTTTATCCATTTGTTGTTCATACTCATTATCTGAGTCTCTTGATCGACTCGCTCTTATAACTGTTCACGCATTGATATTTTCACATTATTCGAGACATAACACTTACTTTGATAATTAATCTTTTTAATAATTATTTCTAAATTTAAACAAGTTAAATTTAGTGGTGTCTATCAAACTTAAGTTCATACGGAATATCAAGTAATTTTATAAATAAATTCTCCTTTTGTATAGATGTTTCTTTCATCTTTTGATGTACAAATACTCAGACACTCATATTAAGGAGATTGAGAATGCACAATGAGAGGAGTGGGAGATCCACATAATATAATCTAATGGGTAGCTCAATAGTTCAATACCTCGTAGGAAATCATTAGGCGTAAGATTCGATCTTTGCTTCTCCCATTATTTGGGAGAGTAAATAATGATTGAGTTTTTACACTCGGTGGGATGATCTAGTTGATAGCTCAACTCTGTTGCGCATTTAAGGGGGTGCGTGTGTAGGTGACTCTCAACACCTCTCTAAAATTATTTTTAGAAAATGTTGAGATATTTTTTAGAGCATCAATATTTTCTCTCGTTTCCCTATCAAGTATCTCTTGACCCCTCCCAAAAAAATGGAGACTCACGTAATAATAATGAAAAGCTCATTGCACATAAGTGTGTAATGTATTTATTTTTTTAAAAATTTAAATTTGCAAGCCCCATGTATTAGCCTCATATGAAATATGGCAGGAGGATTACAACTGGTCCCATGCATATTTCAAACAGCACTTCATAATTAACATTTCCACCCACCTAACGAACAATTCTATATTCCAATAAAAGGCCAAACAAGACTGAAAGTGAACAAGTCAAAAACCACTTGACTAGCTAACTGTTGGAACACATTTTATTGCCCATGATCAAGATCCCTGGCATGATTTGCTTTTTGCTTAATTTGCTTAAGGGTTGCTATAAGCTTTCACTTAATTTCTGTTTCATGCGTTCGCAAAGGTCTGAGTTTTATTGGACCCCTCTCACTGGTTGTAAAGAGGTGGTCTTAGTTTTTTCTCTCTTTTTTTACGGAAAGAAATATGGATTGTATCGCCAATTTTATTAGTAATAAACAGAGAGGATACAATTAAAGGAGGTGAGGAGATACTCCTCCCTGTCCGAAAACAAAAAAAAGGTGCACACTACGACAGACCTGCAGCGTCTTCGCAGGTGTAATGGGTCTTGCCCTTCAAAAAATTGACGGTCGGATACGCCTTTGTGTACGTGTCATCCATAAGGATATTCGACGGCACAATGATACGGCCTTTAGTCGCACGCTGTATGATGCGCGCAATCATCGACTTGCCTACGCCTGTCGGAAGCTGACCTACAAGTACCTCGGGGCCGTCCCAATTGGCTTCAACCCAATCAAGAAACTTGTGCTGTAACTCTCTTGGCGCGCGGCCTGTGCCGTCATCGCGTTCAAACTTAACCGGCATTGTGGTATTCCTTGCTCAATGCAGCGCGCTCAGCTTTAGTTTTTGCTGCGTGACATGACTCACAGATACAAGCCAAGTTGTCTGCCGAAGTAAACAATGCGGCAATAAAATCGTCCCAAGTGCGTCCGACGTGGTCATATTTGCTACCAGGCGTAGGGCCAACGGGCCGAATATGGTCAATCGTAATGTCCTTTCGTCCGAATAGCTGCTTGCACAGGTAGCATTTGAAACGCACCTTTGGCTTGGACGCAGGCTTGCCGTTTTTCTTTGTCCACGGAATTTCCACACGGTCCCGCTTAAGTACAAGCTGCAAGTTAGGATGCATTCGCCAAGCTGCACGGAGAGCACTCCTAATCTGTGTACCGAGATTGTACGGCGGTTTAGGCTTCTTCTCTTTCACGTCTTGTACGCTTGCTGCACCGCTGCTATCACTTCGCTTTCGTCCTTTGGGGTAGCCCACGTATTGTTTACCTCTAGAAGAAGCTCCAGCGTCGCGTCATAACTCAGGCCCGCGTCTGCAAGATGCAACGCCGTCGACCACAGCTTTGTGTGGCGGTTGCCCACAGAAGGCTCGTTAGATAGCAAATCCAGAACTTTCCAAAGCCCGGCTTCAAGGTCATTCAATCCGCCGTTAGCTTGGAAATTAAATACAGGTTCGGGCGCTATCAGGATTTGAAGTTCTAGCGGATTACCGCGAACCCCCTTTACACGTGTCTTGCGCGCTCCGGTCTTCGGATGTACGCGGCCCGGAAGACTGATAATCCGGCCATGCTGGTACAGCGACATATCTGCATCGACCTCCATAGTCAAAAAAACATAAGTGCAAAAAACTGATTATGTTGCTAGTGTGAACATGCACCGACCTGATTCATTGCTCGAGTAAATATGCTTCGAAAAAAGAGGAATAATATAATTTTTATACAAAAAAACCAGTGACCAATAAAACCAAGTCAAGAGTAAAAGAATAATTAAAACTTCCAAACTAAAATATGTAACACAAAAAATCATTAAAGCACCAAACAAACAGACAAACAAACAAATGAAGGAAAAGGAAAGCAGCTGCTAATCTCCACACAATCTCCATGTAATCTGCATTCCTTGAATGGCAACAAGACAGTTGTAGTATCCATGACAACCCTCAAACAGCGCTGATGAACTTGGTCCTGTATCAAGCAGTCTAGACATTTATTACTGTTTGCTGATGTTGGATCTTACACGTCATTTAGTGACAGACCAGACAGATGCAAATGGCTGTGGCAGCCTAGGCATTACTCACTATCTGTTGCAGATGTAACTATGCCACATATATCACTTAGAAAAAGACAATATATTTTACCAACATATGCCATTTTTATATCAAAGACTACATTCTTTTCGCTAAATTCTAGGTAAAGTTCTAGAAGTAATAAAAGTAATAAATTCAATATTAGAAACTTGAAAAATATGCATATTCACTTTCATCAACGTGAGACAGCAGCCTGATCCAGATGAACTAGGCAGACTAAATGGACAATTTTCTTCTTATGTCATTTGCCTCTTCTTCTTGATGCAGATGACCACAATGCTCCACTATCAGATTACAAATAAGCTAGCGAACTTGAAGAGAAAAAAAAGTCTCAAATTTATAAAATTATTATGCCAAAAGTCTAGCATAAGACAAGCTAATATGCCATGAAACAACATATTCACTTACACTACGACGGTAAACAAGCTCAGGCTTCATCTGTCTAGCATCATTCCATAAAACCTCAGTTTCTTGACCAGCACAAATCACAAATTGGTCTCTTCCTTTTTCATCTGTTAACCATTTGCGTAGATTTTCCTGTCAAAAATCATCACAATTCAAACAAATGAGAAAGAATTCAGAAATCATCATCTTCACAAATTTTCTTGAAGAGGAGACATTCATAAATGCCCCAAATTGTTAGTCGACTAGTATTCTGTTGTCCTTGGCTGATATGTAGTCGCTTGAAAATCATAACAAAATCTAGTTGGTTAACAGTTGTCGGAATAAAATAACATAGGAAATGAAACAAGAAAGCCAATGAATTTAAACATGGATTTCCGACTTGGACAAGAGATAATTATTGACTTCTAGACCGACCTCGCGGATCCCGGGCCGTTCCTCGCGAACTTCGCGGGGCTCGACATCCCCGTCTTCCGCTCGGCGAAGGACGCGTGGCCGCTCGACGAGCTGCGTCCGGCGCTCGCGGGCCACACGACGGTCGCGGTCGGGCGCAGCGTGAAGTCGCGGCCGTCGCAATTCTGATCGAGGCCGTCGTCGGGCAGGTCCTGCGCGCCGGGATGCACGCGCCGGTCGAACACCGAGCAATCGTTCTCGCCGAGCAGCGAGCCGAAGCCGTCGCGATCGAGATCGTTCGCCGAGCGCACGAGCTCGATCAGCTTGTCGAGCGCGGCGATCGACGCCTTGCACTTCGCAACGTGTTCCGCGACGACCGGATCGTGGAGTTGCTGGTCGAAGATGCGTGCACCGTTGAGCACGTGGCGCGCGAAGTCCAGCGCCTTCACCTCCGCGCCCGACAGGAACACGCGATACGGCAGGCCGCTGGCGTCGCCGAAGATGGCCACGGTTGCGTCGAATTTGGTGGAGTCCGCCGCGCGGCGCTCGCGGAGTTCGGATAGCGCAGCCGTCAGCCGCAACGAGCCGCGCGCATAGGCGAACGCCTCGTCGAGTTCCTCGTCGGTCAGTCGGTCAGACATCGGATGTGCCTTTCGTGGTGGCAAGCGGCTGCGACGGCTCGCCGAGTTCCGCATGAAGTTCCTCGATCGCCTGGTAGCGCTCGGCGGCGAGATGCCTCCAGTACACAACGTCCTTGGTCATCCTCTCTACCTCGCCCCGCAGCCGCTCGGACTCGGTGCGGGCGGCATTCGTGGCGGCGTTCGCTGCGTTCAGGTCGAGATGAGCCTGAGCGAGCGCGGCGCCGCGCCTGTCGCATGACGCCTGCGTGATCGTCAGCGCGTCCTGGAGTTTCCTCACCGCCCGCAGCGGCGCATCCGGTCCGAGGTGTTCGCGCGTCGTGGCGCCGCACTCGGCGAGGATCGAGCGGAGCATCGAGTCGTGGGAGTCGCGGCGCGTCTCGGCGTCCTCTGCACGTTGCTTCCAGTAGTCACGGTCTGCGATGGCCATCCTCGTGGCTTCATCGGTGTAGTCCACCTCGCGCAACGCACATAGCGGACAACAGCCCTTGAACGAGTCCTGCTCCTTCGGCAGTAACTTGCGAACAGCGGCCATCTCTAGTTTGTCGCAGCGGTCACGATGGAACGCCTCGGAGGGAGCTTCGCGTAATCAACGGGGTTCACGACGCACTCGCCGATGTAGTCGACCTCGCGCAGGTCCAGCCGGTACGAGTCGGAGCCGTGGACCCAGCCGTCTTGGAAGTGGACGGCGTTGAGCAGCGGGCGGTCCGGGTCGTTGGCCGTGAAGGCTGCGACCTCGTCGACCATGTCGCGGTCGTGCTCGGACAGCCTCACTGCTCGGCCTCTCCATAGTTGGCGGATCGCGCCGCCTCTACGAGGGGCAGGACCGACCCGTCAGGGGCACGCCAGCGGCGGCGGTAGCCACGGAGGCAGCGCACCACGGCCCGCTTCTGCGAGGTCGTGAGCGTGTGCTCGTACCAGATGTCGGCGAGGAAGCTGCCCTCGTCCTGGCCGTAGCCACGGAGGTCGTGGATCGATCCCCAGTACCAAGCCTTCGGGCAGCCGGTGAAGCTGGCGCCCAGCTCGATGGTGTTCCAGCAGTGGGCGCACATCTTCTCGACGGTGAAGCCCTGGTCGGTGTCGACGACCACCCAGTAGCGGTACGTCTCACCGGGGTCGATGGTCCGCTCACACTCCTGGCAGCGGTGCTCCTTCCGTGCCCGGCGCTCTCCTGAGTCGAGGGTCGTGCGCTCCCAGTCGTCAACGTAGATGCACATCAGCCCTCACCCCCCAGCGCATTGCTGCCAGTAACGGGCTCGTAGGTGGCCTCGAAGATGTCGGGCTTGCATGGGTAGAACTCACCCGCAACACCCTTGATGACCCAATCGCCCAGGCTCACGGTCATCTGGCCTTCGAGCGTGTCGATGTAGATGCCCTGGTCGCACTCGTAGTCGTTGTCGGCGTGCTCGTAGCCAATCCAATCGTGGAGCGCACGGCAGGATTCGACCGTGTACTCCATCGCCTCGATGACGACGGGCTTCTTGCGGTACTGCTTGGCCTCAGCCATCGGTGTTCTCCCTGGTCAGGGTCTCGTAGAGCAGCGGCGTCAGGGCGCAACGGGTCACACCCTCGTCGCAGTCGGGGCACGGGACTTCCTCGTCCTTGGGCACGTCGAGGATGTAGTTGTGGCCCAGGCATGTGCGGCACATGTGCTCGGGGTCGTGGTGGTCCACGAAGTCACAGGGGCCGTCGGAGTCGCACTCCACGAACCCGTCGTGGGTGGTGCAGTACTTCATCCCGCTGTCACGCATGACCATCACGGCGACTCC
>JANBPO010006556.1:0-29723 GCA_024336825.1 Amorphophallus titanum | reverse complement strand
AACCAAGGCGGCAGCTATGGCGATGGTCGAGCGCGCCGGCCTGACGTTGCCGCGCACCTATGCAATGGGCTTTCCCAATGCCAATTGCCTGCGCTCCGGTTGCGTTAAGGCAACCAGTCCAGACTATTGGGCACTCCTGCGGCACCATTTCCCGGATCGCTTTGCCGCGACGGCCGCGTTGGCTCGGGAGCTTGGAGTCCGTCTCTGCCGGATCAAAGACGAGCGCACCTTTATCGATGAAATCCCGGCGGATCAACCGATGACAAACCCCATCGTCCCGTCGTGCGATTTCCTCTGCGCCCTAGCCGAAATGGAGCCAGCATCATGACCCCAACCGACGCACGCGATGATCTGGTGGAGCGGGCACGCACCTTGGGAAAATATCTCCCCGAGCAAGCCACCATTTTTGCTGAACTCGCCACCCGCATCGAACAACTCACAGCGCGCATAGCTGAGTTAGAGGCCGAGCGGGGCGCATTTGAACATCGCGCCGATCAAGGATTTGAGGCGGTGCAAGAACTTGGAAAGCGATTGCATGCCGCAGAAGCACAGGCCGAGAGATTAAGAGAGGCGCTGACGCCGAGCGGCGACACCAAGACGGCATACATTGGCGAGTTTCATTTCAGCCAAGCTATCTATGACGCCGGCGGAAACGAACGGAACATCAAAGTCGCGGTGCCGTGGACCACCGTCAAAGAAATCATGGCTGCTATCCGCGCCCGCGCCGCCCTCAACGCAAAGCCGTAGATGTGGACAACAACCACTGCGACAAGAGGATACGATATGACTGGTGATCAGAGGTCGGAGTGTGCTGACCGGCCGAGGCGCATTCAGCGCAAGCGCATCAAGGGCTGGAAGATGCCTCCGGACACGGTCTACGTCGGTCGCGGATCGGTATTCGGAAATCCATTCAGGGCCGAAGAATGCCGAGAGGCCGGCTTCGTCGGCACTGATGCCGAAATCGCGCATCGGTGCGTTGATGCCTTCCGCGCGTGGCTCGGCCCCTCTTGGCGCATTAATTGGGATGGCGATGTTTCAGCCCACGCACGCAATCGCTTGCTGACCAGCCTGGATAAGTTGCGCGGCAAGAACCTCGCCTGCTGGTGCCCGCCCGATCAGCCATGTCACGCCGACGTATTGCTCGAACTCGCCAACGCAAAGCCGGTAGAGTAGATGCGGACAAGCAGCCTCAGCAATCTTCCTCGCCGCGCCCATCGCCATGTTTGCCGATGCGCGCAATGCGTTGCACGGCCACACCATTCACGCCTTCGAACCGTTGCTCGCGCGCCTGGACCCCAAGCTCGTCGAAGCGCAGATGAAGGCGCAGCTTCAGGCGCAGGAGCAGCAGTCCAACCAGCGCCTGCAAGAGCAGAAGATGGCGTCCGAGCGCGAGTTGGCCGTGTTCAAGGCCCAGTCCGAGCAGCAACTGGCTGTGATGCGGCTGCAGATGGAAGAGAAGCTCGCGATCCAGCGCATGGAGATGGAAGCCCAGCTCGATCTTCGCCGCCAGAACATGGAAGCCCAGCAGGACGAACGCCGCATGGCCATGGAAGGGGCCCAGGCCGAGCGCGACAGCCAGCGCAACGCGGCCACGACGGTCATTGCGGCCAAGGAAAACGCCAAGGCCAAGGCGAAAGCCAACGGCTCGGGCAGGACGGCGATCAAGAAGAACCGCCCCGGCGGTGATCTGGCGAAATGAGCGAACGGCAACCCGACAAAGACCAACGCCTCGCCAACAGGATGCAGGTGGGCGACCGCATGCGGGCCTTCGCCGACGATCCGCTCGTTTCGGCGTGGTTCGACAAGGCGATCGGCGATGCGACGGCCGCGATGGTCGAAGCCGCGGTCAAGGGCGACGGCGCAACGGCGATTCACAAGGGCCTTGCGGTGCAGGTCATCACGGAGGTGCGCAATCTCATGAAGCACGCCGTCGCCGAAGGGAACAGGGCAGCCGAGGAGCTGCAGAAGCGTAGGCAAAGGAGCGAAGCATGAAGCGTTTCCCGTTCTTCCATGTGATGATGAAGCCCGATGACGAGGGCGCCGGCGACAACGACGGATCGCTGATCGATGCGACGCGCGCCATGCCCGACATCGAGGCGCTGGAGAAGGGCGGACAGGCGGCTGCTGATGACGCTGCCAAAGCCGCCCGTGAACGTGAGGCCAACGGTCGTTTCAAGGCCAAAGAGACCTCGGAAGAGGGTAAGGCAGAAGCGGAGACGGGCAAGGAAGAGCCTGCTGCCAAAGAGACCGAGGACGACGAGGAGGATTATTTCGAGCTCCCAGGCGAGAAGGAGGGCGACGAGCCCGTTCGCCTCAAGGCCTCCGACGTCTACGCCGGCTACCAGAAGTCCAAGCAGCTCGAGGCCGATATCGCATCGGGGAAGGTCGGGGGAAATCGAGGCCATGCCGTTGTTCACGGCCGCCGGCATCCTCGGGCTGAAGCTGGGGCGGGATGTCTCCCTCGTCTCATTTTATCCGGAGCAGCAATTGCGCATCTGCGGCGTTCCGCTGACGACGCTGGCCACGCCCGAGTTCGAGCTGGGCGCGGCGGCGGTGCGAATGCTGCAGCAGAAAATCGCCCGGCCCGACCGGCGCATCAAATCCCGTCTGTTGCGCTTCACGTTTTTCCCCGGCGCGAGCTGAAACTTTCGGGGTGCCTCCTCCCCGCTTTTTCCGATTAATTCCAGCCCCTTTCCCAGCCGGCGCATCGTCGGCCGGGGAATCCCAGCCCCATGAAGACACCCGACTCCTCCATGCGCCGCCGCGTGCCCAGCGGACGGCTTTTGCTCCTGCTCCTCGCTGCATGCCCTGCGCTTCACGCCCAACAGGAGCCCTTGGCCTGGGCGCCGCCGGTGTTGACGGACCCGATCACTGTCACCGTTTCCAACACGAACCACTCGCTCAAGCTGCAGGCGGGGCGGGACTATATTCTCGTGATGCCGCAAAAGATGTCGGCCAGCAACGGTCTCACGGTCAATGGACAGGGCGCACATAACATCGTGCTCATAGGCGGCGAAATCGACATCCCCGACGCCGGCACCTACGAGAACACCGGCGCCTTTGGAAACAAGCGCCGCGCGCTCATGATCCAGAACTGGACGGGCACCTTTCATCTGGAGGGGGTCTGGTTGCATGGGGAAGATCTCGCCGAGGGCATCGATGTCTCGACGACCGCCCCGGGCGCGGTGCTGCAGGTGGAGAACGTGCGCGTGGACAACGTGCATTCCCGTCCGGAGGAGATCGCGGTCAACTGGTCGGGCGTGCATCATCCGGACATCATCCAAAACTGGGCCGGGCCGACCTGCTACCGCATCGACCGGCTGACCGGCTACACGGATTATCAGGGGCTGTTCATGCAACCGACCGAATACGGCGGGGCCACCGATGTGTGCGATTTTCGGCACATCGACCTGCATGCGACGAATCCCGACGCGGGCGGGGCGTATCTGCTCTACCGGGCAGGCACGATCAACGCGTTCAACCTGGACGAGGTTTATGTCGAGCCCCGGGCGGCCGAGGCGTGGCGCGGAGGAGCCTATCCGGAGACGGATCCGCAATGGGAGTCGCTTTTCCTGGATACGCCGCCCTTCAGAACCTTCCGGCTCGTGGGTAGCGGGCCAGGATTTGAATGGTATCGGGTATATCCCGGTATCCGGATCTTGGGTTGTTACACCATGCTTTCTTTTTTAGTATATCTTTTTGCAACAAGTCGGGCCTTATATCTCTCGATATTACCCTTAAAGTCTCTTTTGATTTTGAAAACTCATTTGCCCCCAACAGTACGTACTCCATGTGGAAACTCTACAAGATCTCGTACTTGATTTGTTGTATAGACATCAATTCATCTTTCATGGCATCTAACCATTTAGATGACTCTTTACTTTCAATGGCTTGTGAAAAGGTTAATAGGTCATCCATATTAGCATAATCATGCAGATACACATAGTAATCATCATACTTTCTTGGCATTATGTGAATCCTTCTAACTCTTTGTTCCTCCTCTTTTACATCTTCTTGAAGTGGATCATGAGCTGGCTCAATTACCTCATGAGGAAGCTCTATGAGAGAATTCACAGTTTTCTCGGGCACATCAACAACAATAGACTCATTGATAATAATTGGCTCAAGAACTGCATGTGAGAGTTGATCAACAATATCTTGATTCTCAGAAATTATTTGTGGAATTACTGATATTTCATCTGTCAACTCATCGAATTGCAAGTTTCGACATACAGTACTCCCCCTATTTGAGTCAACTTTTATGAACCTAGCTGTGTCAATTTTCATTATTATGGTTGGCAAAGAAGGACAATAGAACTTAAAATCCTTCGATCTTTTCAGGATAGCCTATGAAATAGGCACTTATTGTTCTAGGATCAAGCTTCTTCTCTTGTGGGTTATAAAATCTTACCTCTACTTGACACCCCCATATATGTAATTGATTTAAACTGGATTCTTTCCCGTCCATATCTCGTATGGTGTCAAAGGAACAACTTTAGAAGGAACTTTGTTTAAAATGTATATGGCTATTTTTAAGGCTTTACCCTCCAAGAAAAAATGAAGAGATGAGTTACTTATCATACTTCTGACCATATCCATAAGAGTACGATTCCTTCTTTCAGCAATATCATTTTGACTTGGTCTATCTGGCATGGAATATTGGCTTAGAATCCCACATTCTTAAAGGAATTTCCCAAAAGGTCCTACAAATCTATCATATTCAGTGTGCCAAAATACTCACCAACTCTATTCGACCTAACCACTTTAATTCTCTTTCCATCTGCGGACGGGAAGATCATCGGCAATCATCCGGATTTCATCCGGTGGGCTGTTGGCCTTGTCCGTGAGGTGAACCCAATCGCCGCGGTAACCGAGCAGGGCAACCAGCAGGGCCAGGGCATCGACGACGAAATCAAGTCCATTGAAGCTGATATGCGCGACCCGCAGAAGCGGCGCGAATATTTCAAGGACGAAAAGAAACAGGCGCGCTACCGCGAATTGCTGGAAGCGCGCGACAGAGCTCGGGCGCGTCAAGCCGCCTGATACCTTGGCAGTCTAGCGGACAACCCGGCAACGGCCCCGCAGCGGACGCCAATCCACCCGCCAACGTGAAGCCCTCCGCCTGTCAGTAGCGGCTCCGGCGAATAGCCGGACAACCCGCAAACGCAGCGCATGGAGACAACCGGAACTGCGGCAACCCAACCACAACTCTTGAGGTGCTGTCATGGCTGAATCAGCCGCACAAACCCAGTACCGGCAGGAGATTATCGCGACCTTTGAAGAGGGTATGTCCTGGCTTCGCCAGACGACCGTCACGGAAGCGATCATCAAGGGTAATTCTGCCGTATTCCTCGTCGCCGGTTCTGGCGGCGCTTCCGCCGTTACCCGCGGCATCAACGGTCTTATCCCGGCGCGTGCCGACGATATGACCCAGAACACCTGCAACCTGACTGAATGGCATGACCTGGTTCGCAAGACCCGGTTCAACATCTTCCAGTCGCAGGGTGACCAGCGTCGCCTGATGCAGGAGACGACCCGCAAGGTTCTCAATCGTCGCATCGACGCGGATGTCATTGCCGCGCTCGACACGGCTACCAACAACCTCGGCGGGGCGGCTCCCATGACGCTCGCTGCGGTCATGAAGGCGCAGACCACGCTTGGCGAAAATGAGGTTCCTGTCGAGGACGAGGACAACATGTTCGCCGTCGCCACCCCGGCGGTGCGTGGCTACCTGATGCAAATCCCCGAGTTCAACTCGTCGGATTTCGTCGACATGAAGGTCTTGGTTGGACCCGCTCGGCGCGTGAAGCGTTGGGCCGGCTTCAACTGGATCTTCCACCCGAACCTGACCGGCGTCGGGACCAGCTCGGAGAAGACGTATTTCTTCCATCGCGATTCGATCGGAAGCGCGTTCGACTCCGGCGAGGGCCTGAATACCGCCATCGGTTACGATGAGGAGCAGGACTATTCGTTCGACGAATGCTACACCACCTAACGCGCCAAGACAGGGGCGAAAGGGCCAACGCCCCTAAAAGCCTAACACGAACCATGAAACGCACAAGCCAAGGTGCGTTAGACAACGTGAAAGATAATTTCACCGGAATGGTGATTTGTCTGCAGTGATTTAAACGGATTAGAGGTGAGCAGTTCAACAGTTATTATGAATTATCTTTGTAATGAAAGATAATTTCAACGTACGTAAAATAGCAGCGAGCGGTTTAAGTCTTGGTAAACTCTGTTTTGCTGGAGAAATTTTCAAAGGATTAGTGGTTAATTAGGAGCATAGAATGACATAAAATAATCTGGTTTAGGAATAGGATGCTTTCAATGTGGTAGGCATTGTAGGGATTTTTTTATGAAGAAGTACCTATTATTTAATATAATTGTAAATAAGTCCCTATAATCTTCATCATATCAAATGAAATCTTCATAATATATTCATTTCGTCTCTCTCCCCTCCCCTTGAGGGGGCGGGTGTCCTCTCTCTCTCTCTCTCTCTCTCTTTCTCTCTCCTCGCGAGTTGAGCCAGTCAGTCGGGGACGGTGTCGAAGAGGAGGAAAAGAAGTAGAAGAAGAAGAAGAAGGGAGGGGGAGAGCTCACAGGACAGGACAATAATAACCCGGTTCCCCCTGGAGCAGGTGCTCCATCGTGAGCCCGGGTGTGGGGATCCCAATCGTCTTGATGCCGCAGCGGGTGTCCGAAGAAAAGAAGAAAGCGCGGCGACTCTTTCCAATCAGAGGGTAAAAAGGTAATTTTACTATCTCTAACTTTTCAAATCAGGGTTAAGTCAACGTCAGTGATAATCCATATCCAGGCATCTGTCTTGGAACAAAAACAATATTTGAGGGCCTTTTCATACTACAAAGATGACATGAATCTATTCGGAATTATACCAGGTTCTAGGCTTTTGTTTGTGCAAAATCCCTTGATCTTACCTTCTAATAAACATACTTTGAAATGTCATGTCATGAATATCTTCCTTCCAACAAAAAAATGTCATTAATTATTCGCTCTCTAGATGTCTTCCAAGGGAGATATATTTTTATTGTGCCTTTACAGAAGGGGTATTCACGATAATAAGAGGAATAACCATTCGTCCCTTCTCTCTAAGAATTAAGGGTATTCATATATTTATGATTTCAGAAAATTTTAGATATATAAAATTGCATTGCATGAGTTGAATAAATGCATATGTTACTTGCTTTTGCTTGTTCCATGAACTTTAAATTATTTCAAATGAATGTAAAAAGTGCTTTCTTGAATGGTTATGTAAAAGAAGAAGTTTATGTAGAACAACCCCCAAATTTTTAAAGTCATAAAGTCCTAAATCATGTAGTTAAGTTGCACAACTTATACGGACTTAAACAAGCCCCTAGGACATGATACGAAGGATTTAAACCATTGCAAATATAAAAAAGGAAAAATTTGCACTTGAATTTGTTGATGCAAATCTTGAACTAACTGGGATATTCATTAAATGCTGAATGAAGGAACTAAAATACAATCCAAAGGAAAATAGGCTTGTGTCAATTGCATAAAGCATGAGGTCACTTGCACTTGCTCACAAGTCTACATCTCCCATCATTTTCTCACGATCAATTATGTATTTCCATCAATAGTTTAGAGTTTCATATGCATTAGAGGTGATTAGTGGGCAAGAATAATGTTTAGAAGAGCCGTATCACATGGACACGACCATGAGACATCAGCCTAGTCGATCCTTCCTGAAAATAAGCTGAAAAACTTGCTATTGAGAAAAACAGTCAACTACTTCCTTTCGAAGTAGTCCATCATCGTTTCCAACAAGTAGGGATCTTTCTAGCCTTGCATAGGCAGTTGACTATGGTAGTCAAGGTGGTCAACCATTTCCGGTGAATCACCCAGTAATAAAAGCAACTGACCGTGTTTCACCCTCCTCCCTCAACCCTCTCTTCCAAACTCTAGCACCACGATCGTCCCCTTGCTCTACTCCTCCTCCTTTCCTATCCGAAATCCTTCCTTTCCTTGCTTGAATCCTTCCATTTGTGCACTTTCTGAAGCCCCCAAACTTTTATTTCTCATTCTAGGGCTCGATTTCAAATCCCCCTCTACCTCTTCTCGATCCTACATCTCTCACCCTCAAACGCCACCGCCCCCACTCCTCCTCTCATTCTCTCTTACCCTAGATCAAACCTCTCTCCATTTTCTCCTCTTTTTCTTTTCTCTTCCTCCACCTCATAGTTCATTGCCTTCCTCTCACCCTAACTTTCTTCTTTTATGCTCTCACATACACAGTCCACTGCCTCCCTTGTAAGGTTTCGAACAGCGATGTTCGGGAACGCAGCGGATAACAAAAATTAATTTCTATGCCCGAACCCGGCTCGATCACTTACAGTAGCTTCCCTTTTTGCATTAGATTTGACAAATTTGGTACTTATCAACTGTAGGTTCTTTATTATGGAGCTCTTTGGTTTTTATAGGCCCTGTAAACTTGTAAATTGGCTTAAACTGTTGTTGCCCTCTGATGGGGTTGTACTGTTTTGGTTCATAAAACAGGTACATCGAGCATGTGTAGAAAGGGAAATTATTTCACTACTGGATCATCCTTTCCTTCCAACACTATACACTTCTTTTCAGGTTTAACTTCTTACTCAATATTATCTTTCTGGACCTTGCCTGACAGATACAGACATATGTTCATTTTACACGAACATCACATAGAAATAGTTCTTGTAAGGCAAGGATGGAAAATGTACATTGCTGGTAGAAAAATACAGAAGGAAATCTTGAAATTGTGAGGCTGAAATGTATTCCTTGACAATATGGTGGGCACAACATCTCATGTCTGTGATTTATCATTTTTTATTCTTCACTTGTCAGCTTTATTTTTTTAATTTCTAAATATCGCTTTTATTAGTAGTGATGTATCCCCATTACATCTGTTATTTGGTTTTCCTTGATTTTTCAGACATCTACACATGTTTGCCTGATAACTGATTTTTGCGCTGGTGGTGAACTATTTGCTTTGCTGGACAAGCAACCAATGAAGATAATCAAGGAAGAAGCTGCAAAGTAAGGGAAATCTTAACATCATTAGTTTGAGCTTATAACTGAAAATTGTTCTAAACCCATTTAAGTTGTCTGGTTGTCAACTTCATACTTGTTGCCATTTTTTTATTACTACTGAAAAACTGGTCCTATTTATCTCCAAAAAAATGTTCCCTACTTATCTGCGTTGTATTTTTAAAGGAAGGTTTAGGGATGAGACAGTAAGTATTTTTAGCATTGTTGTTGAAACAGCAAAAGTCAGTTTAATCAGTCAATCTATTCCGGGAACCTGCTTGAGATCCAACTAACTTGGACTGACGCATCCTAGTTTAGTCACTTCAGTCTTTCAACTCTACAAGGAAATAGTTACATTTTGATACCACAAGCACCTAAAAATATGTAGGATGGAAAGGCAATTATGGCTGACTCGTTCTAATTTCTATGAACTTGACCAAGTGTCTTGTATAAAATTGTAACAGAGGGCTTGGTGTGGGGTCAATTTGTTGACAGCTTCTATCAGTCAGTTAGGTTTGATGAACAGGGAATCGAACGGCAGGTTGCTAGCCGCGGCACGCTTGGCGATGTTGGCGACATCGCGCCGTGCGCCCCGCGCGATCATGCCAGACGTCAGATTGTCCGCGACGTTGAAATGAACTGCGAGGCGCGTCCCTTGAAGCGTGGCATCACGCAGCGTCACGTCCTTCTGCGCGTCGAGTTTGAACTGTTCGATCGGGGTGGTGGCGGCTGAGGCTGTTGCGGCGGCCGGCGATGCCGTGGTTGCCGTATTCGGTCGGGACGTCCTACCAGACATCAAGATGGTGACGACAATGATGGCCGCAAGGAACGCGCCGCCCACTCTGACGATGCGGCTCTTGAAAGACGCCATCATCGACAGGCCCACCCAAAGTGCAATGAATCCGACAGCAGCAAGGGCGTCGGACCCCAGCGCCAAAGCCACGCCGAGGATAGTCAGCACCATCCCGATCATGAACCGGTTGTCCGATTTGGCTGCGGCCTTTAATGGGGAGGCGGGCGGTGCCGGTTCTTCGGCCTCTACGGGCAGGTCGCGCCCGCAGTGCTTGCACACGATCGCGGCGTCCTGGATGTCTTCCGCGCAGTAGGGGCAGGGTTTCATGTCAGGTGTCCTCTATGGGTGGATGCTGTGCTTGATCCGATGCATTTCGCCGACGTCGCTATCCGCCACATCGCGGTCAGGATAATCGCCGTTCTCTGAGTGCAGAATCCAGCCGCCATCGCGCCGAAACACGCGTTTCACCAGCCGTTCTCCAGTCTTGAGGATCACGACCGCGTAGTCCCCATCGCGGCAGGGCAGGCGCGGTTGCGCCACGACGATCTCGCCGGGCCGGTAGCGCGGGACCATTGAATCGTTCCGCACCCGCAGCGCGTATGCCTTCGGATCGCCGTCTGCAAACGACCGGCTGACCCAGTTCTCTACCTGCGCTCGCACAATCCCCTCGTCACTCCACGCGATGAAACCGGACGTGGACGCTTCGGCATCTCCGATGACTGGCACGTCGCCCTTCTTGTAGCCGCGCGAGATATCCCGGTCATAGGGTTCGACGTCGGACTCTCCCGTACCTCCCTGCCAGTCCTGGTCACGCCCGGGACCGCGAAGTAATTCATCGACTGACACTTCCAGAGCTAACGCGAGGCGCTCCAACGTCTTGCCGTCAGGGTTGATGTCGTCGTTTTCCCACCGAGAGACTTAATTTCAGGTTTATCAGAACCACATGGTCCTTGATATGCTATAATACGTATATAGTAACAATGCATACAGGGGGGATACAACAGTGATGTGACCGAACCATCAGCGAGCGCCATAACCATAACATGTCTATCATGCGCTCAAAGATTCATCAGTTCAACTAGTTTTATGAAATATGCTAATTCATCAAAGTTCGTCAAGTAAGGCATGAAACAACACATGAAATGACGCCCTTACAAAAGGCGTTATATTAATAAATCACGACCATATGAATGGCGTAATTCAAGTTATCCTTCCGAATAGAAAACGGATTACTTCTGGAAATGACGCCCCTTTTGAAAGGCGTTAGCTAACCAAAGGACGACACAAAGAATGTCGTTACTCAAGCCCCGTGTTCGACTCGTAAACGGACTCCTCTTAAAACGAATGACGCCTTCAGTGAAGACGCTGCAACAAAAAGACGCCCCTGAGACGGGCGTTATCCAATAAAATGACGCCAATGAGAATGCCGTCAATTAGGCGAACTTCTGATTCCAAGCGCAACTCTTACCGAGGTTTTCCCAGTCTGATTCAGATTGCAATGCATCAAGCCACTATATATAGGGCTTCGAGGTTGGTTCTCTACAATTAACCATATCAATTATTCTGTCTGTTGCAGGAATAGAACCAGGGAACCAATGGAAGGAGCCTTGCAACGCCCGTCCAAGAAAGCTAAGGTGGTTTGCACCAGGGTCGATGAGATTGCAGGACACATAAGTGGGAGAATTATAGCCAAACAAGTGAGTATGAAATCTTTTATCTTCCTTTCTCTTCTCTCCTCTCTTAATCTCTTTCTTATCCATTCTTTTTTCTTCTTTATCTCTCTTCTCTTACCAGGACTACCCTCCTCTCCCGGGTGCAAGAAGATACCTTAAGATCAAATGGCTCCCCCTCCTTCTCTCCAAATTCTCCCTAGATTTTAGAGCCCACCTATCTAGATGGCACATGTTAGGCCTAGTAACCCATGCAAAACATTACAATGATATCCACCTAGATTGGGGCGCTATGGGGGCTCTCATCGAAACTTGGCATCCCTCCACTCATACCTTCCTCTTCTCCACCTTCGAAGCTACCATACTTTTGGAGGAGGTAGAAATGTTCTTGGGATTAAGGAGGATGAAGCAAGGGGATGAGGAGAAGATGACTTTCATGCCAAAATATTGTAACAAGTTCAAGCAATAGTTTATGATAATAATACCAAGTTAAGAATGTACCAAGTATGATCATGAGAGTTCAAAGAATGAATTAAGGACAAGGTCATGTCACGAGAGGAATCTGGCAGCATAACAGCATATTCATTAACTTTTATATTCTATTAGTAACTTATTGAACAATGGTTTGGGTTCTAGATAATCAATGGACTATCTAGGAACATAGAAAAATCAACCCGTGAGTCAAACCTTTGGTTAGACAAGATCTGGAAAGAAGCGGTCGTACCTAGACCATCTCTAGACAGACGCGATCAAGATAGGACCGCTATCATGAAGAGGCAATCATGTCGGGACCGTTTCTAGATAGAGTCGATGTCAAACTGAGAAAGAGTCGATGCAGTAGTGTAAACAGGAATAACGCGGTCACGGGATGACCGCTACATGACATTGGCAGTCGCCTAATGGCCGTGACTATCCAGGACACAAAAAATGTCGGTAAAGTACTTTCTAGATAATTGGACTTGGAGGGTACAACCAGCTCAGCATCCTAGTGGGAATCCCAGGTTCGCGGAGACTTAAGAAAGCCTTGAAATATGATCTCCTAGTCTGACAGAAGGAATATCCGGCAGAGAGGTTCACAACTCCAAGAGGTGTGCCTATAAGTGTAGAGTGTAACTAATAGTCACATACCAGAGTATGCACTATATACTTATGAAAGACTTAGAAATGAGAGTGAGATACGTGAAACAGCAATCAAAATGTCAACAAAACAAGTCCATCATCCATATAAAATTTAACTTTAATACAAGAGTAGAAGGTTTTGGCATGAAATTAACATAAGTTTAAAATAAGTTCCTAAAACATGGAAGCCATGGAATCTAGCATGATGGATGCACAACATAACCATTAGCAGGAATGTATTGGCGTACAAACTGCTCCTAGAGTGCTGCTACTGGAAGATGGAGACGCCACGGGCCATCCTAAACTCAGATGAAGGTGGGGCTGCTACCGAGACGACCGTGGATGAGTCTTCCTTCAGAAGGGACTGACATCAACCTCATAGGACGTCGGGGTCGATCTTGCTTGCCAGAAGAGTGGAGGTGGGTCCATTTAGGAACAGAAGAACTAACCTGGCGCGACTTCGGTAGAAAATTTGTAACTTCTGATGCCGGGGTCTGAATCTTGTTCCGCTTCTTGGGGATGATATAAGACTGGAAGAAGTTACTCTCAAACAAGTTGCACGCCCAGATATGCCAAGGAGTGGTCGTGGTGGAAGATTCTCTAGGGCTCTGGTCCTCTACCTGGGAGCTCTTGCGCAGTCGGGGGAGAATCACTCTCGCGGACAGCTCCGAGCTTGGATGAAGACAAAACCACCGCCCTTGGAAAGCCCTCTGGATGACCTTTCCAGTGGTATATGATTTGCCACCAGAAGAGTTGGGGAAGTGCCAGAGAAGTTGCGATCTTCAGGGACCTTGCTATCTGCCTGTGACCTGCTACCAGAGCTGTGGCTCCCTCTCCCTGGTTCTCTCATTGGTATTTGGGAGCCTGAGTGCGGGACTGGTGTGGATGCCCCCAGTTTACTGCCGAGGCATCTGCTTCTTTGAGTTCCGCTTTATCCTTGCGTGTTCATTGTAGGAGGCTAAAGTGGTTGGTAGTGGGGATCGTAGGCACAGTCCGATCCCTGGGTAAGACTAGCTCGCCTCCATCGAGACGAATCTTCAAGTCACCGACAAGAAGGGTATTGCTGGAGTTGCTGGTTGCAGCAGCGGGTCGCCTGTGTCTGCGGCGGCTGCGACGCTTCTTCTACGGAGTAGAGGATGATCCCGCTCCAAGGTGGTAGACAGAGAAGACTTGGTCTGCCATTATTGGTAGCATGAAGCTATCGACAGAGAGTACTGGATCAGTCTGCGGGGCATGGAGCCCATGGCGAGAACTAATGGCTGAGTGACTCGGGTATAAGCTTTTGCCCGAGCCGATAGAAGTGCCGTTGATGCTGGAGATAACGCTCTTGCACCGAGAACCGACGTTACGGAGGGTACTGAGATGCCGGCAACCCGAGGTCGAAGACCTGCGCCAGGCGCTGGCATGGCTGGAACATCAGGCAGAGGGCCCATAATGGGTGCTGGAGCTGTCGCCTCCCAAAGAGGAATACCTATGCTGGGAGTTGGCATGACTAGATTGTAGGGGTAAAGACCCCATTGTGGGGCTGGGAGGCCCAGGGCCTAATGCAGAGAACCCGCATTGGGGACTGACCTTGATGAGACCAGGGGTGGTCTACCAGAGCCAGGTGCTAGGGAGCCTCAAACTCGGGGTCGAGGACCCATGTTGAGTGTCGGCTCGTCCGGGACTCGTGTTGAGAGACCCAAAGAAGGCACTGAGGAGCCTTGCCCCTGGTGTAAGGAGCCCGTATGGGGAGTAGGCTTGGCTGAGGCTCAGGGTTGGAGGCCCGAGCGGAGTGCTGAGAAGCTGAGAAGGCATGGAGCCCGTGTCAGGAGCTGACTTGGCGGGGACTCAGGATTGGAGACCCGAGCGAAGTGCTAAGAAGATGGGAACCCGGCACATGGAGCCTGTGTCGGGAGCCGACTTGGCTGGGTCGGGGTTGGAGACCCGAGTGGAGTGCTGAGAAGCCAGGAACCCGGGGCATGGAGCCCATCTCAAGGGCCGACTTGGCTGGGGCTCGGGGTTGGAGACCCGAACAGAGTGCTAAGAAGTCGGGGACCCAGAGCATGGAGCCCGTGTTGGCAGCCGACTTGGCTGGAACTTGGGGTTGGAGACTCGAGCGGAGTGCTGAAGTGGTGGCCAAAGTCTGGGGCGTAAAGCCCGTGCTGGAGATCGGTTGGGGTTGGGCCCAGGAGCTGACGCTTGTCCGGGCAAGAGACGATCTGGGGCCCCTGCAGGGGTCGATAGTGGCAGTCCTGAGTATGACACTTGGGCGGGCCGCCGGTGCTGGAGGAACGCACAGCACGTTGACCGCACAAACAGGGGTAAGTACTGAGATCAGATGTGGAGCAGCCACTAAGATTACGTGCAGAAAATAGGGCAATCTGATGATGGGGGCAAAGTTGCTAAAAGCGATGAGCGTCACCAAGTAGCCCACCCGTGCGTGGGTGGCAATGACAATGGGGCCATACATCACGGCCGCCATGGTGGCTGGAGGATTGGTTGCTGGAAGGACGACGACCGATGATGGTCATCGGGCGCAGTCTGGCCGT
The DNA here is from genome assembly GCA_024336825.1 of Amorphophallus titanum. NCBI lineage: Eukaryota > Viridiplantae > Streptophyta > Magnoliopsida > Alismatales > Araceae > Amorphophallus > Amorphophallus titanum. Next base: position 14,568 of record JANBPO010006556.1, on the reverse strand, counting down.
CGGAACGTGAGCTGGAAACTGCGAGGCTACTTGTCCCTCCTCTACCTCTCCTGCAAGGATAGGAAAAGGGCACCACGGCTTCAGGGCTGGCACAGGCTTCTCTTCAGCAGAAAGAAGAAGGGCGGGAGACGTCCCACCAGGCGTGCCATCTATTTTTTGTTTCCCGCAGATCTCCCTCGCGGCATTACTTTTTTGCGCACGGGGGGGAACTCGCGGTATTTCTTTTTTGATTTCGCATATCACACTCGTAAATCCCTCTTTTCTTATTAATATACTTAGTTATACCAGCCACTTTTCTTAAAAAATGATGTTTAGTTCAACATATCATCCAAAAACCTATGACCTGTCAAAAAGAACAATCCAAGCTTTGGAATATAAATAAAAAAAACATTACAATCATGATTTCATATGACTTAGGATTATGGTCAAGATTATGTTTTCATATGACTGAAGACTATGACTATGACCTAAGATCACGATTATGTTTTTATCTTGGAGGGCCTCTCTGGGATACTGGGCCTCTCCCCCTCCGTCGTCGACGCCAACCTCCTATCACTGGGCAATGGCGCCCCAGACGTCTTCACGAGCATCGTCTCATTAACGAGCAGGAGTAGGAATGGGGGTGAGGGAGGTCGACCTCAACAATGTGTTGCGGGGGCGCCTTTTTCTTCTCCACGATGGGGACGCATTGCAAGCGCTTGCCATCGAAGATCCCTGCTTTGTCCAAGATGTAAGCTTCCTAGCTGCCGTGCTCGGGACACTCCTTGCCATCCTCGTCGCCGGGAGGGTCACCGTGTGGGGGGACATCTCCTTCGTCTCCCCTTATGCCGTCTACGTCTTCATCATGTCGGCGACCCATTTTTGCAAATGCATATATGGGGGAGACTTGGGCGACCCGCACTTGGATGCCAAGGAGGCCGGGGACACCACAGCCACCGCAAAAGCAGAAGACCACTTTGGAAGCAGATGCCATCAGGGTTCCTCTGCTAATAGAACCAACATTGGATTCCCGCGGATGTGGCTGGTTGATCTAGCTCACCACTATGGCGCTCTACCTATTGAAGAGGCTGACCATACTGGTGGTAGTAGAGGAGAGGTGGTCGAAGCCATTTGTTGTGGCCTCGGTGGCCATTTCCCCCATGCTCTGGGCCGTGCTCTCAGCTTCCCAGATGGGGGAGGAGATGGACTCCATGAAAAGACTGGAGCTCTGCCTCTCCGGGGTGCTTGTTGGGATCATCCTCGAAATCACCGCATTGGTGACAACGGAGAGTGCCAGGCCACCCAACAGGCTGGGGGCGGCACTCTAGTAGCAACCCACCGGAATCACTGCTCTCTCTCTCTCTCTCCCCCGGGGGGGCGGGGGGGGTGGTGGGGCGGGGGGGGGGGGGGGGGGGGGGGGGGGGGGGGGGGGGGGGGGGGGGGGCAACGGCGGGGGGTCGGCTGGGGGGATCCCAGCTCGCCGGCGGTGGCGGGGTCGGCCGGGCGGCTTTGCCTGCAGCGAGGGGAGGTGATGTCGTCGGTAGCAGCGTCATCAACAGCGACATCATAGTCGTCGGCAGCGGCGGTGGTGGTGGGGCGGCTGTGTGAAGAAGAAAGAAGAGGAGAGGGAGAGGGGATTGCAGGAGTGAAGGGGGATTGAATGCCCGCGTTAACCCTGGCGAAACTCTCCAGCTGGGTTTCGAAACCCAGGGTTAACCTCTCTTTAGCCCGGAACAACCTAATCCATCAATCAAAGTAAAAAAGGGCTAATCGGGGATAAAATTCAGGCTAACCCAGGGTTAACCCTCTACCAAAGAGAGGCTCAAGGTTTGCAGAACTGGAACCAATTCTGGGTCTGGTCAGGGCCAGTTACGGTCCGGGTTCCCGTTTGGATCAGGAACTGGCAGGCTCAAGGGTTGGGGAGCGGTTCCCTTATACTTGTATATTAGGGTTTAAAAAAACATTGTAATGATTACTGACTTTTAACAGTAATGTCACCAAATCAGGTGAGATTCAAACCCTAACAACACTTAAACCCTGATTTCAAAGCAATTTGAACCTTAATCTCAAAGGCCCGGTTTGATAACCGAGCAGCCGGGGCGGGGGTGACACATCCGTCGGTTTTCACGTCAGTTTTCCCAGTTTTGGTCTGATCTTACTTTGATAAACTTTCGAGCAACTCACCTTAACCACCCCTTAACAGAGAAAATCTGGGTTATCTCACTCCCAACCGAGAGTGATCCATCCGAGCGTAAACCTGCTCGGTTATCAAAGCCGCCCAAAGAGATTTAAACCCTAATAGGATACTTGGACCAAATCTCACTTAAATTGATTCAATTTCATAAGTCGTCCCCATTTTTCTAAAAAAAGATCACATTTTCTGTTTTTTATGAGGACCAGCTGGTTTGATCCTGGAACCACTGAACCGGATCAGTGACCTCCGATCCCAACCCAATTCAGACCGGTCCAGTCCTGACTAGCCGATTATGCAAGCCATGTATCAAATAGATAGATGGCGATCATCATAACAGAGATATGTTTATGGCATTAAATTTTAACTTAAATTTGTGGTCTGATGGAATATGTTCTACAGAGGCAAAGTGCCCAGATATGGACATTAATAATGTTGGTGCTGTTTTGTTTCGGTCCGAAACCATTAAAAAAAATATCTTTTTTTGGGTATCGGACTTGCTACAGTGAGTAGGTCCGTTTCGTTTAGCCGATACTGTCATCCATGATTGAAACCCCCATGTGAAGCAGGGTACGAGGTGAGCTGTGGAACAAGGGGGATGGCTAACAAGGGTATGGATCCCGGGGTCCTGTCCATGGTATCGGACGAACTCCGGGGACACCCCACTTAGATTTAAGATATCAAATGAGGCAGGGAGCGAGGCATCTAACAAAGAAAGTAGAAAACCAAATTCAGACGATCCATATATATTGAAATCCCGTGGGCCGACTTGATGCTAGACCCTGAACTAAAAAAAATGACATCAATAGGAAAAGGGATAAATAAAGCAAATGGGAGATGGGGCACCGGCTCATATTTACTGAGCACTAACGTGGACGGCAATGTGACCGTTGACTTTATTCCAATTGGAGCAATGTGATACAGTGTGGAGAAAATAAAGATGCACTGTTGAAATACGATATACGAGTAAAACATACACAGACATCCAACAATGCCAACAGAGGAATAGAGAGGATAATGTATCTTCCCTTTGTTCCCTTTTTCTTATTCATTCATAATAGTGAAAACATGAGTAATATAGGAAAACTGAATTAGTAGTAGAAACGAGGGAGAAGCGAATACAATATAAGGTGGGCAGGAATACATTGTTAATGAGGGGAAGCAAAACAAATCAAAGCAAATAAAACATGGGGGGGGGAGAGGAAGAACAGAGGAATCATATACTCTCGTCTGGGGACATCCAGAAATCATGTCTAGATGTAGACAGATCTTTGGTGGCCATTGGAGACTTCGCAAGGATATACGTATAGAGGGAGAGAGAGAGAAGGTGGGGCAAATTGTGCAATCTCAACTCTTTCATTGATATTTGGAGAAGAAGTTACATGATGTTTTACCAAAAAAAAAAATTCAGTAGAAGCAAGAACACGAAACAATGGGGAGGGGAATCAATGTAGCCCACAAAGGTCCTTTTTACACGGTGGCAACCCACCTTAGCAAAGACTGGAGTACCAACTTGATCTCACTCTCCTTCCCTGCCCTTTCTCTGTTCTCTCCTTAGTTCTCCTCTCTGGCTCTCCGTGGGGGGGGGGGGGGGGGGGGGGGGGGGGGGGGGGGGGGGGGGGGGGGGGGGGGGGGGGGGGGGGTCGACAGTTCTCAAAGCTCTCCGCCGGAAGAACTGCCCGAGTTTGAGCAGCCAATCCAGCAGACAGGTGGAGTTCAGCGAACGTCATCTCTGCAAAAAGCGAATCTGGAAATGGCGTCCGATCGGCTGAGTCCCTATGGTCGCGACGTTGCTCATGCGAACCCTCAATGGCTGCGAGGCGTGGTTGAAAAGCAGGGTCGCGCATGGACGATCATGTATGCGGAAAACCCGGACCCCAATGATCCGAATGGCGGCACTTTGACCGGCAGCCAGCTTCAATTAAGCGCGGCCAGCCAGCAATATGTTCAACTTCCGAGCGGCGTCACGAGCAATTACAACGCGTTGACGGTTGAAGCGTGGGCGACTTTCCCGGATGCGCTGCCGGTGCATTGCTTCTTCTTTGGTTTTGGCAATACGGACAGTTCGGGTTCTGGTGAAAATTACATTTATATGCAACCCTACAGCGGGATCATCGGCATCGGCGGAAATGATCCCGGTTGGAGCGGCGAACAGGATTCTTCCGCCGCCGGTAACCTCAGCACTTATACCAATGTCCATATCTCGGCGGTCTTCAATCCGCAGGCAAACTGGATTGCGGTCTATACCAACGGTGTTTTGGCTGGAAAAAATACGAGCGTGACCTGGCAGATGAACAATATCACCAACGTATTGAATTACATCGGACGGTCGCTGTTCACCGGAGATTCTTACATGGATGTGGATGTGGATGAGTTCCGCATCTATAATGGCGCGTTGACTTCTCAAGGCATCGCCATCAGCGACGCGGCGGGACCGGATTCCATTCCGAGCGCGGTCACGAATGGACCGGGTTCGTTGTTGTCCTTATCCATCCAAGCTCCGGCGACGATGCAGGTTTTACAGACGGGTTCGGTCAAATTGTTGGCGAATTACGACAGCTTGACGAACTGGGACATCATCGGTAACAGCATTTTCGCTCCGGCGGGATTGACGGTTTCGGTGAGCGATACAAATGTGCTTTCTTATGCCAATGGTCAGGTCAAGGCTTTGAACGCAGGTACGGCGTCTATCATTACCGTTTATCAAGGTATCACCAACACGGCGTCCATAACCGTAACGCAAGCCGCCGCTCCAGTGCTAGCACATCGCTACAGTTTCTTCGATCAACCGGATGGCAGTCTCATGGCGACCGATACGGTCGCTGGCGCGAACGGCACCCAAGAATAAGTTAACCCGGGCACACCCATGCATGTTAACTTATCTTAACTTGTATTATCAAAGCGGCCCTAAACGGAGTAAGTTAATTAATAGTATCACCCACTTCGTAACCAAAGATGCCCGGCCGGTTGTTAGTAGGGGAACTTTCTTGTATAACAATATTGTGCAAGAGAGATCAGAGAGAGAGAGAGAGATGAACGGTAGATCATACATTATCATCCCCACATCTCCTGTGTTGCTAATTGCATTTTAGACCATGCATGCATTCATGGCGCTGTTTGAGTATATATATTTTCACAGTTATGATGAAGTAACAATTAATATCCAGCGTACGCTCATCAAGTGTTTGACTAGCTATTCTCAAACAACCTAATCACAGAGCTAGAAATCTGTGGACGTAACCGCAAAATGGCGTCCAACATATTGTAGTAACAACGCTCGATCGGCATGAAACAGAAAGCGCACCAAACGAGAGAGAAGCATGAGAAGTTTCTAATGGTCTTTCTAATGATTAACTAACATACACTGGGGGGCGGTTCAACTCCTGCATGCACACTATCCTCTAGTTCCAAAGCATGTGCATATATGTTTAATGGTAGTACTGCTGTACTCAGTGTGCCAAAGCAAGAAATACTTAAAGCTCTCATGCATGCAGTTGTCCACACAGTACTGCCTCGTGTATATAAAATTATGGAGAAAAACTAAGGAGACAAAACGACCAAGGAGCTCCTTCCCACATGCAACCCAATCTCCCCTCAGCATTCCTCACCTACACTGGCGTTGGAACAAGCTAGCTAGCTAGGCCCCATGACCGCCATGTCTATAGCTCGCTTAGCCCTGCGACTTGCATTTGAATAAACGCATCGCGGGTGGAAAGACCAGAAGGCCAGCCCCTCGTTTGCTTTGAGTGCCGGCCGGGCATTTTTGTTTTTAAGCATACGAGAGCAGCAGCGCGCAGTACCTCCCCTCGGCATGTTGTCATCTGTGGAATCTTCGCCTTTAGCAAAGGCTACACGGCCTCTGCGCAGAGGGACCAGCCCGGGGTCGAGGCTGCCTAGAGGCTTGGGATTGTGGCTACCCCCGATTCTTGTCGGCTTTGAAATTAATGGGGGCACACCCCCGGCCCCGGAGAAGGGGGCCCCCCCCCCCCGGCCCCCGGGGGGGGTGTGTGCTGTTGTGCCCGGGGGGGGGGGGGTCTTGCGCCAAAAAAGGGGTTTATTCATTAGCAAGAAGGTCATGCTAACGCAAAGGATGAATTTTCACCGATTTGGGAAAAGGGGGGAGTTTGAACGTCTTGTCCTCACCCAGCCGTTCTAAGTTAAAGACGTGCCATGAGCACCCCCACAAGTGGAGTGATACTATCTCCTTCATTTGAAGGAAATAAAGGCCAAGTGTAAAAGACGTGGGAAGAAGAATAAGAAAAAAGGCCAATTGTGAAGGGTGGGGAGCACAAGCAGTCATCTTTCTGTGTTGTGGTGACATCCATCTGCACGGTAAATAATGCATGCAATAATGGTTGTTTTGGCCTTCATAAATAACTCACATTTTGTATCATGTCAGGGGTGGCGATCGACGGCGTAACCCCACTTTGGTAGCTAATTAGTTTTGGATCAACCCAAAAGTGATTTTTGTGACTTGATTTGAGTTTAAATTAATCGGATTATATGAAAGGTTAATCAAACACTCAGTATCCCTCGTGCAATACATCTTTAGTCAATAATCAAACACTCAGTATCCCTCATGCAAGACATCTTTAGTAACTTAGGTCTAACATCCAATTGTGTTATTGAGACGATAGAATACCCTGAGTGACAGTTAGTATGATTACCATCTAAGGATTCTAGATTGACTTAGTTTAGTATACTCATTCCACTAATGAGCACCCACACACGTACTTCAGTGTCATCACACTAATGACTATGAGAATAGTCACACCCATCATATAAGTATAATGGCTGTTAGTCTATCTAGATCTTCAATGTCCCTTTTTGAAGATCCTACGACTAGGAAGATTTAGAACATGTGTCTCTAGATGACTGATGCCATTATCCTAATCTCATTATAATCCAGTCATCATCGCACAGGTTCAAGGACTTCATTACATTTAGATCATTAAGACACATTCAATGAAGAAATGTCATTAATATAAATAGGAATGAGATATTACAAAAAATGTCATCATCACATCTCATGTGATCGGCTTGTAGGGCATACATTCATATCAGTAACTACCCCCTATTCTCCTCAATCTAAATGTGTAGCTGAAAGGAAAAATAGAATATTAATAGACATGGTTAACTTAATGTTAATTAGTTCAGGAACACCTTAGAACTTGTGGGGGTGACCCTCTTAATGGCCTGCTATATTCTAAATAGAATCTCCTTTAAACGTACATCATCGACCTCAACGTCCTGTTCGACCTCGTCAAGGAAAGGGCGAGATCGGCCATCGCCAATCGTCTGTTCGGGGCCGGCCTTGCGCATCTGGTGCGTCTGGCGGTCGCGCCGGAATTCATCGTCGAGCTCGAACGTACCTCGGTCGATCCGTCAAACGACACGCCCTTAAAGCTCGCGCGGCAACTGCCAAAGCTGCCTGCCTTCCCGAAAGAAGACGTGGAGCCGTTGGCGGCGGCGATCCATAAGACCGTGTTCGTGGATACGAACCACACGCAAGCAGGAACGCGTCAGGCGCTAAGCGACGCGCGGCACCTTGCCGAAGCGGCCCTGATCCGGGCGTCAGGCTACATCACCAGCGATAAGGCCCTGCTGAACGCGCGCGACGATCTGCTCACGCTTATTGGCGTGGACATCGCAGGCCTGGACGAGTTCGCGGAGCTCTTGCCGGCGGACGAACCGAACCGGGAGTATGGCCCGCTCAAGGGGACAAAATGCGAAACCAAGACCGCCACGGCCGCCGAGGCAAAGGCCTATCTTGCCGCGCAGAACGTCTGCGATACGCTGGTCGCCGAGTATCTTCCCTCAGCGGCGGCGCTGCAGCGGGCAAGCGCACATGGCGTCTTCGAGGATGGGGAAATCGTCGCTGTCGGGATTTACCGGGCGCCGGCGAGCGTCGATGCGCCTGCCCGCATGCTGGTTCATGTCCGGGCCGATCACGTGTCCTGCGAGACCTTTGCCGAGCACCTCCTCGACGAAGCCATCCGTGAGTCCTGCCATTCCGGCCCGATCACGATTGAGCTTTGGGCCATCCCGGGACAGTCAACCGTCACCCGTGCCGCCAAGCTGCGTGGCTTTTTGCCCGCGGCAAATTCCGATATTTTGATCAAGGTCGCGTTAGGGCGGCCTCTCACTCCCACCACCTGGACCGCTATCGCACGGCAGACGCGCCGACGAACCGGGCTTGCCTTGCCCGAAGCCGCGCCGACAGTTGCGGCGGTTCAATCGGGTCTCGCCGTCCGCGGCCCTGATGGAAGCAACATCACGGTGCAGTTGGCGGCGCTGGAAGCCGCGCTCGCGCCGACCTTGATTGCGTGGCCGGGCCGGGACGGCGTCATTGTACCCATCGCAAAAGCCTTTGCCGACGACTTGCTCGGCACCGCCGAGCAGCTTTTCATGTTCGGCCGTCCTACTCCCGCGAGCTCTACCAGGGCACGCGGCACCCCGTGCCGGAAATCCTGGTCGACGACGACGGCGTCGACTCGACCCCGCCGGGCGGCCGGGTCCTGGACGAGACGCCCGTCAGCCACGCGGCGCCGTACCCGCGCGGGATCGCTCAGGATCCGCTGGTCGCGGCGCAGCAGTCCGCGATGGTGCACGGTCTCGACCTCGGCGGCACGCGCCGTCAGGTCGACGTGGGGCTGCCGTACCCGTTCCACGTCGACGGCGGAGTCGAGGACTCCCCGAACGTGTCCAGTCTGTCCAGTGTGCTCCCTGGACAGCTCAGGACGGGCACGGACGTCGACCAGGGATGGGGATCCACTCCGGGGTACGGGTTCGCGTTCGGCAAGCTGCTCCGGCGCGTCTTTCACGACCCCGTGCCGATCGACCGGACCGGGACCGTGCACGGCGAGAGGCCGTTCCTCGGTGCGCATCCCCTGCACGTGCCGCGGCCGTACGGCGAGGACTCCCCGTACGGTGAGGCGTCCGAAGAGGTCGGGATGCGCATGGGCCCGACGCCCGCCGGTCCCCCGACCCCCTACGCTCCGGCGCCGAATCCTGAGGTCGCAGCGCAGACCGAGTACGCCCGCGAGGGTGCGTTCTCCGGAGGGTGGGTACTCGGGTGAATCCCCTGCAGGGCACCGTCAAGCTGCCCGGGATCAAGAAGCCGGTCAAGAAGGCCTACGTGGTCGCCGGCGTCGCCGTGACGGCGGCGATCCTGGCGTACGCCTACTACCGGCGCGCGAACGCCCCCGCAGAGACGGCGGCCGCGGCAGTCGACACCGGAGACGAGTACGCGGCGGCGGCCGACTCCGGCGGCTACGCCCCCTACGGCCGCACCATCACCGGCGATTCGATCGCCGCTCCGATCACGGTCGACCAGGGGGGCGGCGGGACCACGGCGACCAATGCGGAGTGGACGGCTCAGGCGGTCGCCGGGCTGGTGCAGACCGGCGTCGCCGAAGACGTCGCGGCTACGGCCGTCACGTCCGTTCTCGGCGCCCTGGCGGTCACGTCCGCTCAGGAGGCGATGTTCCTCCGGGCGGTCGGGATGCTCGGCAACCCGCCGCAGGGCTACCCCAAGCCCATCCGGCTGGTGTCCACTCCGCAGGATCCCGCCCCCGCTCCCCACGATCCTGCTCCCCAGAACCCGGCGCCGCAGAACGTATAGAGGAGATGTATGCATGATATTTTTCTCTAAGGAACTTGTTGAATGCAAGGTTCTTAGGGGTAAAATCCTGTAGGCTAATATGCAATGGCCCTTTAGATTCTAAATGTTGGTCATGCAGTTCCTTTAGATTTCTAAAATGATGAATGTGAGTGCTAATCTCATTTTCTAGATACTGAATCTTTAATTCTAATGCAGTCTTATTTTGATTCATTTCAGAGAATAGTGTACTAAGTTTATAGATCAGTCTAATGAGGCTATTGCGCATGATCTTAATATTAGTCTAGTTATAATAAAGCATATCATCTACTAGACACTTTTATTCCTCACTAAGGTGTGATCGCTCATGACAATTAAATTCTTTCTAGTTCCTCATAAGAGTCATCAATTGCATCAATAATTAAACTATTGTTAAGAAAAATAATATTATTGTGATCTTTACTAAGTTGTATCCTACCAAAGGAGTTAACATGTACGTTATTATCTAGGGCTGGAAAATAGCTGTCCATGAAGAAGTTTCTATTTCCACTCAATATCTCTACTCCTATCTTGATAGATATAGCTACAAAGGGTTCTTTAGTATTACATAGTGGTTCATCATCTATATCTATTTGGATACAATTATTTTTTCTCTAGAAGATTCTAATATTTTGGCTAGCCTGAAATAAAGGTATAAGCCTAAACCAATAAAACTTGTTATTCATTCTATCTTGACTATAGACCTGATGTGTCAGATGTAGTTGTTCCCTGTAACAGAAAAATATTAGATGATAGTGATATTGAAATATGCCAAACTCTAAAGTTTCTAAACTAGAAAGAAGTCAGAATTGTATGCTAAATATATTTTGTAAAGGGTTCCTATCAGCAGGATAAAAGTTAGCACTAAATGATGTAAAACTATTTTGTGCAGAAGCTGTAAATCATTTATAGTGTTTGAGGTTATGTTGAGATAGATTTCCCTATTGGTGAAGAAAATTCTAATAGGTTGTGACCTAGGTGGTGGTTCATTTATGGGAGGTTCTATTAGTATAGATAATGGATCTATTTTTCTTTCGCTAAAGGTAATTATATTGATATGCTGTATATCGCTGTCAGAAGAGCTATCATTATCACTATCAAGCTATAAACACTATCTGTATCAATGTCATGTATGTTATTGACAGGTATTAAATCTAAACTTTGTATTTCTATCCTCTAAAAAATGTTCATAAATATTTACTCTTTAAAATTGAGAAAATTACAGATAAACGGATATTTGGAGATGATTGAAATCCCAGCATGATCATCAACTGTCATAACTGGCCACCATCAATGCCCGGTTTAATGGAAAAATGGAGGCGCTTGACGGTCGAGTTAAGACACTCCACCGATGATCATGCTAAGGCTTTTGACAATCGAGCAGAGATATTTCTCACTGGTGATCAGGTTAAGATCTTTGACAATCGAGCTAAGTCTCTTTCCACTAATGATCGAGCTAAAACCTTTGTGGGATTCGAGTTAGTACTTTCCATAAAATAGTGTTGGGGCTGAATTAATATTTTGAAACTTCTACTCATGATCGAGTTAACTCGCTAAGTGCAAACTCATGTTTGAGTTACCATTCAATTATCTCGAGTTGAATCTCATAGCACCATGTCATATGTCCAACGACGTTCATCCCAGTCTGACACCTGGCGAAGAGTCTGACTTTTTTTTCGACCTGACACCTGATAAAAGGGCCATCATGACACGTTTATGTAAGGCTTTGACAATATTTATTGGGCCTCGAGTGCTCTTGAAACAGCTAGGCGACATTCCTGGGTCTCCCATGCCCTGATGAGTATGCACTCTTATCTGTGGGTTGAGCAGCGCTATTGGACTGCATTTGGAGTGAGAAAACCCCCCTCTACATGTTGAAGGGGAGAGAGAGAGAGTATAATTTGGTAGAGATTCCTAAGATCAATAGCATGTATTGTTACTAATACTATTATGGTCCGGAAATCAAGTAAATCTTGTAGATTTCTAATTCTGAATGAATTTTTCTAGCGGAACATTAATTTCTGTCAAATCTTTGCTCCACGTCATCTTATTTGAAATCAACCCCCAGTCTTTCTTCTGATACCCTTTGATTGCCAATTTTGTCCTCCCTAACAGATGCACCATGTAAGGGAGAGTATAAATGCGCTTTAAATTTTCTGAAGAGCTCCGGCATCTAACATGAAGTGGATCCATCATATTCGATTCATAAAGGCAATCAAATCTTCAAATGTTATTGCGGTGTTTAAATGTTATATGTTTCATTAATTACTTAGTTCACGTCATTACAGGAGGTCACACTGTCGGCATCATGACCTGCGCAGTTCAGCCAAGACAGAAATATATATACAGATAAACCCCGCATGCACCCCCACCTTAGGACTAGATCTCGTTTTAGAATTGAAAATGAACTTAATTCTTTTGTTTTGTCTCACAAATAGAACCCAAAAATATTGAAAATACCTTAAAAGATGAACATTGGATAAATGCCATGCATGATGAACTTAATCAATTTGAAAGGAACAAGGTATGGCACTTAGTTCCTAAACCAACACATGGCTCCATTATAGGCACAAAATGAGTTTTTAGGAATAAGACTGATGAACATAGAAAAACTGTTAGAAATAAGGCTAGGCTAGTGGCACAATGGTACAATCAAGAATTTGGGGTAGATTTTGAAGAATCTTTTGCTCCTGTAGTCAGGCTAGAAGCCATTAGAATTCTTCTTGCATTTACATGTAGCCTAGGAATAAAACTTCAGCAGATGGATGTCAAATCTACATTCTTAGATGGTCAAATAAAAGAAGATATTTATGTCAAACAACCCCTTGGCTTTGAGTTATTGATTTTCCTGACCATGTGTACAAACTGTACATGTCTTTGTATGGACTGAAGCAAGCTCCCAGAGCTTGGTACGACATGTTAAGCTCTTTCCTCATAGGTAAAGGTTTCTCAAGAGGTGAGGTTGACCAAATTTTATTCACTAAGGTAGATAACAAGAATTTTCTTGTTGTTCAAATTTATGTAGATGACATAGTGTTTAGGTCAACTAAACCTTCCATATGTGAGAAATTTTCAAACTTAATGACTAATGAATTTGAAATGAGCTTAATGGGAGAACTAAAATTTTTTCTTAGATTACACATCTGTTAAACCTCAGAGGGAAGCTTCATTACTCGGGCAAAGTACATCAAGGATCTGCTGAAGAAGTACAAGCTAGAAAACCTCAAGGCCATCACTGCACCAATGGGTACATCAACTAGTCTTGATGTTGACCCAGAAGGTAAATTAGTTGATCCCAAGATATATAAGGTATGATCGGATCCTTGCTATATCTTACTGTATCTCATCCAGATATTCAATTTTCTATGTGCTTATGTGCTAGATTTTAGGCTAGTCCTAAGAAATCTCACATGAGTGCAGTGAAAAAGATTTTTAGATATCTATCTGGCACCCTTGGCTTAGGTCTATGGTATCCTGCTAGGTGTGAGTTTGAACTGATAGCTTACACTAATGCAGACTATACATGGTGTAGAATAGATAGAAAAAGTACTAGTGGGTATTGTCCAACATAAGTTTGTCTGATTTATAGCAACCCAACAGGTGGGTGGTCATTGGTGTTTTTTTCGGGTTTTTGTAATGATGCAGCATGAATAAGATAGGAACAGGAGAGAGGGTTAAAGGCGAATTGGGGGCGGGGGGTGGGCCATACAGGGGGGAGAGAGGGTTTTGCAGGGAGTTCACATAGGCCAGCCAGGGAGGGATTGAGGCGCGTACGGGGGTGATGGTCATTTACACAAGCAGGATAAGTAAACCCACCTAGAGAGGTGGGTTTACTAACCCGGAGTTAACTCCAGATTGTCCCTGTTTTAATAGGGTTAGCCAAAATCGCTTCTCAAACTGCAATTCAGGTTAACTCTGGGTTAAAACCAGGCTAACCCAGGGCTACTCGGTACCAAAGCGGGGCTACGGGTGACAAAGTTATTTGGTGACTTATCCTTCATGCCACCCTTTGGGATATATGGGGAGAGAGCAACGGTAGAATCTTCAGAGGTGAAACAAGATCACTGGATAGGGTTGCCTCTTTCATTTGTGAGAGTCAGAGTGGGCTGAGCAATTATATAAACTTGACTCACACAGCTCCACTGCTTTTGTTTTGTTGGGGGTTAGGATGGTCCACAGTGGGTGGGTGTGCATGTTGTATAGGAAGTTTTTGGGAACATACTAACTGCACTTGTATATCCCTTCTTTTACATTTAATACAACCAGTGGCATCACCCACTTTCAAGAAAAAGGGTAATGGTGCAACAGGATCATCAGCCTCTGGATCCTCTTCCCCATTCTGTGACAACATCAGGAGCTCTAACTGCTCACTCCCGACATGTAGGTCTTTATCTACTTTTAATCCCTCCTCCTTAAGCGGGTCTTGGGATTCTACGTTGAGCACCTCTTGAGAGCATAGAGCAACCACGTCCTTTGGATCTTGGGAGTAGATATCAATGGGTTGCGCCATCATGAGTGCATTCCTTTCCCTTGCCCGATAAATAGAGCCAACTTGGCATGGAGGGGATTCATTTTAGCCTCCATGCGTTGTCGCGAACACCTCTTCATGGCTGATGACAGACCATCACCCTCTACCCATATACACTCATATAGAGGGAAGTGGGTGTTCTAAAAAAAAAAAAAAAAAAAAGAAAGGGAAAGGAGGAGTCCATTCTGAACTCCATTAGCTGCAGCCTCCCTCTCCTCTCCCTCCCCCCTA
>JANBPO010006551.1:0-23748 GCA_024336825.1 Amorphophallus titanum | reverse complement strand
AGATGAAGAAGGAAGGTACAAGGGATTAATGTGGTGCTCCATGAGGGCAAATGTAGACTAAATACAAGGGAAATTAGGGAAATCCAATGAAAGAAGTAAGGGCTCGAGGATCAAAGAGGGGGACTAACTCGATAATGTAAAGAAAAAATAAAGGACAAGAAACCTAGGACAATGAGGCTAAACAAACGAACACAAGAATGGGCGTAATGACAAAACCAATATGGGTAGTGGGGGTGCAACACAAAATAACCCAAATGGGCTTGGACAAGCACAACAATACAAACAATATGAAGGATTTCACTCAAGTCAAACAAGTTAATATGATGGGAAGTATTTTATTGTTCCAAAGTGGGCCTTTTAATGATTTGAATTGAGATTAATTCCCTCAAGATAGGTATCCTATAGGGAATAAGGTCCAACTTTGGGTTGACTAAGGTTAATTCCTTCACCACAACGTATGCAAATGTAAGCCTAAAGGGTGGAACGGTACAATCGGCCCGGCATCCGTGTGGGAATCCACGACTCGCGGGGACTTACGGGGGTCCCGGATAAGATCACCTAGTCGAGCCCAAAGAATATGGTAGCGAGAGGATCACTTACTGAGGGGAATGCAACTACAATATGTAAATATGCATGATCCTATGTGCACCAGAGTGCATGCGATTTCTAGCCTAAGACTAGCACATCAAGGCAACAATAAAATTATGCAAACATCACAAAATGCATGAAAAATGCAAGACAATATGAGTAACAGAAATGGAAGACCACTAACAGGGACAATTAGGCACCAAGAGGTAAGAAAAATCACATATGAATGGCGTACATTTGTGCTTGCCCTCGGACCTACAAGTGAGTTTTATGCATAAAATATAAACTTGAGGGTAATATTTAATTATGCAAATGAAGTCTAATTCATGCAAATAATATATGGATGCAAAGATAATACAAAAGAGTATGCAATGGAACAAAGAAACAGTCGAAACAAACTCTGGAAGGCAATTTAAATCAGCAAATAAAACAGCTCTGTGAATCTATCCCAAATCTACCTACAGACTAGATACAGAAAATACAAAAATAGGGGTAATTTTTAAATATGCAAATAATGTCCAAATGATGAAAACTTTATATTCATGGAAAGCCAATACAAAGGACAACACGACGCAATAAGAATCAGCCCAATCCGATGTCAGGAGACGGCACACTTAGCGGGGTTGAGCTTCATGTTACACCTCCGGAGAGTGTTGAAGGTCTCAGACAAGTTTGAGAAATTGTCTTTGACCTTGGGTGTCTTGACGAGCATATCATCAATGTAGGCCTCGACGTTTCACCCGATCTGGTCTTCGAAGATGTGGTTGATCAGCCTCTGATATGTGGCTTCAGCGTTCTTCACCCCGAAAGGCATTATAGTGTAGCAGTAGACGCCGAAGTCGGTGACAAAGGCAGTCTTCTTGGTATCTTCGGGGTCCATTCAGATCTAGTGGTAGCCAAAATACGCGTCTAGTAAGCTAAGAAGTTCATTACCAGAAGTTGAATCAACCAGCTAGTCAATGCTCGACAACGGGTAACAGTCCTTCGGAGTGGCTTTGTTGAGGTCGGTGAAGCCTACGCAGATCTGCCACTTGTCCGAAGCCTTTGGCACCAGGACAACATTTGCGAGCCACGTCGGGTAAAGGATCAGATGAAATAGTCCGATTTTCTTTCCCTTATTAATCTGCTCTTTGATGATCGCCTATTTTTTCGGGACATGCTTCCTTCTTCGCTGTTGGACGGGCTTCACCGATGGATCGAGGTTGAGTTTATGCATCACCACCTCTTCGGGAATGCCAGGGAGATCCTCATCAGACCATGTGAAGACTTGAATGTACTCAGAAAGAAAATTCTTATATTGCTCTTGTACATTGGACGGTAAGTCTGCTCCTATTTTTACTTCGAGAGTCAGGTCGTCTCTGAGGAAGACTGACAGTAGTTATCCGCTAGACTTTCCTGCCATCAGTTTATCCTCGACTTCCTCGACCTCTTTCTTTTTCCCCTCTGGCCTTACGGCTTCGACCGAGATTACGTAGCACCTTCTGGCTATTGTCTGGTTACCTCGGACCTCCCTGATACCGTATCTAGTGGGAAACTTTATTTTTTGGTGATAGGTTGAGGGTACTATCTTTATCTGACCAATGATGTCTCGGTTGAAGATATCATTGTAGGCTGACATCCCTTTTATCAACACGAAATTCGCCAGAAATGTCACAGTTTTGGGAGGGTACCAAGAGTAATCGGCAGGCTCAGGGCTCCCTCGGGATAAGTTGCCTGGCCATTGAACCCGCAGAGGGGGTTCGAATCAGGTGAAGTCTGGATCAGTTTTCACCCATTTTCAAGAAGCATTCGTACGATAATACTGCATCAGCACGCGCTCATTCTCCCGCTCGCGGTAAGCGCGCTCGAGAACGGGCCGCAGCTCCTTGGCGATCGGCACAGACGCCCGGCCCTTCTTGGTCTTTTTGCGGCCGCGCCGCGCCAGGTGGATGACGTTGGCCTCGAAGTCGACGCTATCCCACTCCAGATCCAGCAGCGCTTGCTCGCGCCCGGCGGTGTACAGCGCCAGCCACATGAAGATTTCGCCGCGGCCGAGCTTGCCGCCATTGTCGAACTTCCGAACGCCGTTCTTTCGCGGACCGTTTTCGTACGTCCTGGTGCCGTTGTAGAAGGTACTGGCGCCTTTGAGAAGCTGCGCAATCTCTTCCGGGCGCAGCCAACGGTCGCGCGGCGCGCCCTGCTCGGGCAGCGTCAGCTTGTACGAGCATTCCGTCGGAATCAACTTGCGGCGCGGGTCGGCGCAGAATGCCACGGCCGATCGCAGATACGTCAGTTCCTTGGTGCAGGTCTGCGGTTTGACCGGGACAATCGTCTCGCGCCCGTCCTTGTCGCGCACCACTCGGCCTAGCTTTCCGGTCGTGCGCCGCTTCACGTAATCGTCGACCGCATCCTGGGTCAGCCCCGTAGCTGGCAGATGGCCGAAATATGGCTGCAGTTGCTTCCACGCCATTTCAGCGCTGTAGACGGCAGCGGCCTTCACGTCGATGTGCTTTTCCTTATAGACCTGCCACACTTCGCCGAGCGTCATGCCCGCCTTTGCGGATGCCGGGTTCTTGGACGCAATGTCTACATACTCAGCCCGGAACTTCTCCGCTTCAGCCAGATCCGTCGTGCCCGTGCTGATGCGCTTTCCGATTCGCCCTTGGGTCCAGTGGAGGTACCACCGTTTGTTGTCTTTGTGCTGCTTGAGGTAGAGCGGGCTCGTCTGCATTTTTCTGCCTCCACATAGGCGTCCAGGTCGGCCTCATCGATCAGCGGCGGGCGACCAGGCAAGTAGGTCAATTTTCCGGCGCGACGGAGGCGCTGCACCTTCCCCAACGAGCAGCGCAACCGTTCAGCGACTTCACTCTCCGTCAGTAATCTCAAGGACGCGCTTCCTGTCGGCCGCGATCAGCGCGGCGATCTTGGCCGCCGTCTCGGCGGTGGCGATGCCGAACACCGTGACGTTTTGCAAACCGGGCTGCCCGTCAACGGCCAGCGAGCTGATCGTGGCCGGACTGTCGGTCTTCACCGGCTCGATACCGGCCGTGAAATACACGGGCTTGACCTTCAGCACCCGACACAGGTCCAGAAAGTTTCCGTCGGTCGGGAGCGCCTTGCCCTTCGTCCAGGCGAAAACGCTCTGGCGACCTATTTTAAGTTCGCGGGCGATGTCGACCTGTCCAACGCCCGCGTCGTGCATGCGTTTCTCCAGCCGTGTTCGAAAGTGCTGCTGGAACGCCTCCCGCTCCGAGCGCGTCATGCGCTCGACCAGACTGTACAAAGAAAAAGGTTTGGCCATTCGCGTACCCCAACGTTAATTTTCGACATACGTTTTAGAACTCCGCACTTTACCCGTCAACTGTCGTAACTAACATTTTCGCTTGACGGCTGACAATATGTCCGTCTAGGTTAATGGCGGGAATTGACAAGGGCGGGCGTAGATGCGGTTCGACACGCATAGATTCCTCACTGAAAAGTTCGGCGATGCGGCAAATGTCGTGGCGGCTCTGCAGCGTCACGGAGCAGAAACGCCGAGCTACTATGCTGTCGAGAAGTGGTTTCAACGTAAGCGAGTTCCCGGAGAAAGTCTGCTACTACTGGTACACATTGCAGAGAAGGCAACAAACGACTGCGTTGTGGAGAGGTACATAACGCACAATGGCGGGAAGGACTGAGATAATGCCAGCATGCACTGATATTGACGGGAATCAACGCTTCAAGGGGTTGATCGCTACTCTTAAAGAGGAAGTCGTAAAGCCTAAACCGACCAGAAAGCTCTCCGCTTGTGTGGCGGAAATTCTGGAACTCTCACGCTCGGCCGAGACGGAAGCGCTGCGGCGCAAATACGCATCGGTCGTGGATTCGCTGCGAAGCGAATCAGATGCGATTCTGCGCGCCAACGGCGTCAGTCTTGTCAGTTGACTCGTTAACCATAACGCTCGCCGGTCCGCCGATGGGCAAGGAGCGCGTCCGGTTTCAACGTGCGACCGGACGCACATATACGCCGGAGCGCACCCTGACATATGAAGCCAGGGTTGCGCACGCCGGCCAGATCGCCATGCAAGGCCGCCCGCTATTCGACGGACCGCTGGCGGTGATCGTCGAGGCTTATTTTCCAGTGCCGGAATCGAAGCCGAAGAAGTGGAAGCAGGCCGCACTGACCGGGGCCATTCGCCCGATCAAAAAGCCTGATTACGACAACATCGGGAAGATATGTTGCGATGCTTTGAATCTGATCGCATGGACTGACGACGCGCAGATCGTCGATGGCCGAGTGCTCAAGTGGTATTCGGCGACGCCACGAACCGTCGTGACGGTCCAACCCCTGAAGCAACCGGAAGGAGTTTTCGCATGATGTTCACGGCAGCAAGGGCCGCAAAAGACGAAGCGGCGCGAATGGAGAAACTAGCAATCGCCGATGCGCAGATGGCGACAGCGGGACCGGGAGCGATGGTCGAGGTTGACGCCGATCTGCTGACGACCACTTTCGGAGATCCGAACCTGTACGCGCCCAAGAAGGACGTGAAAGTGGCCATCGCCGACGAGGCCAAGAACATCGTCGCCGGCGCGCGCCGGTCGGCCTACGGCAAGCCCGAACAGAATTTCGAGCGCATCGCCAGATTCTGGCACGCCTACTTCGTCAATCGCGGCCTGACGCTGCGCGACGGAAACGGCGCCCCGCACGAGATCACCGCAGCCGACGTGTCGCCCATGATGCGTTTGATGAAGGAAGCCCGTCTATGTGAGACGCCGGACCACCGCGACAGCTTTGTTGATCTGGTCGGGTATACTCTCACCGGCGCCGAAGTGAATGGGGTCAAGGCATGAGGATCTACCTAGCGGGGTCGATGCGCGGCTACGACGATTTCAACTTCCCGGCCTTCAAGGCTGCCGCCGCCAAGCTGCGCGAGCAGGGCCACTTCGTTTTCAACCCGGCCGAGAACACCGACCACGACTTCCACATCCGGTCGTGCATGGCCATCGACACGGCCTGGATTTGCACATCGGCCGAAGCGATTGCGCTGTTGCCCGGTTGGGAAAACAGCAAAGGCGCAAAGGCCGAGCTGGCGCTGGCGGAAGCCATAGGGCTGCCCGTTTTCTTCCTGAAAGAGCGCGATCACGCCCTCGCCGTGGCCGCTTTTGCTTGACTTTATCGTCAGTTCTGTCAACTTACTACGACTGACGGAACTGACGAATCGCTGAACCTGCCGGGCCGGAGCGCCACCCTTTGACGACCATGATTCCGTATCCGCACTATAGTGTAGATTCACGAAGTTCAAGGACAGAACTATAGACAAGATGACGTGGTAATAATCTCCATAAAAAATCATGATATTCACAAAAACTAGGAAGAATGGCTCCCACACAGGCGGCTGTGATTTATAGAATTTGTGCCCACTGTCGTGGTCGCTTATTCTGTGAACAGGACAAGCTTTGAAGAATTAGTGCCCATGTGCACAATCTCCCATTCAATGATCGTCTGCTCGTGCAGTCGCCAATATTTAGAAAAGAATGACAACAGGAATGGTCACTAATTCAATGAGCACCCACTTCCAGGTCACCCTTTCAAAGAGAGCCTGACTTCTCACAGAATCACCAAAGTAGCATTCTATGAGGGCCGAGTGTCATGTTTCTTTAGAGTGACATGACTAACATGGTTTCAGGATTTTCATGGTACAACCAGCTCGACTACCTTGAGGGAATCCAAGACTAGCGTAGACTTATGGAGGTCTCAATGATGAAATTGCCAGTCCGAAGGAAGGAATATCCTACGGAGGGCTCAAACATCACCGAGAGTTGAGGGCTACGCGAGAAAACATCGTGAATCACGGGACTGTATCTACAGATTGAGACAGTGCTAATAGACCTGCGGTATGGGCCAAAAATTCGATAAAACAAGAATCAAGAAAATATGCACCCAGTCAGAAAGTCGCTATATGATGAAATAGTGGCTAACCGAAGGGTTGTTAAATACTTTATTTACTAGAATATATAATAATAGAACAAGAATTCACACCCGTTCATACTGGCATACATTCTTTATCATTTTTAGCAGGTTTATCATTTTCAGAAGATAAATGAAACAACGCCTCTATAAGAGGGCGTAGGATGAGTAATGTGGGCCAACATTGTTAGTCGTCCATTCCTTTATTTTGTTTAAATTGGATTTTTCAGGAAATAATGAAATAGCACATGTTTCTGAAGGCGCAGGTCGCTGGATGTGCGACACAGTGTGTGGTCGCCTATTCATTTATTGGTCTAATTTGAAGATGTAGCGCCCTTGTACAAGGGCAACAGTTTTAAGTAGTGACAGGTATCCCAGTCGCACATTCTTTTCTTGTTTACGTGCTGCTTTGCATCCCATGGATGCATTTACAGACACAAGGGTTCAGGTTTACTGTTCATTTGAGGATGAACAGTGCTACTTTTAAATCAGGAGGATTTTCAGAGTATCCATTCAGGGGAGATTCTTTTGGCACAATAGTGGGGAGAGATACAGTGGTTGGCATGACATTTCTTGGGGTATAGTGGCCACAAGCTTGGAAAGAGGAGGTGCGGGAATGAAGAATATCAAAGGCTTCAATTTGGCTTTTCTGTGTACATGGCTGTGGAAGTTGGGGGTGGGGGAGGATGGGCTGTGGGCACAAGTTATTAGATAGAGGTACTATGACAGAAGGAGAGTCTGGGATTTGGCACTGACATCACAACATCACATCTCTCTCATTTGACGAGATATCTTGACTTGCAGAGACATTATCACTTCCAACCTCTGGGTCTGTCTAGGAAAAGGTGACAAGTGCCTTTTTTGTGAGGACAGGTGATACGTTGACTTCACATTGGAGGCTTGCTATCCCCAGTTTTATGTAGTCTCAGCAGCCTCACTGGGGTCCGTCTTTTAGTCACTTGATTCCCAGCTTATCAGGAGGCACATGGGCACCGGCATTCAGGAGGAGTCTCAAGCTCGAGGAGATGGAGCAGCTAGAGGATCTCTTTCACTTCCTTTTGGATTATGCTCCTTAGCTAGATAGAGAGGGCGAGTGGACATGGAGGTGGGGGAAGGAGGGCATCTTCTCAGTTAGCTCAACTTACATTTCTATCTCCGACGGAGAGGTACACACTGTCTTGCCCCTCAGATTTGGTGGGGTTAAGACTCCGCTGAAGGTGAAGCTCCTTACTTGGAGGATTTCTCATGGGAGGCTATCCACTCGGGATAGACTGTTGCCATTTTTTTTTTCAGGGCATATCTCTGGCTTGCTGCCTATGTGGAGAGGGGGATGAGACCATAGACGACCATATGTTCGTAGGCTGTACTTACGCATAGGGGGTGTGGAAGGAGCTTACTAGGACACAATGCACTCTTGGCCGCCAGACAGAGGTGCACCAGTTTATTCGGAAATGGGGCAGAAGCTGGATGCTAAGAGGAGACAAGATCATCTGGTGGATGATTCTCCATGTGACTCTTTGAACTCTATGAGAGGAAAGGAACAACAGGACATTCATGAGGGAAGCAAGACCGGTAGAGAGCATGGTGGTATTTATTTGTGGTAGAGTGAGAGAATGGCGAAGCTCCTTTGTAATGTGAACTTCCACAACTCTCTCCTTGTTTTTTGTTGTGGGGTTAGTGGTGTCACACTGGCTTTGTGCGTCTACGCAGGCCTCTTCACAATGGAAAAATAGTTAAGATACAATGGAATATTCATTATGTTGCTATCATCAAAATAAAGCAATATGTTGACTTGTTGACTTGTGTCCTAGGGGACATAACACAACCCTCCCAGCTATCAAGGTATGCACCACACTTAGTGTGTACCGAAAAGATGAAGGCCCGGAGAATTCTTAATGGGCTTCATCCACAATACATCATTCAATTGCACCAATAGACATTCAAGTCTATTCGGAGATGGTAAGGTGAGCCCAGTTATTAAAGGATGCCACGGAGCTGTCTGACTAGATCCATGGGAAAGATAAGAAGTAGCACGTTACAAGCACTGGAACATTCAAACCCACATTTAATAAGAAGAGATCTAGCAATGGGAGAGATTCGTCCCAAGAGAAGAAGGCCAATAAGGGGAGCAAGCCCTTTTCCATTACAACCACACCTTCCAAAGAGGTGTGCAAGCATTGTGACAAGACCGGCCATAGGGCCGAGGAATGCTGGGGGAGGTTAGGAGCATGTCTCCGCTGTGGAAGTCTAGATCACCAGATTCTCGAATGCCTGTTGTTGAATAAGCAAAACAATAAAGAGGAAAAGCGACCGGTGAAGAAGCCAGGCCACCTACAAGCACTCTAAGAGGCAGAAAATAATGAAGGAGGACTCGTGGAAGGTACATTGAAAATTTACTCTAAGACTGCTTACGTCTTATTTGATACTGGCACAACTCATTCATTTAGAAATTTACTACTTCATTTTCTATGGAACTTGAATGGTTAGATTTATTTATTTCTACCCCTATTGGAAGCGAATCCGAGATCACATATCATTACCCAAATAGTGAGGTTATGGTTAAAGGGAAGAATCTACCAGCTAATTTGATATGCCTAGACATGAAAGGGTGTAATGTTATATTATGTGCCGATTGGCTATCCACACACAAGGTAACTGTGGATTGCCGGAAGGGCAAAGTAACTTTTGATGATCATTCGGAGCTAGTCTACACTAGTCCTCGGAGTCGGAATAAGTCACCTCTTATTTCAGCTCTTCGAGCTCATAAGCTATTAAAGGAAGGTTGCATGGCTTTCCTTGCTCTAGTAACTGTACAGGAGGATAAGGAATCAAAGATAGAAGACATCTGTGCAGTTTGGGACTTTCCTGATATTTTTCCAGAGGATTTGCCTAGTAGTTGCACGATTGAAGGAAAATGCATACAGGATACTACTGTAAGAGGGAGAAGACCTGTCAAATCAGGTTTTTTTTCTTTTTCCTTGCGGCTACTTATATTTGGTCTTTGAAGTCTCGTATAATTTTAATGCTCCAATTTTTGACGTAACATTATCTCTTCTTTCCTTGCATTTCTCTCGATGTGTTATATATGTTTAGTTTGATGTAGCACTGGAATTCCCAGATTATCTTTTGTTTCAAACGAAGTGAAACACTGAAATGTAAAACTGAAACCGACCATTTTACAAAAGCTTCCAATTCATTTTTCAGGGAAAGATAGCCATAATACTAAAACAAGAATCAGGTTTTCCTTTCACTGGTTTTAAAATTTGGTGATTCTAAAATTCAAAATTTTCTTTGCTTTTTGAATTGTAATGTACTTTGTAATATGACTCCCTAATAGTTGATTCTAGCATTGTCTGTAATACAATCCTTAATTTCTTGTATGGGCACTTTCTTTCCTAGTTTTTTTGAAAATTAGTTAAAATTGTAGTCTTTTCTACTTGTCGACTTTCATCATAATCAAGTGATCTTTATTCTAGAAAGTGCATTTAGTTGTACCAAAATAAAATTTCTCACATTTTATGTTTTCCTTGATGTAGGTTGGCATTATTTGAAGACTCCACCAGACTACGTTTGTCATAGGTGCCATATACCTGGTACGTTTAGCAACCCATATGTTCATAATTTCCTTTTCCACTTAATGTTGCACAATGATGGAGATGTTTTGTGTTTCAGGCCACTATATTCAAGCTTGCCCTACAAATGGTGATCCACGTTTTGACATTAATTTCTCAAAACATCCAACTGTTATATCTCATGTTGTATGTGAGAAGGATGTTGTGAGTTCGACAAGAACTGCTTCTTCTAAAAGATTCCCAAATGAACTCAACTGCCCATTAGGTAAAGAAGCGACGAAGAAAACTGTGCTAATGAGATGTTGTTTCCATAGCTTTTGTGACAAATGTAAGGTTTTGATCATCAAGGTCTCAATTTCTGTACCAATTTTATTATAAGACACCTGAAGGATCTATGCTTGCATTTGATTTGTGTTATCGTGACTCAATGGAGTAACCACACACACATTGTCCCATTCCTAGTTGAAACAGAAAAGGATATAGAACTCCTGCTCTTATCTACTAGGGCTTATCTAATATCTTCTATATCAGCTGGTGCAGGGATAGAGGTAGAAGAAACGGCGGTTGCACTCTCATTATCGCCGATAGCCAGTAGAGCTGGCGGGTTGAATGCCCCGCCGATGGTTAATGACACAGGATCTGTAGCGTCAAGCTCGCTCGCTGTGCCGATACCGACGTACCGCCAAATTGCTACATCTCCCTCGTTGGTGAACACCCTAATGCGGTATGCGCCGCCTGCAACATGAAACCGGAAGTACCCATTATCACTAGGATCTGGAATAAAGGGGTTGCTAATAGGATCTGAACCGTTACGATCAGAGAATAGCGATGCAAGTGTAGAAGTACTCTCATCCTTAACCTCCACTTGGAAGTTAGTGATGATATTGCCTTCTATATCTTGAGCCTGTCCGTTGAATGCTGCTAATATAGCCATAGGTTGTGTACTCCTTATCTCTCGTGTTAGTTGATTTGAGGTCCTAGGATGCTGCCTGTGTTGTTAAGTGTGATGAACGAAAGTCCATCGATTGCGGTACCAGCAGCGCCTCCTGAGGTATTTGAAGTCCCTCCAGCTGCAGATACAGTACCGCCAGTGCCACTTGAACCTGGTCCACCGCCGTTGCCTCCTTGTAGGGTGAAGAAGCCCCCAATTAAGGTACCTCCTGCGCCGCCAGCTTCTGTACTACCGTTCTTACCAATAGTTTCGGCATTGCTAGGATTGGCTCCGCTACCAAACCCTGGAATATTCCCGGCTCCACCGCCACCGCCAACTTTGGTTGGCGGTATCGTAGAAGTTACAGCGGCGCGGCCGCCACCACCGCCGCCACTCCAGATTTGTCCAAAGTTATTCAGAGTAATAGCCTGTCTGGTAAAGAAAGCAGGACCACCGGGGTAACCATCCGGATGAATGTCATCGCCGCCATTTCCACCACCACCTTGGATGCGACCGAAGTTGTAGACCGTTATCGGTAAGCCAGTTGGCCATGACCCAAAGTTAAATGCAAGGGCACCTGCGCTGGAAGCGCTAATCTGTACCCATGAGTTGATGATTACTGTCAGGTTAACTCCATCGATTACATCCTGATCAGTTAGTGGTGGATAGATTAAATCATGGTAGATTGGTAAAACGACATCGACCTCGTTGTTGTCAAACGTGAGAACACGGTTAGTTGTATCCACCTCAACGATACTGGTAAAGAACATTTCTTCTGCTTCTCATCTGTCACCTCGCATAGCACATCTAGTGTGGTACATAATGGCCCCCAATTCCACAACTTGGCCCTAGAACCAAGCCACCGCCATACTATCTCAAACCAAATCTAGAGATAACACAACCCATTCACCCCTAGATGTACAAGACTTAGTACTCACTTGGGCATCTCTACCCAATCCTTCCTTAAAATTTGTAAAAATAATCGGGGCTGGTGCATCATCTCCTACGCCACAGAGCATGATGAGAAAGTTGGGCTCAGCTCACCAAGAAGATCTTCCACTTAGCTGAGCACTCTCCCGATCATGGCATTCGCTTTGCCACTTCAAAACATGATCTCAAACCTCAGGGCTGGATAAACTTCAAGCTGGGGTGGCCAAAAGAACACTAACTCCATTGGAGTATGTTCACGGCCATCTCACAATTAACAATCCCCGCCAGCCACATGACCTCGTCGCTGATACCTTTGATGCTACAACACAAGCTTGCATCTGTCAACAAAATCTCTACCCAACTCAGCACAATCGGGGCCACCGTCACTGGGAAAAGACAACTCTCCATCTTACTCCTTAGGCCCCCTGCCGGCACTCCAACAATAACCGAATCCGCCTTCTCAATGCCAATGCCGCACACTCTAGCTCTCACGCAAGAAGTAATGCGATAAATAAACACAAAATCCTATGCCAGCTGCCGACTGTACTGCACCGTATGGACTCTGGAACACTATAACTATCTCAAATTCCCATGTATGTCCCCGATCTAGCAGTCGGGATCATTGAACCACCGGTAAAACTATGGCTACGCTACTGAAGGGAAAACCATGACATCCTCCCGTGAAGGCCTATCTTCACAGACCAAGGCCCAACTAAGACCGTGCGGTCTGAAGGTACAATCACGACCTCACCATCGTGAACCCTACATTGTTTATAGGTGAAACCTCGGTAACCCTATCGGGACCCTAGACCTCAACTTCGGGAAATGCACACAGAAGTCACCTGAAGAATCACAAAGAAACTTGTCTCACGTAACAGGAGTACTGCCCACTAGAAGTAAGTCCTAATGCATCCACTGATAACTTGATCTGCAGCCTTAGGTGTCACCCTACTCGCCCTAGGTGGAAACTGAGACTCTGTACACAAGTAACCACAGAACAAGGGCTAGTTGGGGTCGCACTCATCAACACAGGTCTAACACCCCCAATGAGCCTTATGGTGTTTCACTCGTTTATAAAAAAAAGTACTCCCAGCGCAATACGATGTCAGTATTCATCCTACCCCATGATTTTCAGCATGTTTTTGACTCTCTGCCGAGGGGGCTAGTGTCGAGCCCTTAGACACTGTCTGTGCCCGCTCTTGCAACTTCAAGTTACAGATCAAGCTACTTTCACGAGATAACAATAATTTCGGCCAATAATTTTAATTTTCAAGAAATAAGTTTCATGATCAAGTAACCAAGGTATAGAACGTACCAAAGTTGATATAAGATTCCAAAGAAGAATTAAAAGGACATTATGTTACGGCGGCATTCCGACAACATAACGGTACATTAATTAAATTCCATAACTTAACATTAACTTGTTAAATATTGGTTGAGACTCCAGATAATCCTAAGACCATCTAGGCATTCAAGAAACCAATCCCAAGGGTCAAACCTCGAGTTAGACAAAATCAAGAATCATGCGGTCGTTTACTGGACCATTTTAAGAACTCAAGTGGTCTAGTCTGGACCGTTAGGCGGATCAAAGCAGTCGAGTCAGGACCGTTTAAGATGAGTCAATGCCAGAACAAAGAAAGCTTGACTCAGAAAGACATGCGGTCAGGGGCTGACCGTTTTCCACAATAAGCGGTCATGGGTAGACCGTTAAGTAACCTTTAGCGGTCACCATGAAGACCGTTTGGAACTCAGAAACCAGAAATCACCGATAGTGCAAGTGCTTTCTAGACAAATTGGGTTTTAAGGGTACAACTAGCTCGACGTCTTAGTGGGAATCCCAGGCTCACAGAGACTTAAGGAGGTCTTGAAAGAATATCTAATGGAGAGGATCACAAGTCCAAGATGATGTGCTTAAGTGTAAAGTGTAACTAATGACAACATACTGGGATATGTGCCATGTACTTAATAAAATGACTCACAGAGAAGAAAGGATCGTGATAAAATCGCAATCAAATTGACTAGACAAGTCCATGAACCATATAAAACTAAGATAAATACAAGAGTATATGATTTTGGCATGAAATTAACATAATGTTAAAAATAAGTTCGAAGTGCATAAAGAATATGAAATCTACTATGATAAACAATCAACGTAACCAAGTATGTGAAAACAGTACTTAAAACAGGAATAAAATCTAATTAGCTAGGCTTATCATAGGATAAATAAGGCTATTCTGCATTAACTGAGATCGGTTAACTGATTTCACCTATTTCTCAGGATGAGTTAATCTACTTTAATTCTATTCGATCGACTCGGTTAAGAAAAAAATGTCAAATAAAAAATAATCCACTCCATCTCGATTAACTTGTCCTACTCAGACTTAACCCGTTATTAAACAGGACCAAAAAGAGGAGACGTGTGAACCACCTACGCTAAACTGATGTTTCCTAAGGCTCTCTTTGACTGGAGAATAAGTTAGGGAGAATACCTTAACTCGGGTTAGGGTGTTCCAAAAAATACACAATATCACTTTGATTGTATTCTGGTTAATTTGTTCCATCTTTTTGGTGAAATATGCTTAACCTGAATAAGGTCACATTTTTGACCCTTAACTCACTTTTTTGGTAGAATAACTTATTTCTATTACCAAATAGAATAGGAGGAATAAGACCTTGGTATTCAAGTTACTAAGTCTTATTCTATCAATCACGACTTGATATCGAAATAACGTCGCACGAGTTTTTCACTTGAGGAGAGAGGAATATGAGAGACTCACACTGACACATAACTCTTATCTGAGGTCGAGTACAGTGTTCTACCCTATGGGGTGAAACACAGTAACTTCGATCGAAAAATAAATTAACCCTAAACAAATGAGCTCAACTTGGCCCACCACCGACGCTACTTTTTGTCGCTATATCTGCCCGTGCGGAGTCCCCTGCCGACACCTCTCGGGGATGTGAAGCAGATCCCGAGCGCAACCGAGGCTCGTACGGCTCTCACACGCACCACTTCCGCCGCACGGACCAGGGAGACCGCTTTCACAGGACGCGGCCGGCTGCGCAGCGGCATGTGAGCTGCACATGCGTCACATGACCCCAGGGACCTTTTCCATCCCCCCCTTGTTTTGTCGTTTTCCTCTCTCTTGGGGAGAGGACCGGTGACGCCGACGGACGCAAGCCTTTCGACCACTTTAAAAAAGGAGGGCCCACCTTATCGTCTGGGCGTTGCGGTCGAGTCCGCATCACACATTATGACCCCTTTTTTTTTTCACGTGAAATATGGCCAGACTTCATATTTCATGCGCCGTGTGAAATTCTGATATTTTACGATATTCTAACACATTTTATGTTAAAGGTTCTATTTATTTCACCCGTGAAACACTGTAAAATTATCTAATTGATTAAGATTTCGCGGAAGGAATCGTATAAGATTTTTCCATCTTCTTGAGTCAACTATTGTACTTTTAATTTTTATTGAGTCTTAGCATGAATTGTAATAGTAGCACTTTGAGGATATAATTGAATAAAGGATTGGGTTATATTTACTTTTACGCACTCTGTCTTTGCGTTGAATACACTAACACTCTGATTGACATGATCGATATAAACTCGTCAAGCACTCCAGGTTCCTTCCGCGCTTGGGGCGTAACAAATTATGTGTCACATCCTGAGATTTATGTACAACGGAAGCAACTCGGGGATGTAAGCAGTCCGCAATACGTCTCATGCTAGTATTATAATCAGTGCACAATAACATCCACATAAAGAGGAATGCACTAGGATATAGACTCAAAAATCTAACTTTATTGATATAATAATAAAAGGTTACATAGACACTTGAATTGACTCTAATGACTAACTAGACTCAATAAAATAGAAAATTACATAATGGACTCATGACTCTTGACTAAACTATGACTTCTCTCATCCTTTATTCGCTCTCGGATCCTCCACTTGTATAATCCAAATCCAACCTGCTAGAATTTCTTGAAAAGGTGAGACAAGTAGGGTAATGAACACATTTATCCAGTAGGTATCTTTGTATCAACAAGAAGGTAATATTTAAGTAATTAATATTTTGAGCTCTAGAAGGTAAGATAAAGAAAATATGGTAAAACATGCGATAAAACCAAAGCAACACAAGTAACGAGATGTAGATCATAGAGATATGAATGTTCATGTAGAATAAGAGCATAATCAAGTAAGAATATAACATGAATATAAGTTTGGCCTTTCACGAACGAGAACGCACTAGCATGTAATGAGAACGCACTTTCACTTTTCATAACCACAAAGGCTATGCACTACAATGTCAAGCATTTAAATTCAATCATGAGATAGCCTCGTGGACTTCACCAATTTATAAAAAATATACTCCCGACACAATGTGACGTCAGTGTTCATCATACCCCATGGTTTATAGTATGTTTTCGGCAATCAGTCGAGGGGACTAGCGTCGAGCCCTTGGACACAATCTGTCACGCCCCGAGCGCGGAAGATAACTCGGAAGTGGCGTGACGGTGTCTATAACGATCATGTCAATCAGAGCGCAGTGCATTCAACACATACAGACAGAGTGCGTAAAATATAATTAACCCAAGATTTATTAATAACCATGTTTCTCTCAAAGGCACGTTATCCAAGGTGGGAGGCTAAACTAAATATTCTACCACATGGATCTACTCTTCTTCTATTCCTGACACGTGTCCCTCAAAGTGTGCTTTTTGAAGGAATCTTTAGGCGAGAGTGTGCCCTCCACCCGCCCAAATTTAAAATCTCGTGGGACTATAAGACTCATGCTCGCCTGTATAAAAAGGGGAGATCGAGAGCTCAAATTTGAAGAAGGAGATCAGAATTCAAAGAATAGCTGAAGAAAGAGAGCAGGAGCACATAAGAGCAGGAGAGTTCGTGAGAAGAGTCAGGGCAAGAGTTTGAGAGAGAAAGAGAGCACGTTGGAGGAAGAAGAAGGAGAGAGTTAGAGAAAAATAGAGTATCGAAAGTTGCGACGGAGTCTAAGGGAAAGGAGAGAGTGAGAAGAACTAAAGCTATCTTGACTTCTGGATCAGATCCAGAGTCAAATTACTCAGAGAGAGCTACATTCTTCCTTTCGTTATTGTATTTCCTTTGTTTGTCTTTCAACTTTCCTTCTAAATTTTGTGTAAGCTATATATCAGCGGGTCAAGCTGTGAGTCAGCGGCGAGGATCTGATCCTCGGATAGCAAGTTGTGGTGCTCAGTGGAAAGCAAGCTATGAAGCTCAGCGGATTGTAGGGATTTCATCCCTGAAGCTATAGATCAGTGGATTTTAAGCTATTTGTCAGCGGAAGTCTTACTTAATTGAGTAAGGGGTGGACGTAGATCTCAAGCTCTAGATCAAACCACCTTAAAAGTGCCTTGCCTTGTGTGTGATTGCTCATCTACTCTTTCTTGCAATTAGATGAATGCTTAGGATTGCAGTTTGCTTAAGATCGCTAATTGCAAGCATTTGATATCTTTGATATAGTCATTTGATACTTGTGCTTGAGTCTTCAACCAATAGGTATATAGAAAGGCGTGACTGGAAAGATAGGTTATGCCTATTCGGAATGTCACCTCTTGTGTGAGGAGATCCTAGATCGAACCTCCGCCGAGTACCAAACTTGGTTAATTGACTGTTCTCTGAAATTGTTTGTACTAGTTCATTATAATTTGACATTGTCCTGAACTGTTCTAAATTTTCTTCATCTTATATCTACACTGTGGTAGATAACTCAGTGGTATATAAAAAAGCTCAGTCAGAAGGATAGGTTATGCCGATCTGAAAAATTGACCCTTGCGTGAGGAGCAGGGGAAGGGTCGACCCTTTGGGTCGACCCTCGGGCTAACAGGTTTTGTATGGGGGTTTGGGACTCAGGGGTTGACCCAACGGGTCGACCCATTCTGGTCCAGCGGATTCACCACACTCTGACCAGTTCGTAAAGGGGGGTTTTTGCCCTAAAACCCTCCTCTTGTCTATAAAAACTCTCCAACCCCCCTTCTATGACCTGCCACCACCTTTTATTACCCTAAAAACCCATTCTTGGAGCCCTAAATCGATCAAGCCCTAATCGCGAGCTCCACCGGTGGCAACTCGCGGCCCCCTCCTTCTTGCGGCTCAAAGCTTCTCCTTTGGTTCCGATCTCGTCTGAGGTAAGCCCTGGTGTGTAGAGAGTCTCTTTAATCTGCGACTAAGGCTTCCATTCTTGAACCAATAAGATCTACAACCCCAATATTGGGTTCTTTTTATCTTGTGATCTAGATGGCCCCAAAGAGGCATCCCTCTCACAAAGGAGAGGAATCTAGCGCGGCCAGGGAGCGTAGATCCAAGCATGACGAGCACAGATCTTCACAAAGAGGACACCTTCCCTCAAGCAAAGTCTTGGATAGGAAGGTACTCTGCCCTCGGGTGGTAGATTTTGGCAATATGAACAGACATCTCCCAAGTCTTGTGGACATCATTTGCAGTCAGCTGAATTTGGATATATTCATGTCTGCACATCGCCGTGTTTTTTTGACTTTGGTACATCAGTTTTACAACAATTTATCTATTGCGGAGAACAATCAATACACTATTGTACAGGCCTTGGTGATTAAACTCACACCACCCTTCATTGGTAGAGCACTTGGACTGCCTTGTGAAGGGTACACTTTTGGGGATATTGTTGTGCCAGCAGATGTTGTCTAGCAAATGATGACTTCCGAAGAAAGGGGTGATAGATCAACTGCTGGGTTGAATGCAAACCATTTTCCTCCAATGCAACGTATCTTACATCGTATGATAACTACCATTTTGCTACCTAGAGGAGGAGGGCATGATAAGGTGACAGAAATTCATATGTTCTTGTTCTACTGTCTCATGGGTGGTCTACCTATTAATTTTCCAGCTATTATACTAGATCACATCTGCTTGAGCATGAAGCATAAGAATGGGACTCTCCCATATGCGACTGCATTATCTGCTATCTTTGAGCACATGAACTTTGATCTATCTAAAGAACCTTAAAAAATATTGTCAACACTAACCTATCTGGAATTGCTTGTCAAACAGGGATCACCTTAAAGTTCAGTCTGGACATCTTCGGGGCCCAATTCACGGTGGGATGTGGAATTCAGGCGGAGCCTTTGTGAAGGAGAGGTCAATGAGTTTCTACAATTTTCACAGACGTTGGATGGTACAATCATAATTCATAGGAAAAGAGGTCACAGGAATTGGAGATGGGAAAGGTCAAGAAAACCATGTCAAATCAGCAGTTGGCATTCTGGTTCAAGGTCAGAGGGTTTCTTAACTTTTTTGCACAGGAGGGTTTGGAACCGGAAACTCCCCATCAAAATCAAGATATTCCTATGGAAACTAGCGTGGCATAGGCTGTCCACAGCAGATGGGGTGAGGAGGTTCAGAAAGGATGCCAGAGAAAATTGTGTTTTTTGCACATATTACAAGGAAAACATGGACAACCTATTTCTCAGCTGTGGGGTTGTAGAAACAGTCTGGATCCAGTTTCGAGGCCATTGAAGGGAATTGGAACTTATCACAGAATCTATGTGACTTAATGAAGGAATGGCAAAAATTTAACCCCGTAGAAGCTGACGATGACTTGTGGAAATGTGCTTGTCAGCTATGTTATGGTCAATCTGGAAAGAAAGAAATAGTGGAGTTTTTAGAGATGATTCCAGACACCCATCTAATTTCATCAAGAAATGCAGCAGCCTCCTTCATGAGTGGATTTCAGTGCTTTGGGGACCAGATTGGTACATTCCAATTTA
Organism: Amorphophallus titanum; assembly: GCA_024336825.1. Classification (NCBI taxonomy): domain Eukaryota; kingdom Viridiplantae; phylum Streptophyta; class Magnoliopsida; order Alismatales; family Araceae; genus Amorphophallus; species Amorphophallus titanum. Next base: position 4,017 of record JANBPO010006551.1, on the reverse strand, counting down.
ATTTTGAGGTTGGGTGGGTGGAATTACTTTGTAATGGGGCCACGTAATCTCATTGTGGGGACCTAAGGGTGGGGGATCTCCTCTATCACCTCGATAGAACTTCTTTCTTAGCACAGGTTCTCTCTTGCTCTTCTGCTTTCTTAATGAAAATTGGCCTTTTGCTCATCTTCCAAAAAATGGTTAGGAAATTCCCAGGTGAATTTGCTCAATTCAAGCGATGGCATTGTTAGTTTCCTAAAAGATCCCTGAATATAGTGACCCTTCATGTTAAGTAGTATATCGAAAAGTAAAGTAAGATTGTCAAATTCTTCAACTTCCCTGATTGACGCCCTTGTCCTTACACCTTGTTCCGCATCTCCAATGACGTTGTCTTATGGGTGGTTCTTATGGAACGTCCATTGTTTGGGAAGATCTTCAACTTGGGTTGGAGCTCCTTCATAGCTAGAGCCACCACCTAATGTCTCTAGCCCATTTGAAATTTAATCACAAAAAAAATTAAGCATCACATAAGCCTACAAGTTAAGCTGTGAAATACAAAGTGCCTGATAAAATTTTGGTGCCAACAGTGGCTCTCATGTAATTTATCAACAACCTTGTAAAGGTTTAAAATGTTTGAACTCAAATGTTCACTTCGACAGTCCATAGAACAAAATGGTGGCTGGGATACATTTCATTTTATCCATGCAAACACATGCCATGAAAAGATTAATGCATTTACATATGCTGATCCTCAACCAAGAATGCATGTATATGGTGCACTTCCTTTCTTGCATTGCCAACTGGATAGGCATCGAAGTATATAATAGTTGCCTCCAGTCGAAGGCTAAAACTTTGCTAATGCAAATTCAAACTTGCTTGTCATGTCAGCTACTTCAAGGTTTGCTAGTCAGACACAAAATTAAGGTAAACAAGACAAAAGCCCTCACCTTGCATTCATAGAGCTGATATGATTATCTAGTTAATTTCATGTATGTCGCGGTGGAATAAGATTGACACTAAAGTTCTGTTAGCACATCAAATAACAATAATCATCTAAGATATCAGCCACATTAACACTTGAAATACATCCATAGTGAAACTCAAGTTTAAATATCTAAAGTAGGTTACCTTTTTCCGCTCGTCCTCAAGTTTCCTTCTGTCCATGTCGTTTTGCACAACTAGTTTGTCAAGTTGTCTGCATCTGTAATCAAGTTCCTTTTTCTTTAAGTCTAACTGTCCCCTCAGCTTTTCATTTTCCTCAAAAATTCGGCGAGAGTGATCACGTGCAAGTCGCTGCATCTTTTTTATTTCTAATAAACAGCAAAAGGTTAATCATATGCAACATACATTTATGGGAATGAAAATTTGATAAAAACCATGCAGCATACATCTCAGAAGAGAAACACAAAGCCTAGTAGCATCAATCAATCAGTATTTGATAACAGAAGGAAACAAAGTAACATCAATCAGTAAGCAGCCTTCCTAGGTTAAGTAACAAGGATCCAAGCACTTTCTAGTATTTTCATCTAGACTTCGGTTCTTTAGTGCCAATTTATACAAATACTTTGGATTTCTGAGAATTCAAAGGTTTAACCACAAAGAAAAACATATATTTATATTCCTAAGCTATTGACCAGAACATGCAAGAGTTGTACCCTAAAAATTCTAAAACCCACTTGAACCCATGACCTACTATGTAGGAAAGGGTTTAACTGGCCTTTAGAAGGGTAGAACGAGGTTCTATCTGAGTTCTGCCAGCTTTATTTTGAACGCAGCCTGGGTAGAGATCGCGTTCATCGTTCTGTTTAAGGAGGCGATAAATCAGTATATCGCGTTCTTTGCAACCATGACTGGATCTCGGGTTTTGACCTAACTGCATTTATGATGGTCACGGTGGGTCTATAGACCGTGTTCTGTCATGCTTCGGTCTATTGTCACTGTCGATAGACCCATCCTCGCTGTCGACAGGCCTATCATCTTTGTCCTAGATGCGGCCATACTGTTGACCGCGTTCTTTTTATCGTGGTGTGTACACCAACCACATTCAAGCCCAATTTTACATGAAGTCTTGTTTTCCTACACTTGTGCTATGATAATCTGAGTCTAGTCTAGATTCTATCCTTTCCAGGCTATTTTCCTTGACATTCTCGATCTTTTTAAGGGTCTCTTCCGAAATCTTATTATTGGAATAATCTTGAATCCTATTGATTTCCCTAATGACTTACCTCTTGAATTACAAAGCTTGATTTATTGGAATTCATCTATGAAATTCTTGTTTCAACTCTTGATGTCTTGGTTACTTGAGCTTGTCTTTGGAATTCTTGGTCATTAAATAAATGAATGTATATATTATTATTTGGATCTTGGATCCACCAATCAATGCCAACGCATCATTAAGGGTCCGGTCTGGTCTTGAGAGGAGCAACCGAAAGTAACTTGTTGCCCATAGGAGTTGTAATGACAAGGTATGACATTACACCGAAATAGTTGCTAGCGTGTTAGATCTATGACATTTGATTCTACTTGAAATTACATGACTCTACATGACTTGATTATACTTGAGTGCTTGATATGGCCAATCAAATGAAAAGATCTAGTTACATGCACTTGTGCTATCTCTTGTTATTATCCTTGCTTTATTATTATTCTCAGTCAACTTTCATCTGATCATTTTGCTTTAGTTATGTGATGACCCAACATCCGAACACCGAGAAAAAACTCGATATTCTTAGATCTTGGCTCGCCGCCCATGTGCTGGGGGCTCGGAAGGGCTAAAAGGATGAGATGGCAGTATATAAGAATCTAAATCATTACAACCCAACAACATTTAACAAGATTAATTAGGCAAGCAAACGAGAATGGACAATATATATGACTAAAAGGGGCCAAATTGAAAACTTGAACAGGCCGTTGTAAAATGGTGGCACCACACGGGATTGCCTTTCAATGCGGTCAACAACCCTTACTACAATCCAATCTTCCAAGAAGCACAAGTTTTTGGGTTACACTTGTAACAACCTACATCGAGAGAGTTGGCCATCATATATCTTGATGAACAGGTTACTGAGATCAAGAGTTATGTGGACTCCTTCAAATAGAAATAGTCAAAGTACGGAGTCATACTAATGTGTGATAGATAGTTAGGTACCACTAAAAGTAGCCTGATCAACTTCCTTGTTTATTGTGATAGATATGTATTCTTTCACAGGTCGATGGATGCGTCAGGTCAAGTCCACAGTTATCAATACATTTGTCATTGATGGAACAAGTGGTGAACGAGATCAGGGAGAAGTACTTTGACAATACATATTCTATAGTTTGACAAATAATTATTGCATCTAATTATCATAATGTTCATCATTCGCCTTAATAATAGCTAAGAGGTGACTCAATTATGACACAAGTTCACCGACATTAAGGAAGATTGCAATGAAAGTTCTATCATAAACATCCTCCTCGAGTGGGTGCGAGCGGAATTGGTCGACATTCTCCTTCTTACATACTAAGCTCAGAAATAGGGTAACACATAGAAAACTTGACAAAATGATCTATGTTTATTACAACATCAAGATAAAGGTTAAGCATATGCAGATGGATGTAAAGAGAGGAGAGGGAGACTACGACCCAATAGATGTTGTGTACTTGTGAGACGATAATGACCCTATGGTTTCTTGGGTTACAAGAATAACAACCAAGCGTAGTGAGGCGGAACTTGACAAGGAGGGCGAAGAACTAAGCGAGACACCACGGCCTAATACTTTTCTCGCACCAGTCTTGTGGCAGGTAGTAGGGGAGGGAGATGACACCGATGTGCAGATGGTTGGAGACGAGTCAACGGCGGGATGTGATGTGAAAGTTAACTTGAATGAAGATCTCATCATTGGGGGCAGAGACACATCATATGCGTACAATGATGCAGCTTGGGAGCGATTGATGCAACCTCCAGCAAATCCACATCCACCAGTCGCTCAGGTGAAATAATATATACATATTGAATCGCATATTTGATTAGAGAGTGTAGGCATATATATGTGTACC
>JANBPO010006549.1:0-10836 GCA_024336825.1 Amorphophallus titanum | reverse complement strand
GGGCGAGGGCGATTCCCACATTCAGTTGCTGGCCGGTGGCATGGCGTCGCCGCATGCGGGGATATTCGACCCTGCAACCAAGCGCGGGCTTTTGCTGATGGGAGAACCGTTCTGCAACGGCCGCGAGAACGGCTTTTCTTTTCGGGAAAGTCCAGACCGGAGCGAAGCCATATTATCTCTCAGTTCGCCCGGTGTGCGTGCCAGGACGCGATATGTTTGCTGCACGACCGGGGCGGTTTCCAAGGATCGAGGTGCGGACCTCACGGCGGGACAAAGCCTTTCGCTTCGAGTGAAGCTCGACAGCTTCGCCTGCGAGGCGGTGCCGTCACTTTTCGCCCGCTTGCTGGAAAAGCGCACGGCGCTGACGCCCGCGCCGGTGCGGATCGATGACCTTCCCTTCTCCGCCGCGTGGCAAATTCTCGAGACCAAGTTCAACCGCGATAATTGGAATGCCGAAGGCTACTACAAGGTCGGAATGGGCGAAAATCGGCATCAGGATTTTCAAGTCGGCTGGGTCGGCGGCCTGATGAGCACGCTGCCGTTGCTGCACGAGGGTGACCCTCTCTCACGCAAGCGGGCCCTAAGCACGCTGGACCTGGTGCTGGCTCGCGGGGGCTCGGCGCCGTCGGGCTTTTTCCATGGCGTCTACCACCGGGGTGTATGGTCGGGGGACGGGTTCGACATCGACCGGCGCACGCCGCAGGAACGCCCGCATCCGGAGCGCGACCACTATCATCTGTTGCGCAAAAGTGCGGATGCGCTCTATTTCATCCTCCGGCATTTCGACCTGCTGGGCCGCCAGGAGAAGTACTGGTCGCCTTCGGAAGTTTGGGTGCGCAGCGTGCGCCGTTGTGCCGACGCCTTCGTGCGCATGTGGCAGCGCTACGGCCAGCTCGGGCAATTTGTCGATATTCGCAATGGCGATATCATCATCGGAGGTTCCTCCTCCGCGGGGATTGCGCCGGCGGGCCTGGCGCTGGCGGCGCGTTTTTTTGATGAACGCAGCTACCTGACGGTTGCGGAGGAAATAGCCGACTCGTTTTATCGTCGTTTTACGCGAGAAGGCATCAGCAACGGCGGTCCGGCGGAGGCCCTGCAGTGTCCTGACTCCGAATCAGCGGCAGGCCTGCTCGAGAGTTACACGGTTCTGTGGGAAAAGACGGGAGACGCCCGCTGGCTGGCCGCAGCGGAGGATGCCGCCGCGCAATTCGCTTCCTGGCAGATGCCCTATGATTACAGTTTCCCGCCCGAATCGGAACTTGGGCGTTTGGGCCTGCGTAGCGCGGGCTCGGTGTTTGCCAATTCGCAGAACGGCCACAGCGCGCCGGGCATCTGCACGCTTTCGGGCAATTCCCTCTTCAAGCTCTATCGTGCGACCGGAAAGCAGGTTTATCTGCGCCTGATGCTCGAGCTGGCCCATGGGCTGCCGCAGTACTTGTCTCGTGCCGACCGTCCCATCCACGCCAAGGACGGAAAACCCTTGCCGCCCGGATGGATGAACGAACGCGTGAATACCAGCGACTGGGACGACAACCTGGGCGGTGTTTTTTGCGGCAGCACTTGGGCCGAAACCTCGCTGATGCTGACGATCATGGATGTCCCCGGCATTTATGTTCGCGAGGATACCGGCATGGTCACCGCCTTTGACCACATACAGGCCGAGGCACTCGACGCGGCGGACGGTTTTGCGGGGTTGCGTGTTCTAAATCCGACCGGCTTCGAGTGCTGCGTGAAAATGCTGGTTGAAAACGCAGATGCATCGCGGCGACCGCTCGAGGAGAATTACCTGTGGCGGGCGCAGTCACTCCGGTTACGGCCGGGACAGGAGTTGATCCTGAACGCGAATGAAAAGTCTTTTTCATGATTGATTGAGAGCCCTTTGCTTGCTAAGCTCAGGGTTGCCGTGGATTCTGTGAGTTCTCATCTGCTCGACCCATCTGTGAATGATGGCCGGGCGGCGCCCGCCTTGATTACCGAGACGCGTGAGCGATTTCCCTCGGGCCGCACGACGTTGCAAGACATCGCCCGAAAGGCCGGCGTCAGCGTCGTGACCGTCTCCCGGGTCATCAACAACTCGCCCTTGGTTCGCGCCGAGTTGGCGGAAAACGTTCGAAACGTCATCAAGGAGCTTTCCTACATCGCGCCTGCGCTGGAAAAGCGGCTCAAGAAGCCTCGCGTGGCGACCAAGTGGCGCCTGCATCAATCGGTCGGCCTCATCCTGGTGGGGGTTTTCGACTTTAAGTGGATTTGCGATTACGCGCCGGTTTATTCCTACGTCATCCAGGGCATGCAGGATGCGCTGCGCGATGCCAAGTTTGGTTTCGTCATTCATCAGGTCCCCAAAATCGAGGACCTGAACTCGCTGCCGAGGCACCTCCGCGTGGACGGGTTGATACTTCTGTCCAAGAATTACACGCGAGAGTGGCCGGAGGAATTAACGCGCCATCCCATTGTCACAGTCATGGGCGCGGCGCTCGACAAGCCTTGCGATCATGTCTCCTACGACAACCTCGCAGTGGGGCGTGTCGCGGCTAATTATTTCATCAACCGGGGTGTGCTCGACGTGGCCGTCATCGGCAGCAGCGGTGCGCGCGACGTGCTCAAGGGCCGTGCCGAATCCTTCACTGCCCAGATGAAGGACGCCGGCGGCAGCGTCCTCAAGCTTCAAAGCGAGGAAATCGTCCGCTACGGGAAAGATGTTCACGAAATCGACGAGATGATCTTCCGCGGATTCATCGAGCAGTTCGTTGCGCACACGCCCCGGCCCAGGGGGCTGTTTCTCACCACCGACATGATGGCGCCCGTCGTTCATCGACTGCTCCGCGAGGCCGGCGTCCAACCCGGGCGAGATGTGGATATCGTCAGTTGCAACAACGAACGGCCCTTTCTCGCCGGGCTCGACCCGCGTCCTGTGACGGTCGACATCCAGGGGGAAAAGGTCGGCCGCAGGGCGGTGCAGCAGCTCCTCTGGCGCATGCAAAATCGGCGTGAACCGCACGTCACGGTTTTAATCGAGCCGACCTTGAAGGACTGAAATCGCACCAAGACACTGGCGCCCAATAGTCGGCGGGCGCATGACTCGTTCTTGGGAGCACTTGGTGGCGAAGCCGGCATCGATTCGACTAGGCGTTGTTGGAAAAGTTTTGCGAACTGCGCTTATCCAATTGGGAATTGTTCCATAAAGAGCAGCATATTCTAATTGCGTAGTCGAAAATCCGCGAATGCATCGTAGAAAATTTGTATCCTATAAGAATTTGCTGCATAAACAGATAGGAATTTACGTGAAATGCATAAAATGCGGGATTGCTTCCCAAATCAAGGTATATCCGACGCATAAATTTAGTGAGCTTTCACGGAAAACAATGGAAAATAGTTGATTCAGCCCGCCATTTCCGTTACCTCTAAAAAGTCAAAATGGCCGCGGAAACCACTTAAGGAAATAAACCCCTTTTTACGTCAGCACTGACCCAGTGCCAACGAACACCACAAGAGACAAATAAATCATGTCGGTTCCACCACCCCGGTGGCACTGACGAATGAACACCTTACCCGGACCTTACGCCTGGGATAGAAAAATAAACCCCTCTTTGCGTTAGTACTGAGCCAGTGCCAACGAACACCTCAAGAGACAAACAAACCATGTCAGGTTCCGCCACCCCGATGACACCGACGAACGAACATCTCGCCCAGACCCCTCTCGGGCCAAAATGACAAATACCTCCTCATGACTTGGACCTTCCGTCTAGATCATTTGAACCAATAAACTCTTCTCACTGTCCCTTCGGGTGACGAATACCCCTTTGACTTGGGCCTTCCGTCCAGGTCATTTGAACCAATAAGCTCTTCTCTCCATCCCTTTGGGTGACGAATAACCCTTTGACCTAGACCTCCCGACCAGGTCATTTGAACCAATAAACTCTTCTCTCCGTCCCTTCGGGTGACGAATACCCCTTTGACTTGGACCTTCCGTCCAGGTCATTTGAACCAATAAGCTCTTCTCTCCGTCCCTTCGGGTGACGAATAACCCTTTGACCTGGACCTCCCGACCAGGTCATTTGAACTAATAGACTCTTCTCTCCATCCCTTCGGGTGACGAATACACCCCCTGACTTGAACCCTCCGTCCAGGTCAATCTTCCTCGTGGAACCACTCGGCGGGGCCATGATGCTTGCGTGGTGGAGTGATCCCCTCGTCTATCCCCTGGGGAGGCGAGCACTCTCCTACGCGCCTCTGCAAACCCGACCGAAGCGTTCCTAGACCGAGCCACTGGCGCGGACTTGTATCTCGCCGAAGAGTAAAAGATAAAAAGGAAAAAAAAAGAGAAGAAGAAAGGAGCCATAGGCCAGCATGCGAAAGTATGTGCGCGAATGATCTTCTATTTCAAAAAGGGGGATACACGTGCTTCGGGGCATACCCCTGGTTACATGTCAAAAAAAAAGGGAAAAGAGAAGAGTAGAGAAAGAGAGAAGAAGCAGAGGACAAGAGGAGGGTCAAGGAGAGTGGTGCTCAATCTACCCATCGGAAGATCTCCTCAAGAGGGAGGATCCCGACACAGGGGAATTCCACCATGTCACGTAGCTGGGTCCTCTATCCCTCAAGGCGCGCTAGCGCAGACGTCACAGACACCGTTTCCACTTTGGCGACAGCAATCTCCTCGGTCTCCATGATCACGACAGCCTCAGCTTCAGCTAGCTCGGCCTCGACGGCAGTGAGATGACCCCTCAACTTCTCCACCGTGCGCGTAAGGATGCCCACGCGACGTTGGTTTTCATCCAGGGCCCTTCCATGCTGCTCTTCGTTGCTTCACCACACGTCTAGCACACTCAGGTATTCATCCTCCTAGGCACTGATGGCGGCAAGTTCATTGGGAGCCCGGGCCTTGAGGAACTCGCGGTGGTTGACGTACTTTAGCAGCAACAAGACCCGTCGTGACCATTCCTCCAGGGGGTAACCCAGCATTTGCAACGCCCCGGTCAGCTGCACCACTACGGTGTGCACCCCCCAGTATGTGAGGGAAGGGTTGGCGAAGATCATCGACTACAGAACTAGCAGCATTTGTCAGACTGGTGCATCCGAGCTGACGTGACCAATGGAGGGCACAGCCGGAGGGTCGAACTCGACTAAGTCATCCACCGCCGCCCACAGATCCGCATCCACCATGCCCGAGGAGGACCAAAGACCAATGGCTAGGTTGCTTGGGAGCCCGACCCCTATAGATGACTCCCGGCTGGTTATTGCCAAAGGTGCCAGTAGGGCTGCGATTGAATCGCCTGGCTCCGCCATCGCAAGGGACTGCTCTACCCCTCTCTCGGTCGTAGGAAGGGCAGGAAGCAGAGCTGAAGCGGATGCCGCTATTGAAGGACCTGTCGCCTCTTCCGCCTGTGCTCCCTCTTCCCCAGAAGTCGCAAGGCTGGCGAGCGTCTTTCCCAGAAGCTAGCCCTCCTCGGGTGTCATAAGCGATCGGGGAGGTGGAAGAGGAATCATGAGCTTCAGTCCGCTCCCCGACTGCAGGAATGACACCAAGCGCTCCACCTCTGATGTCGAGAGCAGTTGCGGCTCGTCGACCTCCACAGGGCCCGCTGCCTCCCTCCGCTTCGCAATGACCTTGCGGGCTTTAGTGGTGCGTGCCTCGGGGAGCCTTCCTCCTGAAACACGAAAGTGGGATTAGGCCCCAAGCCTCAAGGAGGCGCAAGAGAGGTCCCGGAGGCCCTATTTTACCTCGGTCGTCGGAACTATTCTGCCTTCCGGTGCTATCTCTCCCGCCTCCAGAGCCCCACCAGCCTTTGATACAGTCTCCGCGGCTACTTCTTACTGCAGGACCTTGAATAAGGCCGCCTCCATGGTTTCTGGCTAGGTTTGCTCCTGCGAGTTGACCGGTGGATAAGAGACAGAGGGCCGAAAGCTAGCCACAAGAGGAGGGCCCCATAGGAACGGGCCCACACTTACAACATCCTCGCCCGAAGCTACCTCGTCAAAGGAGTAGTCGTAGTCTACATTCTCGCCTGAGGAAGACTGGGTCGGGGTAGGCTCCTCCCTTGTCGGAGAGGAGGCTCTTGCTGTGGAATCGACCGCCTCTTCCCCGCGCGGACTAAGAGACAGCGACTTCCCAAACTTCAGCCTCCTCCTCGTGTAGATTTGCATCGGCTCGGGGATTCTCTGGGCCTGCACCGATTCGGGAAGGGGTGCGAGGGGAGCTGCCAAATGAGGAAGCATTCGGGTTAGATGAAAGCCTCTGGGCCCCCAACAAAAAAGGAGAGAGAGTTAGCCACGTCAGTGGAAGGAATTACCCTGTTCGGTCTCTACGGCTGGGGGCAGGCCGGGGATTGTCTCCTCCACGGAGGGTGCGACCCCAGGTACGATAGCTGCGCCCACGTCCAGAGTAGAAGCAGGTGCCGGCTCCTCCGCAGGGACTGGAAGAAGAGACTAGTATCAAAGATCTTGTCCCACAAGGTAAGAAAGTGTAAGATGGAACCGTCGGTAAAGAAAAAAATCTCTAACCGGTGGGTTGGCTGGGCTCAGCCTGAGCGACCGCGAATGTGGCCACGAATCTCTCGGCCTTGGCCTTCCTCTGCTCTAGCTCCTGCGGGCTGACCATCCTGTCGGAGACCCTCACAGAACGCGCCTCCTCCGCTTCAGCTAGGAGAAGGAAACACGTACGTCATGCACGTACAAAGAATTTTCCTAGGGAAAGGGACTGGACCCCAAAAAGCATTGGCATCCAAAAGTCTCACCTGCGGGGTGGCTCGGCTCGACTCGGGGCACGACAAACTTTGCAAAGGAAGGGATTGATGGAGGCGGGGAAGCTGAAGTCGTCCGGAAGACCTCCGCCCTCTTTCGTTCGACCTCTTGCTGCGCAGCCGCCTTGGTAGCGGCAAGTGCCTTCTCCACAGGCGACCTCTCCTGAGGCTCTCCAGCAGCCCTGGGCGAAGGGGTGGGAGTGGATGGCGGCTCGGACCCGACCCAGGCTTCACCTACGACGGGGATAAGTGAAGGCGGGGGCTCCTCCCTAGCTGATGAACATGAAAGACGTCTGGGTGCGAGCAGCCCGTGCTAAGATGAAGATGAACTCCACCTGAAGGACAATCTTGACAAGGGAAATCTCGCCTGCGGGTTGGCTCAGTTCGGCCCGGCCAACCTCAAACTCCTCGAAGGATGGGATGGGAGGCGGTGGAGGAACGGTCTCTGCAGACTTGGCGGTTTTCACCCTCCGGTGCTTAGCCTCCCACTGTACGGCAGCCTGTGCCTCGCCCAGAGCCTTCTTCACAGGTGACTTCGCCCGGGGCCTCTTGGCAGGATGGGGTAAAGGAGTCATGGTCGGGGCCGCTGGCGCCTCCTCAAAATAGGCCAGCTTCTCAGCTTGCCAGAGGAGATTGCAGTACGTCGCCAGTTGGGTGCTGTCTGGGTGGTCTGCGACAGAAAGAAAATAAGGGGAGCAAGGAGTTAGTTACCATTCAGCATTCTGAAGGATGCGATAATGACCGACGGGGGTAAAAGAAGATGTAATGTATGTGCATAGTAGTACGTACCATGAGGGCCAGTATAAAGTCGAAGCGTGATTGGCCAGTAGCTCAGGGAGGACGCCTGGTCCCGACAGGTTGCCTCCCGAACTAACCAACACACGTCCCCGATCGTCCGGCACCGGTCGGCAAGGGTGGCCAGGTCTGCATGCTTCTTGGCCGATAGATGGCAATATAGATTGAAGTGATCCATTCCCCATCCTTCGGCGTAGTGATAGGCCACATGCAGTTGCTACCCCAGGATGGCCGCCAACCGAGCTTCGATTGTTAGCCCGTGCACTCGCAGGAGGACATAAAGCCAGGTGGTATCCGCATAATTCTACAGCTTCCGCTCGTCCCTCCTCACGAAGGTGCGGTAGGGGCAGATAGTGTCCTTCTTGGCCCGCCAGCTGGTCGCAGGGGTGCCCTCCTCTTTCGCCGGTAGCGGGTAATTGATCAGCTCCAGGCGGTCTGAGCCGACGCGACAAAGGTCCCGCAAAGTCTTCTTAAAGTCATCCTTCACCACCGAAGGTAACTTGGCCTGTGGTGCCGGTCTGCTCTCTCGGGTTGCTTTACGAGCAATCATATAGTCAGCCATGTCCTTGCTTTTGCCACACCATAGGCGCAGGAGGTGCTCTGGCTCGACATCGAGGACGGGCGTGGGCTACCGGCTTAAGAATCTTCTCTTTGCCCCATCCCAGCAATCGGCCTTGTGAGACCGATAGAACGCCGTCTGGGCATTCCACCACTTTACATATTCGGGTGTCACCCGTGGAATGCGACCGGGAGTCGGTACTCTGAAGCTAGTAGCATCCGCCCAGTGGAAGAAGTCCCACCAGACTCTGGCGATCTCCGCAAACAGGTTCCCCCGAAGAGCCTGCGTCGCCAAGCTGAACTGGGCGCTGTATACCGGGATGTGTTGGTCGTATCCGAAGTTATGGCCGAAGCGGAAGGGGTAGTACGGTTCCAACAGTAGCGTCTCCCCTTTTCTGAACGCCAGCACGCTGGGTCAGATGGACAGCGCCCAATCCCTTAAATTAGATTCCAGCAGCGGACGAACCACGTTGGCCTGGCTTATCGGGTGGACATACTTCTCCACCTGGACATCTCTGCATTCCCTTTTACTGTTTACCAATGGACTGGAGTGCGCCGCCAGTGTCCAGAAATGAATGGTCCCAGCGACATCTTGGGGGACCGTGGTTAGTCGGCCCCGAATGTCGTACAGTCGCAGAGAAGTGGGCCCCGCCTCAGCACTGGCAAATTCGAGCATGCACGGCACGTGCCCCCAATCTTGAATGGCACACGGGGTGAACTCTGGGAACAGAGAACAAACCCACATGTTGAAAAAATGTAATGGGCACACATACCGCGCCTGTCGCGGGAACTGGTGAGCGCTGACATCCCCCAAAGCTTTATATATCAGGCAGAGGGTAGCGGGACAGAGAGACAGCTTGATCCCCCATGCCATCTGGCACACTGGATAAATGGCGTCTGGTTGGATCACCATCTCGTCCCCGTACGGCATCGCAAATGAACATAGCCAGTACGTCAAATATGCCGCGCAGTGGGTCATCGGGTCGACTGCCATCGGGTTGGGCCCACTCTATCGCCTCCTGGAGGGTATCTTCGCATCAGTCTTCAGCTTCACGCGCTTCTTGCGGGCAGTAATGGTGCTGACACAAGGAAAGTCCTTATATTGCTTCGGCCCATCGTAAAAATATTGCAGCCACAGGACCAGCCTGACCCTCTTCCTGTCCCCGCGGTGAGGCTGCCTCTCACCATGGGCGGATTGATATAACTCTCGGTACGCCTTCATCAGGTACCGATATGAGTATCCTAGAGAGTAGTAGCCATCCCCGTCAGTTTCATCTTTGATCAGATCCGGGAGGCATACCTCTTCATAAGGCTCCCCATCTATGGGCAAGCCGCTCAGTTGGCCAAGGCTCCACAAATCCAATGACGTCTCACCCTCCGCTGTATAAAAAGTGTTGGTCTCTGCGTTGAAAACTTCAATCATCCCGCAGCAGAGCCCCTTTGAAATAGGATAGCCATAGCGGGAGGCATAGACGCTATGGTAGACGCCGGCCCTAATGAGGAGTGGGGCGTAATTGAACAGCACGTATTCAGTGAACTCCACGGCCCCCTCCCTAAAGCTGTGGGCATCCTGGAGCTTCAACTCCCCGAACCATCCCAATGCTAGCTCATGCTTGAATCTGACAGTGAGGCAGTCTAAGATAAAAGGCTCCTCTCTATAACCCCACTTCAGCGGCGCCAAGAACAAGCCGAAGTGGTGCTGCTCACCCTGGACCCGGCCCGCAATCATATCCCATTTCGTCGGAGTGAAACCGGGGGTCCTCACCAACTTATCTTCTGTCGGGAGCACGGCGTTCAATCCCAATATGGGTTCCCACTCGCGAACTTCGCCCACCAGGTACATTGGGATGCTTCTGGGAACGACGTGGGACAAGCTGTCACGAGCCTGTAAGACTGCACGCTCCATTGCCTTCACAACCCACGGCTCTTGCCTCTCCCGAGACCGTGACTGCTTGAGAAAATGAAGCAGGTGCTTATCCTTCGGAAAATCTCCCCTGTAGCTCCCTACGGTGCAGTCAAAGGTGAAGCCCTTCTCAACCTTGGCAAGCCTTCGAATATCCATACTTTTGGTGTCCGAGCTTGAGGACTCGGCCAGGGCTGCCACCTCGGCATGGTCCCGGTCCAAATCTTCGACATTAAGTCATATAACCACCGGCACCGGAGGCAGAGAGACGCATCTGGTACTGGCAGCAACGGGAGCAGAGGAACCACTTGGAGCAACCATTTATCTGCAAAGTGCAATAAACAAATGTCAGAATAAAACTGCAGACAATGAGAAAGCAAGCTACAAAGGAAGAGGAAGATTCCACTATAAGCAAAGGGAGGAAAAGAAAGAAAGAAGGAGAAGTAAATCAACTCCCAGGTGGCCCTTGACCCTTCGTCAGCACACCCTGGGCCTGGCCCTCAGCGGTACACCCCCAGCGCCTTCCCCGGCACTCCACGTAAAGGGGCTCACCGGCACACTCTCCAGAGTCACTCCCCGGCACGCCCACCCGTTGAAGGCCTTCGTCGGCACGCTCCCTGGCGTTGCTCCCTGGCACACCCGTTAAGGGCCTTCGCCGGCACGCCCCCTAGTGTCATTCCCCGGTAGGCCAACAAGACCCCTATCTACATGGCCTTGGCAGAGGTCCACTAAGTGCCATAAGGCCAAGGACCAAATGAATGAAGAGTGAAAGGGAGGTGATGAACGAGATGATAAAGGGTGGAATCTATGAGGGGGCCACTGTTGAAATGACCAAGTCTCCGT
>JANBPO010006544.1:183828-225308 GCA_024336825.1 Amorphophallus titanum | reverse complement strand
AAAAGAAAGGACATAGTCATACCTCCCTCTCTCTTCTAACGTTCTATCTTCTCTTCCCCTCTTCTCCAGGCGGCTGATGGAGGTGGAGGAGGGCGAGGTAGAGGCGGCACGGGCAGCGAGTGGCTGAGGACAGGATGAGGATCGAGGGGATGGAGGCGCAGTGAGGCTTCATCCGCAAGTTCGTAAACCCAGTGGCAATTCTTGAGGCCTTTCGCGAGGAAACGAGGATCTCAACGTGGGAAAACTTCGGTGTAGGTAGGGGGATGGTTCCCTAACCTGTGTATTTTATTTTCCCCACATTTTGTAGGCCGAGGCAAGCCGAGTGTGGGTTTATTTCATACCGAGGGTCAAAATCATGATCTAGGGTGTGTGATTATTTTCGCTAGATTGGGCAATGTTTCACCGTTTTCTTTGGTGCATTTCGTGGTTTTGGACCGGGGGAATGGTCCCCGTTGTATTCCCCCTCGATCGAGATCGAGTGGGCGTGGAAATCGGACCCCTAGGTTCGATCCGGTCAACATTCTACTTGAAGTCCTGCGATCAATGACACCCAAGAGGGGGGAGGGTGAATTGGGTGATTACAGATTTTAAAGAACTTTTGGTGATTTAAACAAATAGAATAGAATAACCCTTTAGAAACATAGATCTATTGTTTAACAAATGGATCTGTCAAAACCTATTACACACAACGGATCCTTGGTACGGTGGCAGAGGTGTGAATCCGAAGATTCTACCCACACAAAGTGTTATCATCCTGACAAGGTTTTCATTGTCAATCTAAATCCACCTTTAAATATACCAAAGATCTAATATGAAGGTGATAAGTTATGCTAGATGTAACTCAAGAGATACAAAAGATTTACTCTACGTGTGTGCTTGCACAGAATGGAGATAGGAGAAAAAGTATCAAACCACATAAGAGACAACGCTTTTTTGGTGATTCGGATGCCACAATGGCAACCTATGTCCACCCCTCACAATCTGTGAGGATTCACACACTATCTTGTAAAGGATTACAAGATCAAAACACACACAAACACTCGTGAAGAGTTTGGAACTCCCACGAACGTGCACAAGCACCGAACCACACAGAAGTGTGAAGAAAAGCCACACACACATACACACAGACACACACGGATCTAGGGAGACCTGTTTTGTTATATGGTACCGAGTGTTGGGCAGTACGAAAAGAACACCAAAAAGATGTGTACAAGTAAAATAATAATAATAATAACCTTTTTTGACAGAATTAATGATTGTACGGTCAATTATTGCACAAATAATAGAGGATGTACAATCTTTACGCGAAGAGTAGAGGTTCCTCTTTTTTGTTGAAAGTGGAGTAGAGGTTCCTCTTAACACCACCAAGCAAAATAATCAAAATGAAAAAATTACAAGCAGTGAAAAATGCCCTTCCAAACACCTACAGTAACTTTAATATATATCAACTCCAATTGTAAAGCAAAACTACTTGTAGAGAAATATTCTGAATGTAAATGGTGCTTCCCCAGAAGACATCTGCATTCCGTTCTTTCCATATACTCCAACAAAGCACATGTGGAATCATGGCTAAAATCTGCACTCTATCTCCCCATCCTTCGCTGATTTTCTGACTTTTTGTAGAAAATCCACAATTCTTCAATTGCTTTATAAGTAAAATGAAAACAAGTAGCGAATAACCCAAGTCAATAAATTCTCCAGACATGTGCTAACTGGCCATTTGAAGAATGGGTGATCAACACCCTCTACTTCTGAACCACAAAGTGTACAAGTAACATCGCAATGTGTGCACCATTTGCATCTTAACAGCTTTGTGATAATTCTTGTTTATCAGCCACATGAATGATATATCTTTAAGTGATGCTCGAGTGTAAGTGAAAGAAAAGACATTGTCCCAACAAAAACCTGTTTACTTGTATAGGTTGGGCATCAAGTTCTCCAGCACCATCCTCTCAAAAAAAAAAAAAAAGAGGATACTAGCCATGAGACCACTTCCTATTTCAGTATAGGTTGGGCATCAAGTTCTCCAGCACCATCCTCTCAAGTGCCCTGTTCCACCACACTTCCAACACCACAGGGAGCACACGTTCCTCCCTGCAGGGGGACACAATTAACTCTGGTGGCAGTACGGGCAGTTGACACTGCTGTTCTCCCCGATGCCACAGTTCTCATCTCTGATCCTTGCAACATAGCTTCTATTACCAACTTGTTATCCTCCTAGATGAATGTAAATAGGCAGATGGATCTCAAGAGGGGGGGTGAGTAGAGTATCTGTGTTACCATAAAATCTATGTTTTTTCATTATACCACCTAAAAACACCACAATTTGATATTATACCTCCAAAGTGTATGTTTCTGTCTCCATACCCTTACCATTCATTTGTCTCCCTCTAATCATGGGGGGGGGGGGTTATCCTCTCCTTTTCTGCCTTGGAAAAGAAGAATAGAGGCCCTTCTATTGCTATAAAAAGAGACTGATGCCGTGAAGAAAAGGAGAGACTGGCTGCATGGAACTCTCGAGCCCTCACTCTCGCTCTCTTTCCACTGGCGACTTTGTTCTTCTTCCCCCCTCTGCTGGTGCTACTCGGTGACCCCCAGAAGCCTCTTTCTTCTTGTTGTGCTCCTTTGCGTGAGGAAGAGGGAACGAGAGAGGAAAAGAGAGGTGTGTGTGTTATGTTGGGGAGGGAGAGGAGTCAATGCTCTACCCTCCCCTACCATTCTTCCCCTCTCGTTGCTGTATTTTCTTTCTTTTTGGCTATTATAGTTTCCCAGATGTGGGCCTTGCGATAATGTATTATCTCCTTTTTTGAAATGAATGGAAGGTGTCCTTTGTAGTGTTCGAATATGACTATGCCTCATTGACTTTGTGGTGCTTTCTATCCTATCCTTAATCTCTAGTGTGCTATGAGCTAACTATTATGTTTTCTTTGCTTTTCTCTTTCTCGGTGTCATTGCTCGGTAAAGAGTGTGGTACGAAGAAAGAGGTGCAGGCACAACCTATCCAATTATAATGGATTGGGTTTGGGTTCCATCCACTTTCGACTGCTATTTTCTTGGGGTTGTCCTCAGCTTGCGTCATGTTCTCTTGGGCAAGGTGACCTACAGCATGTCACCCTAGTTTTTATGATGTATTAGCATCCTCATAGGCAACAAAAAAAAGGACAAGTCTCGCCCAATGTCGCTAGGCAGGTCCCTAGTGTCCCCTTTTGTTTTCCCTATGCATGCATTTACGTCTTGTTATGTATGCCCGTCCACTATTCAATGTATAACGCCCTTCAGGGTATGGCCACTCGCCATCTCACCCACACATGGTTGTTGACATCAAAAAATGCACAGGTAAAAGAAGTCAAAGAGAGCTTCAACCAGACGGCCAGGGCCTTGATGATCAATCGAGGCTGCATCTCCGATGTCATTCGTTGGAAGTTCTGCAAACTAGGATAAGAGGAAGATCCATTACCTCTAACACTCTGTCCAACTGAAGCCTTTCCAGCCAAGCTACTACCCAGCACGACTGTCGTTTTAGAATGGTCGGGCTGATTAAAACTATGTCAACATCCGGGCAATCATCTACCTGCTGAAAAGTATCTCCCGCCTGGCCCGGTGGGGTGAACGAGAATAGAGGGGATGGAAGGTTTGGTGATAGGGGGTGTGGTAGGCAGAATCAGTGGAGGTTGTAGTGCAGGGAGAAGTGGAGGTAAGATGGGTGACGGGTGAGGTAAAGGGGTGATAAGTGGTAATACGTACAGAGGTTTTTTTTCAGGAGTTTAGATTAATGCAGGGGTGACAGAGAAGGAGAAGAAGAACGAGCCAACTGATCTGAATAGAGGAAACCACGAGATCATGAAAGAGGTGATATATAGATGGACATTGCTATCTAATTAAAATTGATCGATGATGTCTCCGCAAACATCCTGACTTCCAACTCTCAAGAGAGGTAAGAAAAGAGCCAACAGTACGTACGTACTGTTTCGAGGAGGTCTCTTTCTTGTAGGGCTCGTTGAGAGATGAGATAAGAGACAATTACCATTTGGACGAGTCCTGTTCTTGCATTATGTAGTGTGGAGCCCTCCAACTGTTCCAAGGCTAGCTAGATGACCCCTCCTCCTCATCTCTCTAGCTCCACTCTCCCATGCAAGTGTTCAAGTTGTCAAAAACTGTTCTTGATTAGGTTGAACGCTCGATCACCAATATATATGATGTATACGTATACCACCCGATGGGGCCTCCATTTCCGGCACTTGCTCGTTACATGTCACAGCTCCCCATCGCTGTTAAGCTTGGACTTTTGGAGAGGGATCGGTTCGTCAACGTGGCGGCCATGTCAGGGAAACTAGCTAGCTGCAAATTAGCATATATAGAGAGAGAGTCCAGATCAGTTCAAACTAAAACAACAAAGTTTCCGCGGGTGTTGTAGGAAAACTTGTCCCATGCACTGCCTCACGGTTCTCTGCATTTCCCACGTACGTATCTGCACATGACAGAAATTGATGGCTTCACATCAATTCCAACCCCTGCACATAATAATTAATCTGAATTGAAGTCGTTTATATATATTGCCTGTGTGGTGATCTGTTGAGCCTGGAGTCATTAATTCAGCTAGCTACAAAGTGCCATATATATCTCAAATAATAGACAGATTTGGACCGATCTTGGTAACTTGTAGACTTAAGAGAAGGGACATGTCATTTCATGTCCAGAGTCATTTGAATCCCTCCAATTCTCCCAGCCCAGATGGCGCAGCCCCCTCCATTACCGTAAAAGCATTCGAAGTTGTCAAAACAAAAGGAAGAGAGACGAGGACTAGAACTCCCTCGTTAGGGCACAGAGACCATGATAACAAGGAACTAAATACAGAATAATAAGAATCAACTGAGATCAAGGCAGACTAAAGCCTCGAAAGTAGCATGAAAAAGGGCAAGAACCATGAAAGGGTGGAACAAAAGGAATAAAAAGACAATGAGAAGATTGCTGCAAAGATGAAGAAGAGAAGGATGGATCATCCGACAGGGTCGGAGAAGAAGAATAGCGGTCATCCGACAGGGTCGGAGAAGGAGAATGATAGACATCTGACAGGGTCGAAGAAGAATCAGAGATAGAATCTGGAAATTTCAGAGGAGAAGAATCAGAAGATATCTCAAAATCAGGATGAAAGAATGACATAGGTCGAGGCCTAGAATTGTGAGAGGAAGGAGAATCCGGAGGCTCCGGATGGGAAAAAGAAGAACGGGGGCTTATGGAAGGGGGGAGAGAGGAGAAAATCATAGAAATTGGATCAGAGTAACGAAGATACACCACCCAAGGGTGGAAACTGAGCAAGGAGAATGATGAATGGAAATGAGAGGAAGAGGAAGGGGACCCTTGAGTGCACGATACGCGGCCCTTGAACTTGCACTATCGCTTCTTTTTAGCAGATACTGCTCAAAAGTTGACCCGCCTGGTGCGGGCTCAAACTTTTGGGCCTCTTATTTTACAATGTCTTCTCAAATAATGGGCCCATCTGGCTGATGGCCTAGCCCGGTTATGAACATGAAGTTCCGCTAGGGCGGTCGCCCCTAGACACTCGGTGCTAACAACACTTGGACATTCTTGAACAAGTGACTCTTCAAGTAGATGAAGAATAGGAATCCATGGAGCCTTGTCACTCAGCGCTAGAAGCATGAGGTTTGGC
The DNA here is from genome assembly GCA_024336825.1 of Amorphophallus titanum. Taxonomy (NCBI): domain Eukaryota; kingdom Viridiplantae; phylum Streptophyta; class Magnoliopsida; order Alismatales; family Araceae; genus Amorphophallus; species Amorphophallus titanum. The sequence continues at coordinate 219,640 of JANBPO010006544.1, read as the reverse complement.
AACTCCACTCGGTAATCAAGTCTGAAGCACAACTCCCTTGATAGAAGAGAAGGATGAAACTGAGGGAGAGTAATACATGGTGTTGACGTGGCTGTCTCGCTAATAAATCGAGGGAGATTGCACAGAATGCACAGAATGTCCTTGGAAAATCTTGAGAACAAGACAAACTGCCCCTTGAATATAGCATCCATAATCTTCTTGGCAGCCATATGAGTTAGCAAGATCCAGGTAGAGAACCCCTCTTAGCCAATAATGTGAATAGCAATGGAGCGAGGAGTGATAACAGCATCAATGATAGATCCTCCGGTGAGCAATGAGATTGCCATCGGTCTCGCTCTTGAAGAAACTGGCACTAATTCAAGGAAACTCTTCTTGACAACCATCATAGGACATAGCGGCTCATCATCCCTAAAATGGCTGGAAACCAAGACACGAACTGGTATGCGGCAGATAAAATCTTGAATCTTGAAATGCATATTCGGGATCGAGCCGTCCTGACTTAGCTCATCATCTCCTCAGGGACCAGACCCGAGGGGCACCAAGGGTCGCACACACCCACTCCGTGGGTTGGGAATGGACGGAGAAGAAGAAGAGGTTGCAGGTTCAGATAGAGGGATAGGTAGTGGGGGGATGATAGTAGCAATGAAAGGTTCAGGTGTAGGTGGAGGTGAAGACGGCAAGGCAGCAATGAGAGGCTCAGGTGTAGATGAGAGTAAAGATAATGGCGGAGTCGTTGCTCGCTCAAGCTCTGGTAAGGAAGAAGATGGAGGAGAAAGTGGAGAAGGTGAAGGCAGTGGAGATGAAGGCGATGGTGGAGATGGAGGTGATGGAGATGAAGGAGACGGTGGAGATAGCAAAGGTGTTGGAGATGGAGGCGGTGGAGATGGCAAAGGTGGAGATGAAGGCAAAGGGGAACGTGAACGGGAAGGCTGTGGTGCCCATCGTCGACGTATCAATACGACGTGTCAGGCGGCATTGGGAGTGGAAGCAGTGGTAACAGAGGCAGAAGAAAAAGGGGAGGCACTAGCCTGAGCAGAGGCTTGGGTTTGTGGAGGCAATAAATCCAAGGTAGGAGATGGTGAAAGTAATGAGGTAGGTGGAGATGGAGATGGCAATGGGGTAGGCGATACTGTAGGTGGCGGAGCAGATGATGGGGTAGGCTAGGTAGTAGGTGATGGGACAGGTAATGGAGCGGATGCAACGCTAGACGATGAATCACAGAGGTGTCCCTGGTCTTGAAGTGATGGGAACGGTTGATTGGGTGGTGCTTGCTGCTGCTGCTTGCTATGGAAATATAGAACAACTTTATGAATGGCGGCCCAATCAATCCTCTTCTTATCTTCCAAGCTGTAAACATAATCCTAGAACTTGAGACAATCCTCGACCAAGTGCCCCTGCTGGCGATGATAATCACAAAATTAAAGTAAATTCTCGACCGCAAGTCGACAGGGCACAAGCGGAGGAAGTCGCAACGCGTGAGTGGCCATCAAATCCCGAAAAATATCGGTGAAAGACTCCGACAATGGAGAAAAATGGGCCCGCTTTGGGCACGGGGGATGCCGAGGGGTATGGGATGAAAGAGGTGAAGAGGGAAGCGAAGGTTGTGTAGGTAATGGAGGTTGCGTAGGCAATGGAGCGTGGCGACTAGTGGAGGGAATCAGCGGAGACGTATGTTGGGATGGAGAAGGTGTTATGTAGTGGACGACATCCACTTGCTCGGGGTGTGGCGTTCCCTTGACTGGAGGCAGAGACGGATGGGCACATGCGGGGGTGGAAGGCTGATTTGTGGAAGGTTGATTTGCAGGAGTTCACCAGTATGTAGGGGCAGAAGGTTGACTCATGGGAGGTGGACTCACGGAGGGGTATGTAGCGAAGGTTGACTCGTGGAGGGCAAGTAGGTGGAGGTGGGCTGACTCATGGAGGGGTAGACGTGAAAGGTAAGGTGTGCGAGGATGTAGAAGGTGGAAGGGACTCGGGGTCAAGGGAATTGTGGAGTTGTTGGCAGATGAAGCGAGCTCGGCTATAAAGCTGTTGCCAGGAGGTAATATCATTAAGGGCTAAGATGAAGCGGTACTCGGCATTGCATTGGATATTAACATCTTGATTTGTTCTCTCTCCGGAATGTGCCCCGGGACTTGAGCGGCAAGGTAACGCCAACAGTTAGCAAAGGTGCAGAAATCCTCTTCAAACTTCATCTTCTCATGGGCCAGATCTACCACAGAATACTTGGGCCCAACTTGGTCTTGATACTGTTGAAGAAATTTCTCTTGAACGGCTCAAAAATTCACAACTTACACTTGCATAAGAGAAAAGAACCAATCCCGAGCTGGACCTTCTAATGATAGACCAAACAAATAAGCTATCAACCGTTGGTCATGTCAAAATTGGGCCGACTCATAAACGAACTCCTTCAAGTGCACAAAGGGATCACCAACTCCACCATAACGGCGATAGGTAGGAATTTGTGAAGACGGCGAAAGATGGAGATTTTGAAAGGCAAACGAGAGACTTAAGGAGGGTTTGGGATCAATTCGGCATTGGAGTTGGGGTTTTAATAATAATAATATACATATATATTAACATGCATAGAGAGAGATAGAGAGAACGATGGAGATAGAGAGAGAGAGAGATCGCGACGGGAGAGAGAGAAAGAGAAAGAGAGAGGTCACGACGGGAGAGAGAAAGAGAGAGATAGCTGGCGAGAGAGATGGAGAGAGATGGAGAGAGGGAGAGAAAGGCCACGCGGGGAGGTGGAGGCCGGCGTCCGCGGTGACATGTGGAGAGGGAGTGGGAAGGTTAGCAGGGTGGTCGCGGGGGTGCTAGAGAGAGAGGAGGTTGCTGGGAGGGCGGCCGTTGCGTGGGTTAGAGAGAAGAGAGGTCTGGGTGAGGGGGGGTGATCTGAGGAGGGTTGTCGGTGGCAACGGGGGTGGTGGTTGTCGCGGAGGTTGCAACGGCGGGGGGCAGAGGTGGCATGCGGCGTCGACGGTGCTGCGTGGTGACCGGAGGGGCGCGACGGTGAGGGGGGGGCTTGGGTCTTTTCGCACGGTTAGCAGAGGGAGGCGGGTGGCCCGGGTGGTGAGGGAGAGAGGGTGACTGGCAGTGGAAGAGGTAGAGGTGTAGGTTGGTCTCGGCGTCCACGGCGGAGTTGGGAGCGGTTGGAGGTGGGTGACGGAGGGGGGTCACGACGGTGGTGGCCGAGTGTCAGCAGAGGGAGGGTGAGAGGGAAGAGGTGGCTGGGTTGAGGGGCGTGGTGGGCTCGCGCAGGGTGAGGGAGGTCAGTCGGCGGTGTGGTGAGATGGAGGGGGAGTGTTCGCTGGGTAGAGAGAGGGGCCGAGCGGGTGGCCGGCCGCGGTTGTGTTAGCAGGAGGGGGTGGACGGGAGGTGGCGTGATGAGGGGGGGCTTGGAGGCGGTGCGCGGTCGACGGTGGAGGCGAGTGAAGGCCGGCAAGTCTGTTGTGGCGAGAGCGAAGGTGGTCGATGGAAGGGCGGCAGCTGCCACGGTCGTGGGTGCTAGAGAGAGAGAGAGAGAGAGGGAGAGTGATGGAGGGGAGGCCGGTGCGTGGAGAGAAGGAAGGAGAGGGAGTGAGGGCCAGTGTAGTGGTCGGAGAGGCTCGCATGCAGTCGGCGGGAGGAGGGTGGTGGTGGCGTCTGTGGGTTAGGGGTTGTAGCAGCAAGAGAGAGGGGGGTCGCGAGGGGCTCGTCGACAGCCTTGTGTGAGAGGGCCGTGAGGGGGGGTGGAGGATACTGCCAACCATGTGTCAAACACCATATCATATGCAGGTTTGGCACCTCCAGCCGGATTATGTTTTTTAATGGCACTCCGCTTAAGAATAGAACCATCTATCAATTGGCTGCAAAATTTCACATCGATTGGAGAACTTCAACAGTGTACAATCCCCAAGCTAATGGAGTGGTCGAAGCTTTCAACAAAACTCTGTGCAAACTCTTAGCTAAAAGAGTCGGCAGCCGCAAAAGAGATTGGGGTGAAAAAATACATGAAGCTCTCTTGGCATATCGAATAGTCTATAAGACTCCCATCGGGTGTTCCCCCTTCTCACCGATATATGGGGCGGAAGCCGTGGTGCCGATTGAAATTGAAATGTCATCCTACCAAGTAGCCGTGCATTCCGGCTTACAAACCCAGGAGCAAGACGAAATAGAAAGAAGACTTGAATAGTTGTCTTACGTAGAAGGTAAAGGGTTGGAAGTCTACTAGCATCTTCAAACATATCAAGTCCGAATGACACGAGCTTATGATAAACTCGTAAAACAAAGGGCGTTCAAAAAAGGTGACCTTATTATGGTCAAAGAAAGAGAAGTCATGGCTGGCAAGTCTAGAGGCAAACTACAACCTAACTGGCGCGGTCCATATGTTGTCACGAGGGTCTATGAAGGAGGCGCATATATGGTCGTCAACCACAAAGGAGAGAACCCTTTCCCTCCATTAAAGGGAAAACATTTAAAGTTATATCATGCCCCTGAGCATGAGTTCACACGACGATCGCTGCTAGACATCTCCTTTCTCGATGAAGTTGCAAGTCATACGAACAGTTGTTGCAATGACTGACGCTCGGTCAGGCGTGGTAGCCGCGATGACATCGCATACCCTCACCAGGGCTCATGTTGGACGACCTCGTGCACGTTGAATGGCCCATCCATCGGTGTGATGTGGAGATGGATGCGTCATGCGTTGTGCAAACCAAACAAGTGTCTTGAACCGCTGATTCGCGTCGCTCGATGTAGTGGCGATAGCCAACGTTTTGGGCGATGACGCTACTGCTCAAAATATTTAGCTACCTAAAGTAATATAATGTTTGTAGCTTTCGGCTTGATGACAGCAATAAGGTTCATAAGATCGCGTAAATACGCTCACTATAAGGATGAATTTCTTTCATCAATTAATGCAGAAAATGAAATTAAATCGTCGACCTGCAACGCTACCTCGTCCAGCGAGCGGCGAAAAAGATATGCCATAAGGCGATCATCATATTGAAATTACACCGAATCGTATAAGAACTCCCTTATATGGATGAAGGGGTTGCCATTCCCATCGCACTTCCGGTACGTGGGGAGCTCGGACTGAGGCGGGAAATGGATATCTCAGAAATTTGGAACTGGGATGTCAGCTAAAGACTGTGGGCTAACCCGTTTGTGAAGGAGGTCAAGTTGTTGCTACATGGCAGCCCACTTGTCAAGAAGCTCCTGTTCTTGGGATGGAGGAGGCAAGACTGGAAGGGTAGACCTGGCATAAGGGGCTAAGGGATAGACAGACAGAGGGGGAAGCCCATAAGAGGGATAGTGGACCAAGGATGGGCCCATATCTGCGTGAACTAGTTGGGCAGCCCCTGCTTGATGGCGTAGGAAATCGATCGAGGCCACAAGAGCCAGCGGCGCTGAAGAGGTAGTTCCATGAGGATCTGAATGAAATGATGGAAGGAGTGGGGTTTTCCCCTTGTCAAGGGTCTCATGGGTCAAACTAGAAGCTTGGCCCACCTTCACACTAGGAAATCAGAGGGTCCAGGGCAGGACAAGGGTGAGATTGATGGGAACAGTAGACGAGGCCCCTGGCCCACTAATTAAAGATGAAGACGTGGTGGCGGCAGTAGTCATGCCCTGGAAAGGAACAGAAGATGGGGCGCCCGGCCCCTGCAAAGCTTGGCAGAGAATATGGAGCTGGGCCGGATCCAGCTACGCCATCATGTGGAGAATTTGATTGGCCGAATTATGAGTAGAAGAATCTGAAGGCGAGGGCTAACCACCCTCACTAGCAATAGATGGGAGAGGAGGGGCAGACCCCTCTCTTCCTTGCACATTTGTGACCCTGGGCAGGTCCTCCAAGAGCCCCTAAGGAAGAGAATCCTCACGGGAGTGAGAGAAATCGTAGTAAGACATGGTAGGTAAGGAGTTGAACAGAAGATTTTGGTAGGAAATGAAATGGAAATTGCCTCTAGGAGATGATCCTATAGGTGTGAAGCAACTCCACGTGCAACGAACACCTTGGAGATAAGGGAAATAACACCTAATAAGTACCTAAATGGAAATGATTAACAGCATGTGCAAACGAAGAGAGGAGAGAAGAGGCAATCAATAATTAACCAAGATTCAAATGATGCACGGAAAAATTTATGTGCAAAAAGAAGCATAAGTGTGTATGCAAGCCTAATATGAACAGTTACTCATCTAACCTACAAATTTCTAATTCTCTTCTTATTCTTGTGAATTTGTCTAGATTTAAGGGTTTAGTAAAAATGTCTGCAAGTTGATTTTCAGCATTTACAAATATAAGCTCAAAATGACCATTATTTACATGATCTCGCAAAAAGTGATGTCAATTCTCTATATGTTTTGGTCGAGAATGTAAGACTAGATTTCTAGATATGCTCATGGCAGAGGTGTTATCACATAGAATGGGTGTGTTATTCAAAAAAATATCAAAATTAACTAACTATTGTTGGATCCATAGCACTTGGGCTGCACAACTGTTTGCAGCCATGTATTCGACTTCAGCAGTTGACAATGTCACAGTGTTTTGTTTCCTAGAGGCCCATGAGATCATGCAAACTCTAAGAAATTGACAATACCCACTCGTGCTTTTACGATCCACTAAACACCCAGCATAATCAAAATCAGTGTAAGCTATCAAATCAAAACTGCAACTATGAGGAAATCAAAGACCAAGATCAGATGTGCCAATCACATATTTGAAAATTCTTTTGACCGCTAACATGTGTAATTCTCAGATCGGATTGAAATCTAGTACACATGTAAACACTAAACATGATATCTAACCTACTAGCAGTCAAGTATAATAAAGAATCGATCATTCCTCTAAAAATTTTCTGATCAATAGACTTATCTTCTTCATTCTACCTCAATTTGACGGTTGTTGACATTGGTGTCTTTTGTGACTTTGCATTGTCGAATTTGAATTTCTTGATGAGCTCCTTTGTGTATTTTCTTTGATTGCTGAAGATTCCATCCTTTAGCTGCTTCACCTGTAAACCCAAGAAATATGTTAACTCCCCCATCAAACTCATCTCAAACTCCCCCTGCATCAATTTAAAAAAATCATCATTCAATGAATCACATGTGGCTCAAAAAATAATATCATCTACATATATCTGTGCGAGAAGCATATGTTCATTATAACTCTTAATGAAAAGGGTTTGGTCGATATTACCTCTTTTGAAGCCATTTTCTGTAAGAAATGTACTTAACCTTCCATACCACGCATGGGAGACTTGCTTCAGACCATACAAGGCTTAGTCAAGTTTGTACACATGGTCCGGATGCTTCTCATCTTCAAATCCCGGTGGCTGCTCAACAAAACTATCTCTAAATTATCATAAATAGAGACATTTTATTTTGAATACTATCTCTAAAACATTTTAATTTTGTTCTTTACTTAAAACCCTATACATTTACTTAAAACCCTATATAGAGGCATTTTGAAATTGCCTCAAAATGATTATAAAAAATACTACTCCATTAAAAATGCCCCAAAAGAATTTTGCTTGCACGCGCCACAATCAAGCTCCCACGCGAACGTAACTACCCCTCCCTCATTTTTCCTTCCCAGACGTGGACTCCCTCCTCAATCCATCTTCTCCTCCACCACTCCACCTCCTCTCACCTCCCTGGCCCCCTCCCGCCGTGGACTCTTCCTCATTGTCTCCCTCCACCTCTCCCCCTACTCATGGCCTCTGGTGTGTATTATCCTCCCCCCCTCTTCTTCATCGTCTCCTTGCCCCCCCTTCTCCCCCGCCCACTTCTCCCTCCTCACTATTCCTCAGCAGCCATAGGAGCTGCCAAGTCATTTTTAGGTCTGCTATGTATAGTTGCCGAATTTTGCAGGGCCTAGATGCAATCGACATTGGGCGACGCTCCCAGACCACCGCCGTCACGCTCTTGCTCTGCTACTGCGCCACAAGGTTGCTCATCATCACCCCCACACCAGCACTGATTCCTAACCCGCTGGCACCGAATAGTCCTCATCTATCACACTATGAAGGTATAGGACGGCCCTAGCCTCGATCCATCTTCTCCTCCCCACTCAGCCTCCTCTCGCCTCCCTGGCCCCCTTCTGCTGTAGACTCTTCCTCCATCTTCTCCTCCACCCCTCTGCCTCCTCACCTCTGGTGCAGACTCTTCGTCCATATTCTGCTTCACCTCTCCAGCTCCTCGCCTCCGTAACATATATGACCCAGGCTACATCTTGCTTACTTGAGTAAGATTGCCAGCAAAACCTTCTTTCATCATTTTCTAGATCATACAAATTTTCACTCGAGTTAGTGCTTATTAATTAATATGCTTTAAAATTTTCACACAGGCCAAGGGTTGTAGAATGCTTTCTGTAGATCTTTCTAGTTTGATTTTTCCTCCAATTGGGTCATGGGGAATAGAATATGTAGTGAAACTATTTAATTGTTATGAGGGAAACTATTTGCTTTACTACTTTATTTTCTTATCATCTTATGTTATTGTGATTCTTTGTCGATAGTTTCCTCTCTAGTTTATTTCCCGTTCCAGGGCAAAACCGATCAAATGCTAGACCGCATGATGAAGAGAGGCGGTCACCCACAGGCCGCCGCTCAAAGGAGAGGGACGGTCTCCTTCAGGCCGTTTGAAACATAAGCGGTCCCCTCTGGGCTGCCTCAGGCGTGAAACGGTCCCCCTTGGGCCACCACACTGTGGAACTGCGAGAAAAGTAAAACGGTCATCTTGTGACCGTTAGGGGCTGAAACGGTCTCCCTTGGGACTGCCAGGCTTGGGTTAAATGATCACCTTATGGCCGCCAAGCCCAAAAACTGTTCAACGGTCAAAATCAACAGTCAGAAACGCCTCGGGAGTCACACTGGATTTATGAAAAAAGGCGGTCGGCCACTTGGCCGCCGCAGGGGTAGCAGTCAGTTGTCCGATTGCATACCCTGCCGACACTCCCTGGTCGACTAGCGGTCACCCTGAGGGCCGCCAATGTTAAAAATGGTTCCTGTTAGGACTATTTTTTTCCCAGAAAATCGAGAATGGCGAATGGCCCAAAACGCCATTCCACGTCCCATTCACCCCCAGGTGAAGGAGAAACAAGGGGAAAACTCGTCCCCATGCCCCAGAGCATCGTTTGATGCCATCAAACCATGAAATAACGCATTAAAACTCTAGATCTGATGCTCGATCCCTAAAGCATGATTTTCCCTTCCCGACGTGAAATAACCCTCTCTCGACCTCCCATCGGCCTAGAAATCGCGGGGAAGGTGAACAATGAGCTAAGGATCCGTCACCCTACCTCAAGGTCACCCGAAACGCGACAGATCGTCGCCGATCTTCCAAAAACTCAATTGAAACCCTCGAACTCCCACGAGCTTCCACGATCCGCACGCCGCCACGATCACCTCGCCGCCGCCATCATCGTCGCATTGTCGCCTCACCGCTGTCTGCAGTTGGAGGGGAGCATTGCCGCGGTTGTCACGCTAGAGGAAGAAGAGGAAGAGGGGGTGCGGCCGGTTCACACGGGGGAGAGGGGAGGAAAGAGGAAGAAAGAAGAAGAATAAAAAAAGAAAAAGAAAGGGGCTATTTATAGGAAATCTTAATTTTTTCAAAAAATATGAAAAAATAGAAAAATATATTTCCTTGATCCTCATTAGAGTCTGGTGGCTGTGAGCCACCTGTTACTCTGTGTTACTTACGATGGGTGTGTGCATTGTTTCCAGTGTTCACGATCAATGACACCCAACCGGGGGGTGAATTGGGTGATTATAAATTTTAAGAAAACTTTACCCGATTCAAAATAGATGTGATGAAGTAGCAATCATAGATTCAGATCTATTAAATCTCAAATTAGATCTATCAAGATCAGTCACTCACGATAACCAATTTTGCAAAATGTGAAGGATACAATACGGAGGAAACAATATATACGTACAATCATGTAGAATGGACGTAGAAGAAATGGACTAAACCACACAGCTCAAATCACAGGGCACATGAGTTTCTAAGGTGGTTCGGATGCAACGATGGTAGCCAATGTCCACCCCTCACCAAAACCTGATGAGACTTCACTATTGGATAACCAGCACAGGGATAAATCCCCAACACGCACACGGACCCAAGCTCCAACACACACACGTAGGGCGACGCCTGCACAAACACATGGGAGTAAACTCCTAAACACACACGGGGAACAAGCCCAAACACACACACATGGAGACGAAGTTGTAGACACGTCAAAATTGATACTATGTTGAGTAAATTTCATGCCACAATGTAATGCCCCAAAGTGGACTTCATTACTGGCATAATAAGAAAGTTTTTTATATTTGTTCCGATTTGTTTGGATTTTGTGACCATCATCTGGATGCCATTTAATGAACGCCCTTGTAGAGTGTCGCTATTTACCTAAAGTATAGGATGATATAGTTTCGTGATAAGTCGACCTACAAGAATGAACGACCCTTCACACAGGCGCTAATTCTTTATTTTTTGATTTCCATTCAAAATTAAATCTAAATAAATAATGTCCTTCTGAGTGGGCGCTCATTAATGAACGCTTCTTTAGGCGGTCACTGTTTATTCATTTTTTAATTACAAAAAGTCTGATATTTTAGGGAAATTACGATAGTCTCCTGGGCGCTATTTAAATGGACGACAGTCTCATGGTCACCATTTCCTTTCTGTCTCTAGTTCATCCGCAACCTCCTCTGCAATAGCGTCCCTTGCCATTTTTTGTCTCCGCATTCTTCTCTAGAAGGGATATCATGATCAGAGATTATTTGTCTTGTTTTAATCCTACTGAAACTTAGTTTTCTCATCTATGAAAACCCCACGGCTCATCGCTGCAAGGACTCTTCCTTCGGTAGTCATTCCTTTCATTAAAAGAGCAAGAGAGCTATTGCTACCGTGGTGTTCTTCTGTGGATGCAGTTTTTTGATATTTACTTTTCAAAAAGGTATTTTTTTGATATTTAGACATATAGTTTAATATTAAAAAATATATTTTTAAATAAAATCTCGCCTCAAACGCCTCAAACATGTCGGTCATCGCATAGGTGTTTGAGGCGTGAGGTGACCCCTTGGTCGCCTCGGGCGCCTCACGCCTCTGATTACATAGGTGACTATAAGTCATTCGACAGAGGTATTATGGGAGGGCTAGGGATTGGGATATGTTACCATCCTCTCAGCACAATATCTCACCTATTTGGAGAGGTATCTTTGCAGTGTAGGGACAACATTATTGGTAGCATCTGGGTAAAGTTGGGAAGGGGTTAGAAGTGCTTGTTTTAGAAAGATAGGTGGTGCGGTGACCATACTCCTAAGAAAACCTTTCTAGAGCTTTTCTCGATCTCTTCTGCTCCTCTGGCCTTGGTATCCCGTTGTTTTGACACGCAACAGTCAGGGGGAATTTGGGCATCTTCTTTTAGGAGGAATCTTAAGGAGGAGATAGATCAGCTAGAGAGACTACTTCTTCTACTTATGGAACACTTTGCATAGTAGAGCAAAAGTGATCAATGGTGGTGGAGATGGGAGAGTGATGGCTATTTTTCAGTCAGGTCAGCATACAACCTTATCTCAAATGGTGCACTACGTCACCGTTTTGCCTTGCACATCTGGACCACTAAAGTCCCTTTAAGGTGAAGCTTCTTATATGGAGGATCTCACATGGGAAGTTGCCAATCTATGACAAACTGTCTCCGTTTTGCATGAATGTAAACACCCGTTGCTGCCTCTGTGGAGTGGAGGATGAGACATTAGATCGTTGTTTTACAACTTGTTCCGTTTCTTGGGACATATGGTTGCAGATTACAGTAAGGATCCAATGTGGCACCGAACAATCATGAGAATGTGCTGTAGCTTCTTCAGGACTGGCACAGAAGGTGGATGCTTAAGGGAGACAAACTCATCTTGTGGCTTATTCTATATGCTACTCTACGGGCCTCGTGGGGAGAAAGGAACAACATAATTTTGAGAAGGGAAGCAAGAGATGCAAATAGAGTGGTCTCTTTCATTTGTGAAAGAGTGAGAGAATGGGCTAGCCAGCTTTGTAACATACACTCACATAACTCTTCTTTTTTTGTTCTATTGGGGAGGCTAGTGAGTGCCACACTATCTTACTTGAAGGATACTTATTTCTCTCATCATTATTTTTTTTCCTTCGTTTTATACCTCCTCTCTCTGTCTCTCTCTCCCGATTCAACCGAAGGAGAGACACAACGGCGACCAAATATGAGTGTCACTGCTACTGGAGAGCCAGTAGGAGATGGGGACTGCTATTGCTATAGGGTGTCCAACGGGGGCGACGGTTGGGGGACCAGTTTATGTAAATGAATATAATATTTTTATACAATTTAAATTTACATAGTGATATATATGTTAATATATTTATATGAATATTATTTTGTACATTCCCGTGCAATAATGTTTTTTTTATAAAAAAAACTCAACAAATAGACATATGGGTGATCCACCGTCCCCCATGACAATTCGTCAATTCCCTCACGGAACGTGTCCTTCCCACCTCCCCCTAATCACATAATTAAAAATAAATGTTAACATATATTTTAAAAAGAGAAACTATATATATATTACAAAAATGTAAAAAACAAGGATCAAAACGAGAACCATAGTAAAGAGAGTTGCCAGCGAATGACGAGTCATTTCCCCTGTAGATATGTGAGACGCCAAATCTAAGTCAAACGCCTCTCTAGTTTTTCATCATTTATTTTATATTTATTTTTTTACTTTTTTATCAACGTTATATTTAGATTTTACATTAAGTTATCAACGTTATATTTAGATTTTACATTAAATAACGTAAGATGACACATTGAAATAAGACCACTCAGAGACCATTCACGAATAACGGAATAGAAGCACAAAGGACAGCTTCGGGCTCCTGTTCTGTGGGCCGGAGCGGAAGGCGGAAAAGAAAAGAGTAAAACCGTGACTATGGAAATTTTTGGAGGGTGGAATCGTCCAAGGATCAAAAGGTACCCCATAAGGAAACGGAAAGAAACGGGGGCAAAATCATAAATATGTAAAATTAAGAAAGGTGGGATCGTCCACAAAGCGAAAGTTTTCGATTACGTAACAACCTGGGAGACAGGAAGAGAAGGGTAAATCGTGAATTAAGTTGAAACATTGGACGGCAGAGACGTCCAAGAACCGAAAATTGGAGGTCAGGTCGCGTGCCCCGGGCGCCAATGTTATATTAATAATCTCTCATCGTTGAAAAACATACTGACTTAGTTTTTGACTTCTAGTATCAATGTCATATTAATAATCATCCCTCCTAATATAACTATTAATTATTTTCACCCATCTTGAGGAAACATTCATATGAAAGTACATCAGGAGTGCTACCATTGTCAACTAAGATCCTATCTACGTTACAATGGTTTATCATAGCCGATACAACGAGAGTGTTGTCATGCGGGGTAGTTAACCCCTCCAAGACTTGGTCGAAAAACACCAGGGCCTGTTGTTCACTCGCCTGCGGGGTTTTGGGGGGCTCAAAGGCCCGGCTCTCCCGCTCGGCGTGACACTTCCTTCCTCGATTGCTGTCTCCGCCTGATGCCGCATCCCCAGTAATGATGTTAATGTGGACCCCACAGGGGAGATTGTTGATTTCCTCAGGAGCAGTGATGTCCTTCTTTTGCTCAGACACGTATCGAGATAAGTACCCCTGGCAGACGAGATGCTCGATCTCATCCTGGAGCTGATGACAATCGCCAGTGTGGTGCCCGTGGTCACTGTGAAACAGGCAATGCTTGTGGCAGTTGTGGCGTTTTGCCTTCATAGGCTCGGGTTGGAGGAGTAGGCCCGAGCCCTTGATATCTTCATAAATCTCGTAGACGGGGACGATTAGAGGAGTGTACTGCTCGTATTTCTGAGAGGGCTCCTTGTGGTCTCCGTTTCGGTTCCGCCTCTTTCCTTGGCCAGAGCCTTGCTCTGACGGTCACCTCTTGTCCCCCTCCTGACCCGAGCCCGTCGTGCCGCGACAAGTGCTGAGGACTTCCTCGCACTCTGCGTGACGCAGGGCCAGGGTCACTAGCTGGGCGAGAGAGGTAGGGGGATGAAGGACCAGCTCGCGTCGGAAGTTCTCGTCGCGGGTGCCCCTGGTCAGCGTAGTGATCACCGAGGTAACATCTAGGCGGGGGATACGCCGGGCTTTTGATTTAAATCGATTGATGTAGGCCCAGAGTTTCTCCCCCTGTTCCTGTTTAAGGGCCAATAGTCCTGCTACTGACCGGGGGGGACCACTGCCAGTGTAGCTTTCCTTGAACACTCACTCGAACTGCTGAAAATCATGGATGCTGCTGGGGGCAAGGGCTCAGAACCAAGCCTGAGCGTCTTGGACCAGGGTGGCCGCCAACGCTCGGCACTTGATGGCGTCTGATGCCCCATGTGGGGTCATTAGGGCGTCGAAGCTGTCGTAGTGGTCGACCGGATCTCCCTGTCTACCATATGACTTGAAGGTTGGAAGCGAGATCCTAGAGGAGATCTCGGCCTTCAAGACATGGTTGAAGAATGGGGATTGCTCCTCATCCTCCACAGTAGAGGTCTTTTGTAGAACGCGGAGGGCGCGCTCTTGTTCTATTAAACGCCACTCAAAGTCTCACAATCGGAGCGACAGCTCCAATTGTCGTTGGGTTGAGGGGCTATGGGGGCGCTCCTGTAGGCTGGCCAGGCGCCCTTCGGGGGCATCAGTCTCTGGGAACGGCTGATCCACTCTGGACTTCTCCCTCCTTGGGGTGGAGGAGGCATCTTGCCGATGGTGTTCGGCCCCTTCCTCAGCATCGAGTCCGTTCGGCCAGACTTGATCCTAATTCAGGTGCTGAGGGAGAGATAGGATAGAGAGAGTCGGGCATTCTTGATGCCCTGGGGGCACATGGTGCCGACCCTAGAGGATGTGGTGAGGATCATGGGGTTGAGGGATGATGGAGAGGCGGTGAGCGGGGTGACCTACCCTGATTATAGAGTCCTAGCTTGTATGCTCCTAGGCTTGGACACCATGGTAGTTACCCCTAGGGATTGTAGGATGATATTTAGGGTAGAGTTGATGGGTGTTATAGGGCAAGGAGAGGCATGCCAGAGGATGGGGGAGTCCTTGGGGGAGTTTGCTAAGCGGATGGCTGTGAGGGCTCATCAAGTCTACTGCCAGGACCCGACTCAGAGAGAGAGGGTAGATAGGGATTTGAGGAGATTTTTGTTCTTGATGCTGGGGAGATTACTCTTGGTGACGATGAGAGATGACATGAACTGTAGATTTCTAGGGCTCTTGGAGGATTTGGACCAGGTGGGGCTCTATGCTTGGGGTGCCGCCATGCTGGCTCACTTGATAGCCGACCTATCTACAGGTACAGGTCGTGAGACGACTGTCAGTGACTTTTCACCTTTTCTCCAGGTATACATTTTTTTATGTATCTACTTATGCTTATGCTTATGCTTGATAAGTATGCTTTATGCTTATGAATGATTATGCTTATGATTATAATGCTGATAAAATGCTTTGTGAATGCAGATGTGGAGCCACTTGCACATTCTGATGGATCGGGTCAGCCCTCGACATGCAGATGTGTACCCACTGGCGTGACGTCAACTATCGTTGATGATCGGGGCACCCCACTCTTACGAACTGTAGGTTCTCAAGCAGGAGTTCTGCGACTACCCCAGTTCCTTGGTATGTGTGTAATTATAATGCATTTTGTTTTTACTTCCTGCTTATCATGATATGATGATGACATGTGTGCATGCAGGTTGTGTAGAGGCCCTACCTTGGGATGCCCGATGAGGGCCAGCCTTGGGTCGCAGCTGGCCAGCATCTGTTCGGGCGTGAGATTTGGCTTCACTACCTGAATGAGATTGAGCCCCTGAGGCAGAGGCTGGCCATGAGGATGCTAGGCCTCCACCAGGAGTGGGTGGACGTCACAGAGCCATATGGGATAGGACGGAAGACACAGGGGTGGATAGTTGTGACCGACTGGCAGCTACGGTTCCCCGAGTACTATGCCGACTGGTAGAGAGGCGGGACCCTAGTCATTTCTCAGGCACAAGACATCGTAGCTTACTTACGGTGCTACTGGGAGACTTATGCCGGTCGGCATCAGATGAGGCCAGTACGGGTACGTATGAATGCACGCTTTGATTTGATGTTAATCCTATATGCTTTAACTAACATGTGATGAGTGTTTTTGACTGACATGTAATGAATGCAGGATGCATGAGATGCAATGGTGACGGACATGCAAGAATAGCTGCATAGTCTTGAGGCCCAGCTCGCGACCACACGGGTGGACTTAGAGACCCTGGTGAGTATGCATTCTATATGCTATTAATTATTCCTAAAATTTTGGTGATTAGCTACTGATAGTATCAATAAATGTAGCGTGCCCAATAAGAAGTGGCAACAGGAGGGGCAGGAGGTGCTTCTTCCAGCACTAGAGACCTGACTGTCGAGATCACTTCCTTGGAGGAGCAGCTAGCAGTAGCATTGGCGCGTGCCAAGGTGACGGAGCGCCACTTGGCTGCCTGGGTTAGTTCACAAAATAATATTCATGCATGCACATTTTTTCTTCAAATATATATCATTGTGCTTATAAAATATGTTGTATGATGAATGATGTAAGCTAAAGAATTGCAAGAGGCACTCACTCGGGCTACGCTGGCAGGCACGAAGCTCACAATCGGTGACCAGCGGGTGGGCGAGTTGGAGGAGGAGAGGAGGCACCGAGAGGAAAAGGCAAAATCAGAGAAACGCACAGCAGCAATATGCGAGTGTTTCTTATTATTTTCTTGAAATTTGTTAAAAGACAATTGCATGGTTGCAAATCATAGATCTGAAAACCCCTCAGTTAAGTAACATTTCAGGTGCTTCTGATCCAAGTAGTCTGATCAATCAAAAATTGATCCAGCTTGATCCGAAAAAGACAAAATACTGTATATGAACACAAATCCTAGTTCCAAGAATCTCCCAATCCAACTATGAACTCGGAAATTCACTTTCTAAAAAAACTATGAACTGGGAAATTAGGATTAGGTTTGCCAGATAGAAATGCAATTATGTAACTATATCTGAACTCAATCTATCAACTTAGTTCAACCAGGCCAAGATGCAATATGATTTGCTTGGAACCAGCCAGAGTCCACAGAGATCTGGTCTGATCTGAATCCGGTTTTGGCATCAGTAGAGGAATAGGAGGTTTGGGTTACAACTCATTCTAACAAAAAATAGTGCACGTGATTCACCAGATTCAACAAATATGTATTTTTTCCTTTTTCGGCGTGTAGTTCTGATCTACCCAAAAAAAGCGTATAGCTCTGCATATGTACTTAAACTCGAGAAGATCTACAAGTTTGCAGAAGAAAGTAGAAATCCCAACAAACACACCCGCCATGAGTGGTATCTTGAAAGGAAAACCTTACATATACAATAAACCTCTCAGCATAAACATTCCATACAGAAGCCACATCGAGGTGGTGTGTTCAGTTCACAACAGAGTAGCGAGAAGATGCAACGGTCATATTTCTACTTCGTCAAAAACTGATCCTATTTAATGAATCTGATCCTAGAATCAGTTGAAGGGTGATTTCCATTCTGAATCCTGGTTCCGTTTTTTTGAAACAAGTTATGTCACCCTAACTTATCTATTTTCTCTTTAAACAGTTGTATCAAAAGATGTGGAAGTAACCTAGAGAAAATTGTTGTAGTGAGAATGTCATAACAGTAAGCAACAATGTCAATCACATACTCCATTGGTGTGAACAAAAAGTTATCCTTAGTGCCAGTAATTGGTTTTGAGTTGGATGCATTACCCTTGCATCTGAGCCAACTTGGTAGTCATCATCATATGCATCACTGTCATGGTTTGCCATCTCTTACGAGATGTCCGAGATCTCTCCGAGATCTCTGTCTCTCCAAAGGTTGCGAGAAACGAAGAGATTTTTCAATCAGTATTGGCTAATGAAAATGACTAGTAAGATTAATGATTTCTTCGACTGGGTTATATCCTTGATAAAACTGTTTCATTTACATTGACCCTGCTTCATAGGAATAATTTGTGAAGAATCATATTTTAAGATATAATCCCATATGTCAAAAATTGCATAACTGCGTAGAAAGGTATTTTCTTTTAAGTGAAGGGTAGTCTGGGTATTAATTGTTGAATTTGGTAAAGTCGGTAGTATATCTTTATAATACTCAACCCTACATACATTATCTTACATACCCTCCTCATTCAATCCGAAACCTCTTCCCGCATTCACGACTTCTCTTCTCGTGCCAAGACCGTAAGCGTGTCTCTCTGGTTTCCCTTCTCCGCATTTCCTCTATTCGTTGTTCTACAATTCATCCTCCACTCTTATCATCTCCATCATTATCATCCTACCATGTCATCTCCGACCGTCGAGAGCAAGAGGAAGAGGAAGTGGAAGGTAATGGAGGAATAGCTACCAGAGGATTCCTCGGCCGTGGAGGCTGTAGAGTAGTCACCAAATGAGAAAAGATTAAAGACGGCAAAGGATCAAGATACTAGCTTTGAAAAGCCTAAAGGAGAGTCAGAAAAAGGGAAAGAAGAGGAAGCGGGAACCACTTCCACTCCGACAGATACAACATTTGAAGAAGAAGATGTTTCTGCTAGGACGTCAAAGCAAGCTGTTGTAATTTTGGAAGCTGGGAAGATTGTGTTCCCACGGTATGTAGACTTTCAAGACTATGAAATGACTTCAATATTTCCTGAATTGGTTGAGCTATTTAAACTTTAAAAATGGAAGAAATTCCTAGGTAAGATTAGAGTTTATTATCCTAGACTTATTACGGAGTTCTATAACAATATGAAATATAATCTTGAACAGTCAAAACTGTTGACTATTGTAAAAGGGACTAAGATTGAAATTCCTAGTCATTTCCTTCATAAAGTCTTTAGAACACCAGAAGATAGGGAAATCGAAGAAGGGTCTATGTATAATCTTCATGATGCATACTCCCTTATCACAGATGTGCCTATCGATCCTAAAGACAAGAAGCAAACAAAACTAGGTCAGTACAATGCAATCAATTTCTCTCCTCTCAAGAGATTATTACACCATATTCTCACCACAATGATAACTCCACAAGTTGGAGGGAGAGGGAGAATAATTTCTCTAAATTTTTATTTACTAATATACCGGGGTGCTACACCCGCAGCCTGTAGGGGTCCACTATTCTGTCTCTCGACTTGGCCACTACGGTCCTTCCGTTCACGCAGCCTACTTTCACTCGTTTAAGTCATCTTATCCTTTGGCTTATATGACCCGCTTCCTTAATAATCCTCCTACTGTACAACTTATTCCTAATGCCCATTGGCATCTACAGCCTGCTTTCCTAGTATTTCCTAGCTTCCATAACCTGCTTTCCCAATAGCCTTTGGTTTTTACAGCCTACTTTCCTAACAGCCTTTGGCTCCTATAACCTACTTCTCAATAACCCTCGACCTTTACAACCGCATCTCAATATCTTTTGGCTTTCATGACCTACTTCCTCAATCATCCTTCGACTTCTACAGCTTGTTTCCAATATCCTTTCAGCTTCATAACCCGCTTCTCGATCTCATTGGCTTCGTAGCCTGCTTCTGATACCTTTTGGCCTTATAGCCCGCTTTCCACATTTTTCAAATATCCTATGACTCTCATAGCCTGTCCTCTCTACTCTCGGCCCGCAAAGCACACTTTCCACAATCCATTGGCTTATCCAGCCTACTACCCTGATCTCCTATAGTTCGTACCCCTCATTATCCTAATATCTTTTACCTATACGGCCTGCTACCCCACATCTTTCGACTTAGGCCACTCCGGACGAGGTCTGCTACCTTGTATTTCAAAAGAAGATCTCTCATCTTTCGGCTTAGCCATTTCGATCAAAGCCTGATACTATGATTAATCCATCTGTCCCACCGTGCTTTCCAATAATCCCCTGGCTATAGCCCGCTCCCTAATATCGCTTTGACTTTATGTCCTGCTTTCCAGTATCATTTGGCTGTTACAGCCACTTTCCACTATTCATTTGGCTTCTATAGCTACCTTCCACCTATGGCTTCCATAGCCTACTTACCCAACATCCTCGGCTTTTATAGCCTGCTTTTCAATGACTGTTGGTCTCTACGGCCTGCTTCCCCAATTTACCTTGGCCACCTTGGCCTACTTCCCCAATGTCCTTCCCCTATAGCCCACTTTTCAATGATTGTTGGCCTTTACGGCCCGCTTCCCCAATTATCCATTGGCTTCATAGCCTGCTTCTGATATCCCTTGGCTTCTAGCCTACTTCCCAACATACATCAGCTTTACGGCCCATTTATCAAATCTCCTGGTTGAGAGCTAAAAATCAGACAATAGCTTGCTATCAAGGGGAGAACAGACTTTCGACGGCGAGGCGGTGGTGGTGCGATGGCGGCTCAATGGCGGCGGCGGCGGCGGCGCTGAGATTCTCACTCAGAGAGGGATCATATATGGAGGTATCACACCTCTAGAAGGGCTGCTCTCTCAACTGCAAGGGGTGAGAGTGGAGAGAGGAGAGAGGAAGGGGGCGCACTTGGCTTCCTTGGGCAAATTCCAAATTTTTCTTCATTAATTGTATGAAATATGGAAATACAATGCTTATATAGAAATAGATAAAAGACCTAAACTATCCTCAGATCTAGGTTTAGGGAGGGTAAAATGGGGGATAGGGGATCATTCTCCCATGTGGTCAAAATGACCAATATAAAAAGTACTAAAGGGGAGGGGGGCGCCCTCCTTTAAGAGGGGAAATGCCATTTTTCTACCTTAATTCCTTGGTCCAAGTCCAACTTGGACCATGGAACAGCTCATAGGGCCCATGATCCTAGGTGGACCAATGGGAAAGAGGGTGGACTACTGTCCTTTTGCAAAGAAACCCAAAGATTTCTAAGGACTAACAAATTGGCTTATAATGCCTTACAATTGCAAACCCAATTAACCCAAGGATATAAATGTAAATAAAAGGACACAAATATAAAAATAAAATGTTAGTGCTCGGTGTTGATTCCTATCAATTCTCCCCGGGTCTGAAGAACTCGACTCCATCGAGTAAGGGGCGTGGCTGCTCGCATGGCTCCTGCGGATCCGTCACCGTACCAAGTAGGGCGGGTACATTTCACTCCTAGTAATCGTCACTTGCTCATCCTGTATATGTTCTATATGCTACGCTGCTGTGGGAATGAGGCTAGTGGTGGACACTCCGGAGTGGGGTCACTCTCAAATGGAGGAGACGACTCAAAGACTCTCTAGGAATCACCGTTGGGTCCCTTTATGTGACTAGATCTGAGACATTATGGTAGAGCTGATCCCAAATTCTGACAAGTCTACAACGTACGCATGAGATCCGACTTGCCTCATACTCGAAAGGGACGAACACCCTGAGCTTGCATGAGACCAACTAGACTTAATACATGCAAACTCTAACCAAACTATACAAATAAAGGAAAAAAGCACACTCTATATCCTAGTCAGTCCTAATGCTATGCAGACCCATGAGCTGTTTGATCAGATATCAGGGGCGAAGTATTTTTCCAAGATTGATCTCAGATCGGGGTATCATCAGTTGTGAATCAAGGATGAGGATATTTCTAAGACGGCATTCCGAAGCAGGTATGGGCATTTCAAATTTATAGTAATATCTTTTGGACTAACGAATGCTCTTGCAGCTTTTATGCAGCTGATGAATAATGTGTTCCAGCCCTATTTAGACCAATGGGCCATGGTGTTTATCGACGTAATTCTCATTTATTCTAAGAATAAGGAGGAGCATGAAGAGCATTTGAGAATGACATTGTAGATTTTAAGAGATCCTCAGTTATATGCCAAGTTTAGTAAGTGTGAGTTTTGGTTGCAAGAAGTGTCCTTTCTAGGTCATATCATCACTAAGGATGGCATTACTGATGCGGGACGAGATGGCGACCTCGGTACCAATTTGCATGCAAACCTGGGACTCTATGCAAGCTCGCGACTCGTCCCTGGTGAGGGAAGCGTGCAGATGTGCGCGATTGAGAAATCGGCAATGAGTCACGGGTATCGACTTTTCTGCGTGCTCGGATCTTGGCACGGGACGAGTCTCGCTCTCTCTCGCAGCGGTGATAAAATTATAATGAGCTAATTATCCTATCATTTACAGCGACATGCGAATATATACGAGGAAAGTAAATGCCAAAGTAGGGAGCGGACACGATACCTCCACGCTCCGGGCGTGGAGAAGATGACCCCGGCTGAGACTCGTACTCCCAGTATAGCAAATAACCAATAGTTACAAAAATGAACTTATTGCCCACTCAACGCAGGGAGGTAAAGGGCTACACGTAGGACCTGGGAGTAGCGGGCTCGGGTTGATGGGCAGCATTTTTGGGCAGCTCCGACGGTAGCACGTGCCGACAAAAATGGGGTCCACGTCCTAGTCGGTGGGCCGATCTAGCCAAGAGTGGTACCGCTGCGAAGGGGACTCCTGGAGGAACGATCCCTAGGAGGGGGATGCGGTGGTTCGCCTTGTGGAAGGCGTGGCGGCCAGCCTGTGGGACGTTGTTGCTTGCTGTCCACGGACCTGCTCTGTAGTTTCAAAACTACATGACCCGACGAAAATGATTGCTGCGATCAGACCTGATGTCGGATCGACGCGAGACTGGCGCCATTGCGAAGCTCCTTCAAAGATCTACGAACACCTGTAGTTACAAGAATTTGGTTGCTGTGAACATAAAAAAGGAGAAGAAGACTTATCCGACAGAGTCGGGGAAGAATCAGAAGCAAAGCCCGAAAATTCTAAAGAAGAAGAATCAAGTGAAAATATAAAACGGGAATGAGAGAGGAGATCCGAAGGCCCTGGACGAGGTGGAGAAGAATCGGAGGATGCCTCAAAATTGAGATGACAGAAGGTCCTAGATCGAGGCCTAGAATTATGGAAATAAGGAAAATCCAGAGGATCCGGATGGGAAGAAGAGGAATAAGGGTTTATGGACCCAGGAAGAAAGGAGAAAATCATGGAAGCAGGATTAGGAGAAGGAAGGTACACCACCCAAGGGTGGGAGCTGAGCAGAAGAAATGATGAATGAAAGGAAGAAGCAGGAGAAGTGATCCCCTGAGTGCATAATCGACGACTCCTGAACCTGTGCCACCACCTCTTCTTGGCAAAAATCTCTCAGAAATGGACCCGTCTGGCGCGAGGTCGGACCTTTGGGCTTCTTAACTTGAAATATCTCCTTAAGTAACAGGCCCACCTGGCAGATGGCCTAGCCCAATTATAAACATGCAGCTTCGTTGGGGCGGTTGTCCCTAGACACCTAGTGTTAACAATATGTGGACATTCTTGAACAAATAACTCCTCGGGATGAAGAACATGAATCCATGGAGTCTTGTCACTTGGCACAAGGACCTTGAGATTCGACAACTCCACTCGAAAATTAGACATGAAGCACAACTCTCTTGAGAGAGGGGGAAGATGAAACTGAGGGAGAGTAATACGTGGCGTTGACGTGGCCGGCTTACTGACAAACCGAGAGAGGTTGCAAAAATGTTGCAGAATGTCCTTCAAAAATCCTAACTGCTCCTTGAGCATAGAATCCATAACCTCTTTGGCATCCATATGGGTTAGCACAATTTGGGTAGAGAGCCCTTCTTGGCCAGTCATCTGAATAACAACAATGTGAGAAGTAATGAAAGCATCAATAGTAAACTCCCTAGCGAGCAATGAGATTGCCACCAGTCTCACTTTTGAAGGAATTGGCACTAGTGCGAGAGAGCTCTTCCTAGCAGTTGTCTTTGGAGTACAGCCACATCAACCCCAAAATAGACAAGGACTAGGAGGCAGATCGGCATGCGATAAATAAAATCTTGAAGCTTCAAATGCACCACCGACATCAAACTATCCTGACTCGACTCGAAATATCTAGGTTTATCAGGTCCGAATAGCATGTGCCTTTGACAAGCTCATCAAGGAGTGTGAATTCAAGAAGGGTGACCTCATCATGGTCAAGAGAAGAGAAGTCATGGCTGCCAATCTCAAATGCAAGTTAAATGAAAATTGGTTGGGACCCTACGTGGTCCAAAAGGTGTATGAAGGAGGAGTGTATGTGATCGTCAACCACCGGGGGGAAGTTCAATTCTCACCCCTTAATGGCAGATTCAAGATTGTATCACGCTCCAATTCCACCATTCAATGAATAATTCAATCCTCTACCCTTCCGGGGGTGAGATTGCATTTCTGTGCGGCAAAGAAACAACAGCATGACCAGCACTTCTAAAGCTTCCTTGTTATCGGTACTTCCATCTGACAACTTCCTTATTGTTGGTCTTCAAGCCGATAGCCTCCTTATTATCAGTATTTCAAGCCGACAGCTTCCCCTATCATCGGCTCTCTAGCCGACAGCTTTCAGTTATCGACTTCCCGGCCGACAGCTTCCAACCATCTGCACCTACACCGACAGGTTTTAATCTATTGGCTTTCGAGCCAACAGCTCATTGCAACCGATATCTATGCCGACAACTCTCAATTATTGGCGTGCAAGCTTGCGGCTCTTCGCCATCAGCGCCCCAGTCGATGACTCTCCAATCGCTGAAGCCCAAGCTGACGAAACTTCAGAAGATATTTGGCCCCGGAAGTCCATCTAGGGTCAGAAAGAGTGTGACTCTGACTTTCTGTGGTGTCAGCCCCATGGCAGTGAAGATACAAAGGGACGAAGAAACCGTGTTGGTCTCTGATGTTTTGTCGGCACCGACCAACACACACCTGACCTGGACTTTCCGTCTAGGGCCAGGAAGAGAGAACAAACCATTTCCTTGCGTTAACACCAACCCCGTGTTGACGAATCCACAAAGATACGAAGAAACCATGTTGGTCTCCAATGCTTTGTCGGCACCGAAAAACACACACTAGACCCGGACCTTCCATCCAGAGCCAGGAAGAGAGAAAAAACTTTTTCCTTGCGTTGACACTAACCCCTTGTCGGTGAATCCACAAAGAGATGAAGAAACCGTGGTGGTCTCTGACGCTTTGCCGGCACTGACAAATACACACCAGACCCAGACCTTCCGTCCAGGGCTAGGAAGAGAGAAAAAACCCTTTCCTTGCATTGACATGGAGGGATCACGCGCTTCAAATTCTCCCTTTACTTGGTTGGCTATGAGCATGGAATCACTGTATGCGCGCACGCTGGTCGCCCCCAAGTGTTTCACCATGTGTAGCCCTGAGAGGAGTGCCTCGTACTCGGCTACGTTGTTTGTGGTCGGGAAGTTGAATCGTAAGGCATTCTGAAGCTCGAGCCCTTCCGGTGAGAGTAGGACCAACCCTGCTCCACTCCTCGCGGCACAGGACTATCCGTCGACGTATAACTCCCATGTGGGCTCGGATGATTGCTCAGGTTAATCCTCGACGGGTATGGTGCACTCGACTACGAAGTCAGCGAGAGCCTGGGCCTTGATCGTGGTCCTTGGATGGAACTTGACGTCGAATTCCCCCAGCTCGATAGCCCATTTGATCAGCCTTCTCGAGGCGTCAGGGTTCTGGAGAATTTACCGTAGTGACTGGTCGGTGAGGACGACGACCAGGTGAGCCAGAAAATATGGTCGCAACTTGCGAGCAGTCGTAATGAGTGCGAGGGTGAACTTTTCAGTCCGTGAATACCGAAATTTTGATCCTTGTAGCGCTCGACTAACATAGTAGACATGCTTCATAATCCCTGTCTCTTCTCATGTGAGCACGGCACTCATTGTGCTCAGCGTCACAAATAGATATAGGAGTAATTCTTCTCCCTTTTGCAGTTTGGCGAGGACGGGAGGGGATGCCAGGTAGCGTTTCAACTCTTCGAACGTCTGCTCGCACTCCTAGTCCCAGTCGATCTGCTCTTTCTTCTCCGGTGCACAATTGGCTTGCTTGATCAGTCGGAAGAAGGGGAGGTGTGATGTCCCGGACCCTTTCGGATACTTCTTCTTGGGTCCCGGATCTGCGTTCTCGGTGAATTCGGCTCTGTTGCATCCGGAATTATATTCTGGATATTTTTTATGTCTGGATCTGTGCGATTCGGGTCAGTTTCGGAGGCCGAAATACGTTCCGCGACTTTTTTTACAAATTTTTTGATTTTTGCACGTGTTTCGGCAAAACCTACGGAACCCTGTAGCGGGTGAACCGGGTCGTTCATCTACCTACGAGTGGTACCGTTGCGATCGGTGCATCACGAGGATCGAGAAAAAATATTTTTTTATTTTTTTTGAGATTTTTTAATTTTTTGGATTTTTCTATAAAGCTCATAACCTTTTCTTTTCTTTTCTTTTTCGAAAACCACACTTTCCCTCTCTTCCCCATAGTTTGCTGCGCCCTGCTGCTGCCCAGCAGAGTTCCCTCCAGCTACAGCACCGGTCACCACTGAAGATCGGAGCTCCAGAGAGATCACCCTACACCGTCGAAAAGCTCTTCCAGTTGGCTTCGTCCTCAAGGTGATCCCGCCTTCATCCGAGCTCGTGACTGTCCGGGAGGTTTGATCTAGCCGGAGCGCGCGGCTGGCACCCGTGGGAAGACCTGAGCGCTAGTGCAGAAGCTTCTACGGCCACACCCTTGCTCCCCTTTGGGTGCTGTTTGGCCGGAGCATTCTTCGACCAGTTCTCCTTCCAACCCCTTTGACGGGACTGCATTCAAAGGGTGGGACTATTTGTTCTGAATTTTCTAGTCAGGGTGCACAGGTCAGTGCACAGAAACACAGTCCTGATACCCTTCTACTGTGATCCTCCTATCTCTTTGCTCTGACCAGTCTTGGAGGTCTTCCTGGTCAGAGATCGAAGGAGACTCATAGACGGACGTGCCAGTTTTGGTCCCGCACCAATCCGACTCCGGGAGCACTCGTACTAGCTCCACCTTCTTGCTGCTGCATCCTGAGGACAGAACCAGTCAGGACAGAGCCGCCCTACCCTGGAGTCCACTGCGACCAGAGGCGTCTTCAAGCTGCTCCCCAAAAATTCTGAGGACTTTCGGATCCAGCAAGCGATGTTTTGGCACTGGTTTCACCATCATCCGAGCTCACCTCAGACCGTGGAGCCGTCGACAGCGATCGGTGGTTAGCCCATTCCAGAAGCTGGCAGATTCGGCCGAATCATTTCTTCCGCAACTTCTTGGTTTTCTTCCCCACCCCGCCTAGCCGGCTTAACGCCCCTCCCTGCATGGAGGTAGTATTTTATTGTAACCATAAAATTCTCATCCCTTCGTCCAACCCCCCTGTGCGAGGAGTAGTGTTTGTATTATTCATAGGGGAAGCGGCATCAACACAGTTTGCGGGGAACCACACTTCCCCGCTCGCCCCCGTCTTCGAGTGGTGTTGGTTTCTTCAAACCAACTAGGTGAACTCTAACCCTTGCTCTATAGTTTCATCTTGTTCACTTAATATCTGCAAACGCTGCTCTGTTGAGCAAGTGAGAGAGAGCCCGACCCCGGAGTACTCCACTCCCGAGCGGTCACTGTGGGGGTGTAAGAGAGGGACCACGACAAGATTTGGTCCCGACCCAAACCACACAATCACCTGACGAAGTCAGATCGAGCGCACCATGGGTTTTTGTGAAACCCAAATAAATTGTCACCTCGGTGACTGGCACGCCCTCGCACTAAAATAGACCCAAATAAAACACCTCAACTAACAAACGAACGGAAGATCCCGATCGGAATCTTTAGTGCGTCCACAGCTCTCGCCCATCACGACCCCTCGATGGTCATTCCACACGGAAAAGAGACAGCGGAATGTATGACAATTCTGAAGTTCTTGGGTGATCAGCCTCTGGGGTCAGCAGATCCTCAACCAACATCCTAACTATCGGTGATCAAACCAACGACTATTTGAAGGTATTCGAGAATGTTTAGATTTTGTAATTATCGGCATTTAAGTCGACAGCTTCCTAATCATCAGCTTTTGAGCCGACAGCTTTCTAAATTATCGACACCTATGACGACAGCTTTTAACTATCGGTATTAATCTGACAACTTTTCAATTATTGGTTTCCAAGCCGACAGCTATTCAATCATTGGCCCCTGAGCTGACAGCTATCCTATTATCGGCCTCTAAGCCGACAGCTATTCAATCATCGGTCCCTCAGTCGACAGCTATTCAATTATCGGCTCCTGAGCCGACAGCTATCCTACTATTGGCCCCTAAGCCGACAGCTTTTCAATTATCGGCCCCTGAGCCAGCAGCTATTTAATTATTGGCCCCTGAGCCGACAGCTATTCAATTATCGGCCCCTGAGCCGACAGCTATCCTACTATCGGCCCCTGAGCCGACAGCTTTTCAATCATTGGCCCCTGAGCCGACAGCTTTTCAATCATCGGCCCTTGAGCTGATAGTTATTCAATTATCCGCCCCTGAGCCGATAGCTATTCAATCATCGGCCCCTGAGCCGACAGCTACCCTACTATCTGCTCCTGAGCTGACAACTTTTCAATCATTGGCCCCTGAGCCGACAGCTATTCAATCATCGGCCCTTGAGCCGACAGCTATTCAATTATCGGCCCCTGAGCCAACAACTATTCAATTATCAGCCCCTGAGTCGACAGCTATCCTACTATTGGCCCCTGAGCTGACAGCTTTTCAATCATCGGCCCCTTAGCCGACAGCTTTTCAATCATCTGCCCTTGAGCCGACAGCTATTCAATTATCAGCCCCTGAGTCGACAGCAATTCAATCATATTAATTGAAATTACACCTAAAACTACCTCCACACAGGGAGGGGCTGTAAGCCAGCCAGGCGGGGTGGGGAACGGAGGGGGGGTCGGAAGCCGATCGATCTGACTCGGGCAAGCTGGCCTGCTGCCCTTGCTGTCTGCCACTAGTGACTTGTCGGGGACAGAGGTCCTGGCTGGAATGTCTGCTGGGGATGGGACTGGAGGCGTTGGAAAGCTTGACGTTTTAGCTTGCTCCTAGAAGAAGCGTCGTCTCGTTCTGATCTCGGATGCACTGGGTACGGTAGATTCCGTAGAACTACGCCAGGCTTCTCTACTGTAGGCCAGAGAGGGCGTGGACGAGGCCGTACTCCTAGATGGAGTATCAGATCAAGGCGGGATCAAGTCCCACTGAAAGAGGACTCAGTCTAGTGCTCTTAAACCAAAATTATTTTCCTGAATCGCCAGATCACGCCAGTGGTGGCTCCTGGATATTGACTGGGTCAAGCTAGTTGCAGGGACAGAATTTTGGACTTGAGTCTCCGATGGCGTAGCTATCCGATTTGAGGTCGGAACACAACGGGGCCAGAGTCTTCATGAAGAGGGCCATCCCAGGGATCTTTCAGAGCTTGAATGGTCCCGTTCTGAGGTGTGAGATGCCGGTACCGAAGATTCTTGTGAAGTCGCGCTGTGCAGGACGCAGGCTGGACAGGGGAGACTTGTTTGGGGGTATAACTCCCAGTGGCAGAATCAGAATGAGGCGAGACCAAACTTGACTGAAAGCTGACTGACCTCTGATGAACTCCTCCAGAGGGCTCTGGCAGAGGATGACAGAAGAGACCATGGTGCTTCCTGAGGTGGAATACTTTCTCTGGCCGCAAGTAATTTGGGCTTCAGGATTGGTTCAACTTGTCATCGCCGGTGCTCACGAACGGGAACTCCAAATGGGTTGGGGCTGGCTTTGGCTGAGAGCTGGACAACCCTTGTGGGGAATCTCCAAGGGGCTTGATCAGAAGATGGGAGATGAGGCCGAAGTAGCTTCTGGAAGGCGCACAGGTCGCTGGCCGAACCTGACTTGCGTAGTCGAGGGAGAACGGCTGTCTCGGGTGTCCCAGATGTCGGATGGATGCGAGACCACCTCGCTTGCGAAGCTGTCTTCTAGAGCTTTCCAGCAATGTATGATACGCCACCTGAAGATGCACGATGCCTCCGAGGCAGACTCAAACGAGTTCCCAATTAAATGTTACTTCGAAACTCTGTTTCATCGTCCCTTTCTCCTATAAAGGGCTACACATGAGCAATAGGAGAGGATGATCAGTAGGTTGAGTTCTTCTCTTGTAAATCTTGTAGTCTCTCTCTTACTAAGGAAAGTGGCCCACGAAGCCCACTACATTTCTCTTCTTCCCTATTCTTTCCTCATCTTCTATCACATTCTTCTTAGTGTGCTATTCTAGATTCACAAAATGATCCCCTGTTCTGTTGAGATCGACTGCGCAGCGGCCGTTCAGAGCTCGGAGGGTCTCTTGTAGTAGCTTCATCTTTAACAAATGGTGTCTGAGCCCACTCCGAGCTCCACCTCGCCTTCCCCTTCAATGATTTCTAGGGAAGATTCGTAATATACTTCAAGAGTTCTTGGGTGAGATCAAGAACGACTTCACATAGATCCGTCATCAAAAGCTCTTAGGTTTGAAATGTGATGTTAGAAAATGTGATTTGAGGTTTATCAACTTTGAAGATTCATGTCCATCTCGTTTTGATTCTTGGTTGTGATGATCCCTTTATCTAAATGAAAGAGGCAAATGCATATTTTTCTTTTAATCACATCCCTATAGGTCACAGGGTTGACATTGCTTCTTTTCACCTCCAAGGTAAAGCTATAGATTGATATTGGAGTATTCTTACTTCAAGAAGTTCAGTTTCTTGGTCAAAATTCGTTGAAGAATTACATTCTCATTTTAGATCTTCCACTAATCATCCATTCTCAGGCTCTCAAGTTATTATTGATGCTCCAATCACTTTTTTTGACCCTGTCGTTGATATCCAACTGACCCCAAAGACTAAGGATCTTGGTATCTGAAACACCGGCTCTTCTTTTTTTTTTTTGTAAAATCCTATACAGTGCCTAATATTAGCATATCAAAGAATCCACATGCAAATGTTGAGAGCTCAACCTCTATGGTTTCACCTTCAGAATCACGTAAAGAGCATTTGATTTTCAATGTTTCAGAGATTGTTCATGAGCCAGGTGCTTCTGTTACTAGTCTTAGGTGCCCTGCAAGCCAATCACTATTTAGTGATGGGACTTATCACATATAATCTTTATTGATTTTATGACATTTCATTCATTATGTTCATTGTTACCTTATTCAGTTTGTGCATGATGAAGTCCACAAGCTTCTGCAGATGAGAATCAGATCGCCACTGGGTATCTTTCACGCTCGGGGCATGACAAACCAAGACTTGGCTGGGAAGCGTCGCCAGGACGCGGCACGTGGGCTCGGGAGACAGGTGACACGTAGATAGAAGGGAGGTTCCACAAGTGCAAGTGCACAGAAGATTGTGCGGAATCATGTACTAGACATCTTTCCTCACCGACTGCAAGCAGTCAATGTTTATTTACATTGGATTGAATCCGAACACCTTAGTTTTATGCTAAAGAGAAGTATGTATATATCTGATGCCATGGGTGGAGAGCGTGAGGCACTTTGTAGCTATGGGTTTGCGTCTATCTGGGAGGGGTTTTTCGAGGCCAGAGGGACTGAATGATGGAAGGAAGGACTTGGATCTGAATGTAGTTGCAGGGACATCCATTCAAGAGATAATATGATTTAAAAGAGCCACATGGGCTTTACAGGCAGGCCATGGCGGCTGAGGTACAACTGGCGCAAGTCGCGAGACATTTTCGATTGAGAGCCCGGTCCCCGGGTAAATGCGTGATAAGGCGGACATCCACAGGTTTTACAGGGGCTCTCCTCGAGGCGAGGACTACAAATGATTCACCGAGGGAGGACTAGACTGGGCGACTGGGGAGGACACTGGCTGGCGACTAGGTGAGGATCAAACACAGCCCGCATCGAGTAGTCGGGTATGGCCTCGTGACGGTAGGAGGTTCGACGTCATGGCGTGCGTGTGGCCATCGTAGACGAGCATACGTGGGCAATCCCAGAATAAGGGAGTATTTGCCATTGTCATAACGCCTCAAGTGTAGCGGGAATGGACTTACGTGTTATGGCTAAACACCGCATGAGGGGAGTACGAGCGATATACCCTCGGCGTGTGTAAGCTGATTCACAAGTTAACCACACACACAAATCTCCTTGCTTGCTGTGCCTGTTGTTGCCTTGTGCTGATGCCTGGATTAATTCTTGATTGCATGCCCTAGTTGAAGGGTCATGGAAGGGTTTAGGCGGACCAGGTTGAGGGGTTGAACTTGGTCCACATAAATCTTAAGAAAAGATTTTTTTTTTGATTTATGAAGTGGGGGAGGGAGGGTTTAGGTGGACCAGCCCAAGGGGCTGGTCTGGTTTGCCTAAACCCCTCACGAAGGGTTTTTTTATTAAAAAATATTTTTTTTATTTTTTGATGGGTTTAGGTGGACCAGCCCAAGGGGCTAGTTGAAATATAAAATTCATATTTATCACCCACATATTCACATTTGCAAATGAAATACCAATAGTGTGTGGATAAAAACCTCAAAATGATTCTTTGCACCATCTTATGTGGAAAAGAAAACTAGAATGAGAACATTAAGACCATCCTGTGATTCTTTTGCATGTTACTCATATTCTTAATGATGTGTATGCGATTGCAAATGCATAAGTGATAAACGTGTTATTTTTACTCTGACGATGATTTTATATGGAAAGTTTTTTTTGGAGGGGTGGTCCTCGTACGTCATCCAGGGGGAGATTTATCCTAAGGAGCCGGCCATGCCACACTGCACGAGATAAAGCCAAAGCTTCAATAATCAACATATATCAACAACTTTCAAGATTAACTAGCTCTAGGAAATGTCAGCGTTTTGGGGGGGTTATAAATTAGTAGAAGGGAAATTTCAGTTTCACAAGACTCTGCACCACTAAATAGAATGAGATTTTCTCAATTTCTGATATCAAGAAAACGTCGTCTTCCACACAACCTTGTCTATGTAAGGATATTACACATAATTACAAGAAAAGATACGCACTTTGTGAGACATGAATTGACCCTTCTAAGATAGCTCGGAAGATGAGAAGGAAATAAGAAGCCGCAAGTGCTTTGCTCTGTGAGATCTTTTACACGGCTAGAAGCCAAGAAGCGTATGGGAACTGATGGCTGAGAGGCTGTATGCAATAAGAAAATATTATCAGCAAATGAGATAATAAAATAATTTATGTACTCCAATGACCTCCCAAGAAGAGACAAGCAACTAGTACATGAAAGTAGACGCAAGAACCCATGGGACTAGGCAAGAGGAAAATCTATGCTTCCGGAGTCTTTCGCTTGCTATCTACTTTTGAATTAGAGTCAGCAGAGGCCTGTTTGAAATCCGACCTGCATATGGCAAGATGATTACGTTTGCCCTCTTATCATTAATGAGTGAGGATGCAGATTGCTAGAAAATTGCATAAATAAATAAATGTTCTCTGTAGAGCACCCACGAACTAGGAACTTATAGCAATGATTATATTAGATACCAACCCAATCTCCACTATAGTATGTGCTTCAGTAGTTGTATATACTCCATTTTCTCCTACTATTTTACCATATTAACTACCCTGTGTTATCATTATCTAGAACATGCATTAAATCTTTCATGTTACCACGCGCAATCATGTCAGTACCTTTGACAAAATTAATTGATACAAGATGATTGTTAATTCTTTCTTGTACTGAAAGATACTTGATGTCAATGTGCTTGTTAGCACCAGTTGACTTGTTATAATTGGGGAAGAAAAGGGCAAAGGAATTGTCACAATGAAGCCTCAAGGGTTTGGAAATAGAATTCACAACTTTAAGCCCTGTGATAAGCTTCTTTAGCCATAATGCATGTGAAGATGTCTCATGACAACCAATAAACTCAACTTCCATGGTAGAAGTTGCCACAATGTGTTGTTTGGCAATCTTCCATGAAATTGCTCCACCAGCTAGTTAGAAAACATAGCCTGATGTGGACTTCCTACTGTCCAAGCATCCAGTAAAATCTGCATATGTGTAACCAACCACTTCCAAGTGATCAATTTTAGAATATGTGAGTATGTAGTCTTTAGTTCCTTGAAGATATCTCATTACTTTCTTGACAACCTTCCAGTGTTCCATCCCTGAATTGTTTTGATATCTTGCAAGTAATCCCATAGCAAAACTAATATCAGGATGAGTGCAAACTTGAGCATACATCATGCTCCCAAGGGCAGCAGCAAATGGAATAGACTTCATTTCCCGCCTTTCAATGCCATTCTTTAGACACTGATGTAAATCAAATTTGTGACCTTTAAAGATTGGCACTTCACACGATGAGCAGTTTGACATTCTAAACCTTTCTAAAATCTTGGTGACATAAGCTCTTTGGGACAATCTAAGTAAACCTTTAGATCTATCACGATGGACCTCAATTCCTACAACACATGATACATTATCCATATTCTTCATATCAAAATGATCAGAAAGGAAACATTTCGTCTCATGTAAGAGACCTAAATAATTAGTAGCAAGCAATATATCATCCACATATAGAATCAAGGATATAAACTTGCTCCCACTGACCTTCAGATGTATACATTGATCAGTAACATTTTCTATAAATCCGAAGGACATGATAACTTTGTTAAACTTTAAATACCATTGTCGGGAAGCTTGTTTAAGTCCATATATGGATTTCTTTAATTTACATACTAAATTTTTCTTTCCTTTTATTTCAAATCCTTCTGGTTGCATCATATATACTTCTTCTTCTAGATCCCCATTTAAGAAGGCTGTCTTTACATCCATCTGATGTAACTCTAAGTCAAAGTAAGCCACCAATGAAATCTACAACGCGCCTAATGGGCCCCCGATAGTTGCAGCCCACGAACGGACAACCCAAGGCAAATAAATCCCTAATTTGACAATGCACGAAGCGCATCAACCCAAGCGCAACGGTCGTTGGATGACCCTTCGGCGATCAAACGTTACCTCTCACGATGTCGGCCTCAACCCCACTAAGGGCGAGCACGCCTCCTAGGGGTCGTGAGACTCGCCAGAGAACCTTCTGACTATGGAGGAATGGACCCTCAATTGGAAACTCCCCAAGATCACGGGGAGACATTACTCCACGACTTGCGCCCTTCCCTGTTAAGGGGCAGGCCCTCGCCACTAAGACAACTCCTATAAATGGGACTTCGACGAACAAGCAAGGGACAGAGAAATACACCGAGAGAAACACACTCAGCTCCAGACAAGGAGAGATTAGGGAGTCGACTAGCTGCTATGGGAAAAGTCCCTGCAAAGCATCGACTGTCTTCCGAGCACTCTTACCGCTCAGCGAGCACTCTCCAAGCGCCCACTGGTCATGGCGAGCACCCTCTCAGAAGGCTATCTGCCCCTCCAGACTTGCTTCGCTATTCTCTGACTCTCTCTCTCTCGTCCTCCCTTACTCATTTTCTTCCCAAGTGCTGACTTAAGCATCGGAGAGTTGTCCCCTGAGGTAACACCTAGGGCGCCTTCTGACGCCCCTTCTTTCCTGGTGTTTGCACGCTTTCACAGGTGCTGGACGATCTTATCCAAATAAATAAATTTAAAAGTGTGGTTTGAGGCCTAGGAACCAGTTTTCTGCCTCTATACTTTTTGGCACCGTCTGTGGGAACTTGATCAAAAAGTCAATGGCACCTCATGGAAGCTACTGCAACACCAACAACCGTGGCTGAGATTCTCACCAAGGCCCCAGTTCCCACTGGGGTTCGCATAAAGCTTCGTCCTCCACCCAACTGCGTTGGGAAGTTACTGCTGACGAGCCCGTCTAAATGCGCCAAAAGCTCTAAGTCCTGACGGACTTGTGTCAAGACCTCTTGAACAGGCCCACGGGGACCGTGTGCATCCCATTGGAGCATCCTCAGAATTGGGGGGGGGGGGGTTAGTAGGCCAATACCCGTGGGTGCCCCGGTCCTACCAATCCAACCCCCCCACGGGCAGGGTGACCCCA
>JANBPO010006544.1:0-183818 GCA_024336825.1 Amorphophallus titanum | reverse complement strand
CCGCCCCCCCCCCCCCCGCCCCCCCCCACCCCGGGGGGGGGGGCGCGTAGCAGATTCCCGTAGGGTGCAGAGGACTTCCCATGCCTCCGCCGCACGAGCTCGGTGACCCCACAGCTCGTCTGCATCAAGTGCACGTAGCCCACTGCACTCTAATCCGGAGATGGCCCAACGGCTGCAACGTATTGATGAGATCAAAGACAAGGTCTAGTACTTGGATGACGTCTTGCTTGCCGCCAAGACCCACGACGTTATCGATGATGACCTGGACCTCCATGCTCCCTTTTCGATGGAGATTATGGAAGCCCCCATCCCACCAAAGTTTCAGCTGCTGCCCTTCACCCCCTAAGATGATACGACTGACCTGGCCAACCATATGCACAGGTTCGAGAATGCCTGGACATAGTTCGAATCCCTGGCGGCTGGGACCATCACCTCCTTCCAACAGCTAAAGAAGCTGTTTAAGGAGAACTTCATTGGCTGCCGAAAGGAAGCCAAGTCAGCGATGAGCCTGCTCACCATCAGGTAAGGGCGAGAGGAGACCCTTTGGGACTACATGTCTCGCTTCCGAGCAGAGGCATTCCGCATACCCCGCCTCGACGTTAGCATCGCTACTACCACCCTGACACAGGGAACCTGAGATTCTATCCTCCGACGATCCATCAGAGTCGAAGCCCCGGTAACCCTGATGGACCTCTTTGTCTTGGCACAGAAGCATGCCAGATGCGAGGAGAACACCATGGCCCTCGGCCATGCGGTCGGGTCTGATCAGCCCGATTGAAAGAGATCCGCTGACTCACCTTGGGAAGGGTGAAACAAACCAGACTGACGAGACCAGGAGCACTGCGACTGCTCGAAGAATAAAGAAAGGGGCCACTACCGCCACTACACGCCCCTGATGGCTCTGCCTGACCAAATCCTCATGGAGACCCGTGAGGAGCCTTTCCTCCAATGGCCACCGAAGATGAAGTCCAACCCGAGGATTATGAGTAAAAGGAGGTATTGTGGCTTCCACCATGACCACGGTCACGATACTGCTAATTGCATCCAACTCAAGGATGCCATTGAGGATCTCATCCGGCGAGGACTCCTCGATAAGTTCGTCGCCAAGGCCCAAGAGAAGCGACAGTGTGAGCGTACCCCTCCACCTATCAACAATCGAGCCAACAGGAAAGAGATCATGATGATCTCCACAGGCTCGGCTTCAAGAGACGACAACTCCAGGAGATGTCGGTGGTACATGTTAGCAATTAACACTGTGGAGTGAGGTGACAGTAGCCGTCAGGAAATTGTCGCCCGGGAACACCTTAAGGATCCTATTGTCTTCTCAGACGAAGACCTACAACCACTCCTCATTTTGATGCCCTGGTGGTATCGGCCACCATCAACTAATGTATCGTATGACAAATTTTAATAGATAATGGAAGCGACCCTGAAGTTATTTCTTACCACTGCCTGGTACTTATGGGTGTGAATTTATCACGAATAGCCCCACTGCACACACCCTTGTATCGCTTTTCTGGCATGACTGTCCTTCCGGAAGGATGAATATCATTGCCAATCACGTTCGGGACCTCACCAAGAGACGTGACGTTTCTAGCAGACTTCACTGTCGTATGCGGGATGACCGTGTTGAGTTCGTTGTGGTCCCTCTTGGTTTTGATAATAAAAAAATATTGTGTATGTGTGTGGAAGAAATTATGTATGCTTGCATATATTTTTGATGATAACAAAACTTTATGTATGTATGTGCCCTTGATGTTAGTTGCTTTGCTTTAGAGTTTCAATGACATACTTCATGGCTTCTGCATGGATTTTAAGGTTCATACATGTTGTTTAAATGTATGCCTATATGAAGTTTTTGGTTGAGAAAACTTGGGTTGTCAAAGAGGTTCTTGAGCTTACCTTGGTTATGTGCCATGATTATTGTTGAGGAAAACTGAGTTCTTGCTTGGACTTTCATGCATATTTTTCTAAGACTTTATGAGCTAGCTAAGTGTTATGAACTCCTCATGTAAATCTTGACATATATGAGTGAGTGATGTTCTCATGATCTATGATACTTGATTTTTCAATGCTCACATCAATCTGGGAAGATATGGTTACATGATGATCATTCATGTGGTTAAAATTCATTGTGATATGATATTGATCTTTTTGTGTGGATAATTAACTTGAGAAAGTGCTTTCATCCTCCTTGTTAATGAGTTTTCTTGAGTATGATTCATGTATATTTAACTTGGAGCTATTGAGATTGTTTTCTAACAAGTTTAGAAAAGTTAGGTCACGCCTAACAGGACTGGCATCCCTTGCATAAAGGCTTGCCTCCGCCCAGCACTATAGTTGATTGATTGACAACTTAGATCAATTAGGTGATTCCTGTAGGTATGTCTCCTTCAAGCTGAATCGGTAACTGAGGTCAGTTTTTAAATTTCTCGAAAGTTCCATAGGGATCCATTCACCCCCCTCTAGATCTCATTCTGAGTGGATCACCAATACTAACAAGCACTTGGCGCAGAATAAGTTGACTATCACCTATAATCCGTAATTAGGTGACACCATATAGATGAGCGGCCTCCAGTCTGACCAGAAGAGCCTCATATTCAGCTATATTATTTGTAACAGGAAATGCAAGCT
This sequence comes from Amorphophallus titanum, assembly GCA_024336825.1. NCBI lineage: Eukaryota > Viridiplantae > Streptophyta > Magnoliopsida > Alismatales > Araceae > Amorphophallus > Amorphophallus titanum. Next base: position 181,184 of record JANBPO010006544.1, on the reverse strand, counting down.
GAAAGGCTTGTGGAATGGTGACTCCCTCAGGTGATAGGAGAACAATGTGGATACCCTTATCTTGAGAATTTAGAGCTCCATCAAAATGTAACATCCACATCGAATCGGGCTGATTGACGGACATTAGTTCTTCATTTGGAAACTCTGAGCGAACAGGATCAAATCGAGGAAGAGGGTGATGAGTAAGATGTTCTACTATGGAATAGCCTTTAATTACTTTTTACTGAATGTAAGTGATGTTGAACTGAGAAAGGAAGCTTTACCATCATTCTAATCGATCAGTAAGAATAGATTTCTCAAGAATGAACTTAATGAGATTCATACGAGCAATGAGATGAACCTCGTGAGATAAGAAATAGTGCTTCAATTTTTGAACTACCTAGACTAGAGCTGCGCAGGTCTTCTCCATAACCGTATACTTCTACTCACAGGGGTTGAGGAGCTTAGACAAGTAGTAGGCTATCCTCTCCTTACCTTCTTCATCAACTTTTGTAAGGACAGCACCTACTGAGTCATCTAGGAGAGAAATGTAGAGAACAAGTGGTTTGCTTGGAATCAGCGGCCTCAAGATAGGAGGACTGGCTAGATAGTCCTTCAATCCGTCAAAAGTCGCTTAACACTTGTCATCCCAATAAAATTTGACTCCCGGCTTAGTAAGCTCGTAGAACGGCCTACACCTTTGTGAATGTTGGGAGATAAATCGGCGAATGAACTGTAACCTCCCAATCAGTCCTCGAACCTCTTTCAAATTCCTAGGAGGTGGCATATCACTTATAGCCTTTGCCTTGTTGGGATCGATCTCAATACCCCTCTTACTGACTATGAATCCACATCTTCCCATGGGGGCACATGATCCCGACGCTAGAAGATATGGCAAGGATCAGTGGCTTGAGAGTGCACGGGAAGGTAATGACCGGGTGGAGTTACGTTGACTACAAGGAGCTAGCCTAGGAGCTGCTAGGGCTGACTTGATGAGGCCGGGGCATCCGTCGTCCCAGTTATCACGATCAGTGCTGCAGGAGAGCTTGGGACTTCGGGGGGCGGCGATAGCAGTTGGAGAACTACCGGAGCAGCATATCAACTGGGTGGTAGAGCAGGTGCGCCAGAGCGTGGCGGTAGAGGCAGGACCGAAGGGAGATAGAGTGCTGCGACGCTTCCTGATGCTGTTGTTCGGGAAGCTTTTGTTTGTGACTTGAGCCAACGTAATCAGCTATAAGATCCTACCATTGCTAGAAGATTTTAGCAGAGTGGGCAGATACGCATGGGGAGTGACTGTCCTGGCCTTCCTATTTCATTGGCTCAGTGTTATCGACCGGGTGACCATGCTAGGCAGCTTCTCGCCTTTTCTACAGGTAAATACCCTTAAATGCTCCTAAATGCTCTTAAGTGCTATATGCTGACACATGATCTTCAAAATGTAGTTTTGGGTCTTCCTTTACCTGCCCGGGATTGGGCGAGGAACCGAGCTACATCCGGAGAGGATTCCCATCGCGAGGCGATGGACGGTAGCTCGTGACACGGGGTTGATCAAGAGGTTGACCCGGGCGATCCAAGATGACATTGACTCATTCCCGCATGCATCGGTAAATTCCTGAACTTAATCCCTTCTACATGCTTCTATATGTTGACAAATGCTGACTTAGAAATGGCCTTTTTAGGTGCGCTGGACACCGTATCGGGATGAGAGACACAAGGGACAGCCATGGGTGGAGGCTTCCCTGGCCTATGGAGGATGGGATATCTGGCTGCATTGCATTAACGTGATCGAGCCACTGCATTACCGCTTGATCATGAGGACACAAGGCATACGCTAGCCTGAGGTAGTGTTTCCTCACCGGGGTGACCAGTGCCCGGGAAAATCTTCCAAAGGGATTAGCGGCGACATAGATTGGAGCGACCGGGCTAGGAAGTACGTCCAGGACTGGAAGCAAAAGGGAAAGGCAGTGAAGGAGCGGGCTGACAGCAATGAGGCCTACCTGAAGGCCTATGCCCAACATTACGGTGACCAAGTCTTTCGCGGTACCCCAAAATGGAAGAGTTATTACATACTCTTCCCAGCAATTAAAGAAGCACGAAGAGAATTACCAGGTGCAAGATTTAGAGCTAGCCGCGGTGGTATTTACCTTAAAGATCTGGAGATACTACCTCTACGGAGAACAATTCACAGTATACTCTGGCCACAAAAGCCTTAAGTATTTATTTTCTCAAGAGGAACTAAACATGCGGCAAAGGCGTTGGCTCGGATATCTCAAGGATTTCGACTTCACTATACAATACCATCCTGGTAAGGGTAATTTCGTAGCTGATGCCCTTAGTCGAAAGCTGAGAGCAATATTGGCCAGTTGCATGATTCAAGAATGAAAGTTATTGGAGAAATTCTCTAAACTCAATATAAGCACAGATGAGAAGAACGGGTGTATTACGCTATCCTACATGAGTCAACATCCAGATTTGCTACCTAAAATTAAGAAGCTACAAGAAGAAGATCTTGCACTAGTGGAAATAAAGGACAAGCTGGATGAGTGACTCGATTTCAAGCTGGCACCTGATGGTAGATTGCTATTCCATGAACGGACTTGTGTACCAGACTGTCCCAAGTTAAAGAAGAAGGTTCTCGAAGAAGCTCATCGATCGAGGTACACGATCCACCCTAGAGCCACTAAGATGTATCAAGACTTGAAAAGAACTTTCTGGTGGCCTAATATAAAGGGAGGTAGCGGACTTCGTATCTCGCTGCCTGACATGCCAACAAGTGAAGGCGGAACATCAGAAATCTGTCAAAAAATTACATCCGCTGGATATTCCCAAGTGGAAGTGGGAAGACATCGGCATGGACTTTATCATGGGTTTGTCCATGTCTAAGGGCGGACATGATGAAATTTAGGTAATCATCGACCATTTAACTAAATCGACCCATTTCTTGCCTATCAAAAGCGGATGGTCGATAGATGTCCTTGCCGCCTTGTATATCAAGGAGATGGTTAGATTGCATGGAGTTCTTGTGTCGATCACATCTGACCAAGACCCACGCTTTACTTCTCATTTCTAGAAAGGTCTACAACACTCTTTGGGAACGAAACTCAACTTTAGCACTGCAGATAGATGCCCAGATAGAGAGGATGAACCAAGTTGTTGAAGATATGTTAAGGGCATATATTATTGATTTCGACAGAAGCTGGCATGACCACTTACCCCTGGCCAAATTTGCTTATAATAACAGCATTATCTTTTCTATTAGGGTGCAGGGATATGCATGCAAAAAAAGGTGAAATGCATAGTCATGATAAAACGTAAAATACAATGTGTAGGAAGAATGAAATTTCGTGAAATTAGAAGGTTTTTAACCCTATCTTGCTGTTTATGCCAATTATGAGATAACCTACCTCTGGGATGGGCTCTAGACTTCGAATTTATTACTAGAAGGACAACCTAGTTCCTGCGCGTTCTGCGCTAAATTAGCAACTTCCCCTCCCTTTATCTCCTTGACCACTTGACCTAAATTCATGAGATTTGGAGGGAAGTAAGAAGATATAAAGGAGAACAAATAACTCTAAAGGATAAACCTTAAAATACCTCTGCTAATGTCCTTAAACCTCGAGTCTTTGTTGGATGGATACGTTGGTTCCTATGCGATCTGCAAAGAAATAGCTTCTTCCTGGCATCCTAACTCTTCAACGACTAGCTCTCCTAGTGTGATATTTTGAGGGGTGTTAGTCAATACTAACGGTAATAAAAAGTTCCAAAGGATTGATAGGAAATAACACCATCTTACCGTTGAACCACACGAGCCAAAATGAGAGTTTGCACCAGCTGATTCTACATCTTCTTTATAGGGTTTGGCCTAGGGTGGCTAGATTAGATCGACTTGAGTCCTAATTTGGAGTAGGATTGATCCCCAAGAGTCCTAGATTAGGTTACCATACCAGATAGCATTGAACTCTAGCAATTGGATGGGATAAAATCCAAGCTTTCCTCACCTCCTTCTATCCCATGTTAGGAGACAGATTGCAGTCACCTGAGGACCGCCTTATTCTAGTTGCGGTCGCGCGTTTGATTACCTTCTGGTACGGTGCCATAAATTTGTATTTTAGTCAAATTCTCTTCTATTTACCCCCTTTTTATCTCCTAAAGATGGAAAATTATCCTAATGACGTTTCTAGAGTGTGTGCTTGGGCATAAAGTCACAGAATTAAGTTTATAGGCCTAGTTTAAGTGGGCCTAATTACTTGGTTATTATTTGAGATTTCATATTATTTTATTTAACTAAAAATTTATTTAGTGGCTTACGTCCCGCAAAACCTTGACTAGAAGTCTTTACGAAGCTCTTGGGTCGATGTACGGCCTTTCTCAGAACTTCGCGTGTCTTCGACTTGAACACGTGGGTTTTTCACTGACACGTCCATGGACACTAGCCTAGCTAATCACATGAACATGTTTATCATTGAAAACCATATACTTACCAGAATATAGCCCAAATTCAATCCAATCATATATTAAAACCCCATTGGCATCCATTCTTACCATTTGCTTGAACATTTGAGAAAAATGATCCAATTATAAAACCTAAATCACAACAAGGAATTTGACCCTGAATTTCACGTGGTATCCATTCAACACTCAAATTGATCAACTAGCCAAGTTTTCATACCAAGTTCACATTGAGCAAAGGTCTATTAGTGCAAATTACAAAAGATGTATTCAAGACAAATTTAATCAAGATCTTCGTCAAAACAGTCTGGGACACAACATATTCATATGGTGTAACCAGATCATTGTTGTTCAGTGAACAGAGTCACTTTTAATATATGAAAATTTTCATGGATCTAAAAATATAAAAATTAAGAGAAAATTATGGGGATTCCAAAAATATGCACTTTATGATTTTTAGATACATGATTTCATGGATAAATTTTTTAACATGTGCTTATTAACTAACATAGGGAAAACCATGCAAAACTCAGTATGAAACCCAGAGATGTGAACATGAACTAGCTTGCTAGTTAATCGTTTTAGTCTAAAAGAGAAAACCTACGTAAAACTAATAGGAACATGCAGATGATCATGCAAGATTTTATTACTAACGATTTTTACGTGGGAGAGAACACCTACCTGATTAAAATGGAAGAGGAAGAAGAAAATGTAATGATCACCTAGAGCCCCCTTTCTCCTTAAAATCCTTCCAAATGTGTAAGGCAAACTAGATGCTGAGAGAGCCTATTTATAGGAAAATTTGGCTAAAATAGTAAGATTTCTCTCCCCTACAAATTAAACTCATCTACCACCTAATTCCATGTTCATGACCTATTGTTAAACTATTCCACTAACTCACTTTCAATAGGGTACAACCAACATTTCGGTGCTTTACTTTTTAGGTCATCCTTCTAGAATGGTATTAATTTATTCTAAAGAATGGGTGTTTTAAAAATGGGCTACCCATTTACTCTATTTGGCCCATTACTCCCAATCTAACCCAATAAAGGTCCAATTGTCAATCATCACTATTCTAGCCCATTGACTTCAATTTCAACCCATTAAGGTTTATTCCATAGCCTAAATTATAAATTCTTGGGAATTTGATTTAGTTCTCTTGAAATTTAAGCTATTTCTATTCGAGAAGATTTCAGAGAGTTGCACGAACTACGTCCCTTCATATGCACAAACGAAACATGCACATAGTTATTTTCTTTTAAGAAAATGACACGCGTGCAGAAACTTCAACACGAGGATGACTCAGAGGAAATGTGCACGAAGAGTAGCAAAAGGTGCACGAGGTATGTTTTTCCAAAAACACTTATTCTGACAAGGAAAATATGCATGAGATATGTCTATGTCAGGCTAAACCTGCATGGGGTATGACTCCGTCAGGCGAAACCTGCACGAGGTGAGAGCCCATCAGGGCAAAGGCAACACGAAGTATGGTTTCTTCAGAAACTGCACAAGGTATGAAACTTGAGAAGCCTGCTCGAGGTATAAGGCTTGGAAAGCATCACGAGGTATGCAGTTAAGAGACAGCACAAGGTATGGTCTTGATGAAACAACATTTCGTCAAACAAGAACTACACGAACCATAAAAAATGTAGAAATGTGCTCGAGGTGCTACAGTCTACTGCAGAGGAATAAAAAAATAGGAAACTGCACTAGGTATCACCATGAGACGCAGAACCTGCTCAAGGTATGCAAGGGCGCAATAACGACACAGGGTACAAAGACGCAGAGAAGACATGAGGTATGAAGATGTAGAACAACACGAGCTATGAAGACGCAAAAATGACACGAGCTAAAAAAAATGAAAATGACACGAGGTGTAAGGAAAATCTACACGAAGTGCGACCTCGTCAATAGAAGACCTTCAAGAGTAATGAACATTGTTCATACTCAAGGTTCACGTGGAGAACCACATGCTTTATGCACTGACACCTACATGAGGTTAAAATGACACGATGTACGAGAGCCCCAAAGTGGAAGCAAATAACATGAGCTATGAACAAATCATGGAGGCACTATGGCATATGATGGAAGAGCACGAAGAATGAATTTTTATTCTGACCCCTTTGACCACGAAGTGGAACATGAAAAAATAACACAAGGTATGAACACTATTCATACTCGAAGTGTGAAAAATAGAAACTGCACGAGGTACTACAGTAACTAGACTAGGGCTTGAAAGAAGGCAAGGCCTATTCAGGGATAAATAAGATGTGCACGGAGTACCACTGTGCATGCACGGGGTTGTAAGACTCAAAACATGCTCGGACTTCAAACACAGAGATGCACGGACTTGCATTGGATGCAGTGTGCATGGACTATTGCGTACATACTTTCCCAAGGATATAAACACAAATGAAAAGGACATAAATGTAAAATTAACTATACATGCTCGGCATCGATTCCCATCACTATCGGTTAACCCTGCTTAACCCTGTCACTTAAGACCAAAGAGGGTGCTAGTTGAGCCCTGCCGATTAATCCCGGTCAGGGGCTACCGGTTAAGAGTGCTACAGTTTAAGGACTTTGGCGCTGCTGGTTTTGCCCTGTCGATTAAGGCTGAAAGGGGGCTGCCAGTTAAATGTGCCCGAGCTACATTGCTTCTGAGAATCTGGAGTCTTTTAGAACATGCAGATGGTGCTGCCACTTCTGTGCACACCTAATTTTTTTGAGGCCATCTTGTCATGGGCGTGGACGAGTGCCCATTTTTTCTCTCCTTTTCATCCAGTGCAGGGGAGACTCTCCTAGAATTTCGTACCGTTATGCGTACATACTTTGCCTTGCATTAGCATTTTTACTTACTATCCATTTCTTGATTGTCGCAGGTGTGTACTCCTTTTTTTAGCGAGATGGTAGGGGTTCCTGCTATCACTTGGGCTGATTTTGACAGTCTGGAGAGGGAACATGAGAAGATTGCTATCGTGGTTGATTCCTCTGACTCGGATATGAATACTATAACAACTGACCGAAATACCACAATCAACAATAATCTATATTTTGAAAGGGCCGAAGGCTATCACAGAAATCACCCAAAGGATTAGGATTTGATCAAATTTCTAAAAAGCCTCAGTGTGGGTGGAAAGCATGATCTTGCTATAGCGCGATAGTTGGAGCGTGCCATTTTGTTGTAGCTAGATAGCCTGGCGGGCTGCGTTCCTCTGACAGACCCCATATATTGCATTGGTGATCCATGCCGATGGGACGGAATCCTGAGTGCAACGGAACTGTCAGTTGAGGATGACAAGCTAACCAGGCGTGGACACCTGACATTTGCCATTAAGAGCGTCAAGCCGCTCTGAGCCAAACAAGGGCAACGGAGAAAGAAAAGAAGAAGTATGTTAACGCGCATCACAAGCCACGTCGACGTAACCTCGGGGTGCGTCGACACACACATACCAATGTGTGCGAGAATAAAAGAAAATGAAGAAAATAATAAAGAAGAAGAAGAAATGAAAACCATTGAGTCGGCAGCAAACAAAGCAAAAGGGGCAAAACAAACAAAAAAAGAGAAGAAGACCTTGTCTTGCTTCTACGCAGCAAAAAATAAGTCATCAACGAAGGGCTCGACAAACCAAAATGAGAAAGTGCAAAAAGAAAAGCCTAAGGTCCTTACCACCTGGGGGCAGTGTGCGGCGAGGGTGATCCTCAATGTTGGCTGAACTCATCAACTCAACAATTGTTTGGTGATTCTCCTGAAGAACCCTAATCTCCTCCTCCAGCTCTAAGGAGATCACCGACTACTTCGGAGGGAATACCAGATGAAAGTTCAGCCAGATGGGGAAGCCCCAGTTGGGAGTTCCCTTGCTAGCCCCAACCCAAAAAAATTCAGTCTTCCACCCCTTGTGCGAGGAATCCTAAGGAGAGAGAGTCACGCAGCTCCTCCCCCTCCTCACCTGAAGATAAAAAAATTCCTTCCCAGCATGGGTCTGCTCCTTCAGCTAGAAGAAGATGTGAAAGAAGTCTAAAGATGTAGGAAGGCCACATGAGCGACAAAGGAAGATGAAGGAAAAAAATGAAAGAATATGAATTGGAAACCAACTGGACAGGAGCCAGCTGGTAGAATTTCCGCAGCAGCACAACAAACGGGTGGAGAGGAAGATGAAAGCCACACTTCGAAGCAAGAAGAAAACTGTAGAAGAGGCTAGAACAAGTATCCAGGATGGACTCATGGGGTTTGGCCGGCGAAAAGAAATACCGCCATGGTAGCCTGTAGCGGACCCCAATCTCATTCACCTTAGTCTCGCCTAACTCACTGCGCAGAGGATGACTAGGAACTGAACCCCCTACACATTGCTCGGGCTCCCAGACCTTGACCTCGTGATCATGCTCTGCCATGGAGGAATGATACGAGTGAGAGGGAGAAGAGGGAAAAGTGGAATCAAAAGATTCACGGGGAGGTGGATGCTGATAGATCACCGCTGTCATGATCATTGCTGACTCCGCAAAAGCCTTTGCAATCCTCTGCTCCCTCAAGTCACTCTCGCGGCACATGGACTCCCTCAGAATGCCAGTGCAACGAAGGGAAAAAACCCTTAACGGAGGAGACATGAGATTCAAGTTTGTGAAATATTTATATATATATATCCCAGCAACCCTGGCTGGAAGCATCGTGATGTTTCAAACTCCAAGAAGGCCTCCCTGTGCCTACCGGAGGGAGTCATCATCATCATACACATGCCCCCAGGACAGCTGTATTAAATGGCCCCTGTCCATGAAGTTTAAGCTTTAGCTTCATGAAGTCTGCTCTTCTTGGCTTCACTCGGTATATATCTTTCAAAGCCTGCTCTTCTTGGTTTCGCTCGGCATTTATCCTATCAGCCTATTCTTTGTCCAAATTTAGAAATGTAAAGATGACATCATCAAAACCCTAGGGACACAACATGATGCATTTTCAATTTTTTTATGAAATCATGTGTTTTGTTTTCGCAACCTGGTAAGCATTAAGAACTTGTTCCGACTAGAAACTGGCCAAGTATGTTATGCTTGTATAAGACGTATGTTTTGAGTTTTCAAATCTTGCTAAGTCTATTCATAGACTTGCAATTGATAACTTTTCAGGTGTTTCCACTAGCGAGGACGAGGATTTAGCACCGACTGAGTCCGAGCCAAAAGTCCAAGTGTGACTGTTGTTAGCTTTCTTTCTGTTCGAGGTAGCCCGGGAAGGACTTGAATTTATGAATTCTGAATGGTTATTGTATCAATAATGTGGAGTTTAAATTCTATTGGACTATTTTGGTATTGGGTTTTGCTCTTCGCGGATGTAATGAACTTCTTCTTCCACTGTAAATTTGGCCCTTTATTTATGTCCTCAACCCGTCTCTGTTCTATTGGGTGGTTTCCATTGTGGCATTGCCTCCTATATCCGATGAGAGTGATATACTGGACCGGGTATAGGGTGGGGTGCTACAGCATGTCCCCCTCAGGTCCTAAAATCTCATATTGGAGAGGCTTAACTTGCAAGGGAGTCAAATTGGAAGGAGGTGTGAGCCCAGAATCTAACCCATCTAATGGTTCAAACTTTATGGGATAGGGCTCAGAGGTCAGATAAAATGTGAAATTCTCTAATAAGGCCCCTGTAGATATTTTTATCTATCTATCTATGTGTTTGTGTGATGGAGAATATGATGAAGTGAATATATGATATGAAAGTAAAGTATGAAAAGTAAGTGACGCACTAACTCAAGCAATCAGCAGCATAAAAACATGTGGGCATGTCATCATAGCAGAAATAAATAAGGAGTAAAGAAAAACACATGCCGGGGCATGGACCAAAGGAATAAAAGTAAAAACACACACTATAGGTGTGGAGCAACTAAGATAAAGAAATAGAGAGGAAAGATGATGAAAGATGAAGACTAATACTCAAACAAAGGAAGTGTGATCGCCACCAAGGTAAATATAGCAGCCTTTCTTTTCCTTTTTTTCCTCTTTTTTTCTCTTCTTTTTTTTTACACATCTCGTGCCATTTGTCATTCTTCTTTTTGTTGGCAAGTATCCGCATTCAAGCTATGCGGGCCTGCTAGACATTGACTTCAGCCAAATTTGTGAGGAGCAGCTGAGGCAGTGACGCTGGGCGGGCCAGCTCTCTTCCAAACTGGCATTTGGTGAGGGCGCGATGGGTCCACCTTGTACTCGCCCATCTACAGTTCATCCTTTTTAATTAGGCCTTCAATAACATCCTTGAACATGTAGCAATCCTCAATGGGATGCCCCAACATTTGGTGATAAGGACAGAAGCGTTAATCGTCTTTTCTTTTGGCATCACCTGGTTTCTTCAGCTCCGGAAGCACCACCTTGTCGTATTCACAAGCCCACTCAAAAAGAGCCCTAGTCTTGTCCTTAGGGAAGGAGTACAGTTTCATCATTTTGTCGCTTAATGAGGGCCCTTGTTTTGCCTGCTCGGCGGAAGATGCCTCTTTTATTTTCTTCTTTTGTTGCTCGAAGGCTTCAAAATTTAAGGTGTAAATTTCTTCTTGGGCCAGGTGTTTGCTAGTTGGCTGATTCTTTTGACTCAGGGCTATTGAAGCCGGGCAGAGCGTTGCAAGAACTGCTTCGGCATTGGCTGCGATGTCACCTAGTTGTTCAAAGGTCGTTACTTCAATGTCAATGATCCATTGCAAAATTTCTACTCTCAAATTTTCTTTGCAGATTTGAACAGAGTCTCCGTAGCTTGGCGGATGTCGACACATTTCACAGAGATTCCTCCACCTTCTTATGTAGTCTGTGATGGACTCACCATCCTTTTGTTTGGCTGCTTGTAATTCGGCCTCGATGACTTTTGCTTCGGCCATCTTCATTGTCATTGCTTGTTCTTCCCTTGGCTTGTCTGACTGCATGCGCGGTCTTATTGGCACTATCTTCGGAGATACTTTAGTTGCCCCCTGACATGCCCGATAGACTGTATTAGAACGGTTGAGGGAGAATGCCCCTTGTATGATCATGTACTATTCGGGGCATGGCTGGCCATGCTGAAGCTTTAGGTGAGCTAGCACTACCTTGTGTTGCCTCATGTAGATGTCTTGCCGGTTGCAGCATAGGTGGGCTTAGATTCATTTCATTTAGCCGCTTTCACAGCATTTCAATCTCCCGCTGCTTCTGGTGGGCTGGGCTATTCTAGGTCTGAGTTAACCTTAATTTCCAGTTTTGGGCTTAAACCAATTATAATTTGGGCTTCTTTCTGTAGATAATTTTGCTGGAAATATCATTTCTTATGAGATACATATTTCTCCATATTTTTATTAAAATTTTCAAAATCTGGGTCGAGAAGATTATTAAATAATAATATTTTATTCAGTATTTAAATTCAGAATGCTATAGAAAGTGGTCTCTGTGATGCCCCTAGAGTCGATGCCTTGAGACTGTGGGGTCGACGCAGCTGGTGATAATCGCCAGTTAGACTGCTGCTGTAGCTGAGATGGAGTTGATGCAGTAGGATGCTTGCGTCGACGCAGCTATTCGCGTACCCATTAATCTGCTTTAGAAGGCCATCTGGAGTCGACGCCCTCAACAACATGATGTGCCTGGAGTCAACGCAACTTGTTTGTTTGGCCAACCTTTGCATTTCTTGGTTTCTGTGCATCCAAAGGGCCTTTGCAGCTTGGGTTTCTATCAATCTATGCTGTCGTATGACTAAAGCTTGATCTAAGATTGCTTGATCTGCCAATATCACCTTTTCAAACTTCCTTTAGTTTAAGATTCCCACTACAGCCCACAGCTGTTGTTTCTTACTTGCTGAAGCTACTGAAGTTGCTACAAGGGGAATTTGTCATGGGAAATTTGTCATGCCTATTGGTATCTTGTGACCTAAACTCAGTGCAAGTTGACATCATCAAAACCACATTAGATTCATCAATGAGCCATAGTCAGACATATCATCAAAATCCAGGACACAATATTTCTCCCCGTTTTTTATGATGGCAACTATGAGTTATTGATGGCCTTAAAAGCACCATTCAATGTAGACAAATAGATATGATTCAACATGATAAGCATGATGCTACATTAAAATGACTCCACATTTCTCCAATATCAATGACTCCAATTTTTCTCCCCCTTTGACATCAGCAAAGAGGGCATAGATGAATGCCATTTAGGGAGTCAGAGAGGAGCAGATGGAGTAGCAAGATACCAAGTGATTAAAATTCATATGCCAAACTAACTAATACCAAATGAAAGGTGCAGGCAGATTGCCATTGAAGGCAACAAACAATAAAGTCAGACATCATGAGGAATAGTATTGCATGAAGACAATCATCAAGCCACATGCAGAATCAAAGTGATCAAACTTTGACAGCTATAGATATGGCACGTTGTGAGGATATAAGGTGGCAATATGCCACTCTAATTAATGCAAAGACAAAGAAGGTGAAATTTAATGTATGTGGGAAGGAAAGAGGCAGAGGGATAACAAGAATCAAGGAGCACGTAGAAGAAAAAAGAGGAGATGTCGCGCCAAGCACTAGAGCATCTCCAGAGATCAGACAAATGTTTAAAGATTTTCTTGAAGGGAAGCAAAAAGAGAAGGAACAAAAAATAAGTCAGGATGAACAATTGAGAAAAGAGATCTTATCTCAAACTCGACAAAATCCCATAATTAGAGCACATGGAGGCCATCTTCATAGAGGAGATGATGACAGTGATAAGGATCAGGATCCAGAATGTAGAGCTAGAGTTACTATGTCTGCTACTCAAAAATCATCTTTACTTGGCGTTGGGGATGATCTAACTTCTCATTTAGATCCATCTGTTAGTCCAATAGATCATTATGTGCACAAGAAAGATGATGGTTAGCAACAAAGTATCAAGACTAGTTTAAAGGGATGAAAACATGCCAGGAAGGTTGCATCTCAGCAATGGAAGCACATCTCCAAATGGTTCTTCTATGCAAATGTTCCTGTCAATGTTGCTGGTAATCCCCATTTCCAAGCAATGGTTGACTCTATTACATGAGGTGGTTTAGGCATTCCTGCATCTAAGCCAAGAGACATCTATGGCCATTTACTTGATGAGGAGGTTCGTGAGCTACGAGAATGGATAAAATCATTTGAAAGGGTGTGGGATGAGAGAGGATGCACCTTAATATGTGTGATGGATGCACAGGGACAACTAGAAAACAAATGATTAATTTTCTTGTTTGTTGTCCACATGGCATAAGATTTTTGAAGTCTTTTGATTTTTATGATAATCTTAAAAATGTTGATTCTTTGTGCAACCAAATGGATCAAATTGTTAAGCAGGTTGAGAGGAGAGAGTGGTCCAAGTGGTCAATGATAATGCAGTCAACTATAGGAGAGCTGGGCATATGTTGATGGAGAGACGGAGACACCTCGATTGGGTTTCATGTGCAGCACATAATTTGGATGATTCTAGAGGATATTGAGAGCCAATCAGAGGTTGAGAGTGTTATTCATGATCATAGTTGTCAAGGCGACAAGGCGAACCAAGGCGCTCACGGGGTATCTAAGCGCTTAGGCGACAAGGCGTCCGCTTACCAACATTCTCGATTTAACATAATTTGAGACTAGATTAAAATTTAAAATTAATGAATAATACTTAAATCGTGAACAGTCCAGTTTTAAAATTGGCCAGTGTCAAAGGTAAACCACCTAATCCCAAGTTCCCAACCCGAGCCCCGCGACTCTCAACAATAATACGGAAACCAAAACAACCCGGAAAAGAAAAATCCCATGTGTCGAAAACCCCTTCTACCCTAAAAATTCCTGTTCGTTAGTACCCGACACCGACGTCTCCAGTGGGCATTCCCGAGAAGAAGAAGAAGAAGAAGAAGAAGGAGGAGGAGGAGGAGGAGGAGGAGAAATTGAGGGGAGATGCTCCAGATCCGATTGAGCAAGGGAGGTTCGGCACCGGATGGCGGGGGATCGTCGGCGAAGTCGTCGCTGCCGGCGGAGACGGTGACGGTGGCGTGCCCTGATCATCTGGTGCTCGCCGACCTCCCCGTGGCAAAGAGCCTCGGCGCCGTAACGGCCTCGTCCTCGTCTTCCGCCGTCAAGTCCGTCGGCCGCCGGTCCCGCCGCCACCTCGGCGAGAGGGTCCACTTCTGCGTCTGCTGCGACTATCCTATCGCTATATATGGCCGTCTGGTGAGAAGGATCCCCTTCTTTCCGTTTTCTTCGTACGTTTCTGTGTGAAAGCAAAATTTCCTCGTCTTTCCTCTCTATTTTTCTTGGTTATGCTGATTTTCTGTATGCAATAGCGGCATAGAAACTGCTTTTAACTTCTATAATTCAAATGCATGACACTTGCCTGTGCGAGAGGCTAACATTTGTTTCTGATTTTCTTTAGTGCCTCATCGTTAGCTGAAACTTGCTTGCTTATGTAAAACTGAAACCTCGTCTTTAAGTAGGACAATATATCTTTCACGGCGTGGCATTTTTCACCTGGAATGTTTCGAGTGTGACAAAGATGGGCCCGCCTGGGACATACAGTTGCTCTAATAATAAGCTAAGTAGAAATGTGGAGGCTCTATGAAAAGAGAATGAGGTTCCGATTATCACAACGTGACTTTAATTAGGTAACTATTTGCAAATCTTTTTTATGAAAGTGAAACTATTTGCAATGCCGTTGGAAGTGGGCTTGTGAATCCATTTCAATATAATATTCTCTATTGCATTTCACTTTCAAAAAAGAATAATCTCTATTGCGGTTGTTTTCATTTGAACCTGAGATAAGATATTAAGTGGAGAGAATTCCACTGTCATAAATATATTATATTTTAACCCAGTTCCATTAAGAGATTACTCTAACACCGCCAACCCCTCGGTGACGAGCCGTGAATCTAATGGCAGTTAACTTTACCTACGGACCGATGACGGCCTCCACGACAATGCTGGCGATCTCTCCACGAGATGACTTTTTCTTCTCCCTCATGCCATTGTTGCTCCCTCCGCCGCCATCCTGGACAGGTGAGGGCGCTGGCACTACCTTATCGGGGTAGGGGGGTTGGAGGGGCAATCCACATACCTCTGAACTGATGAAGGCGGTCCGGTGGCATCAACAGAAGGCTCCATGGGATTTGAGCCATTGAGCTGGTTGTAGGAAATGCAGAATTGGCACAGGGTGAGGTTGAGGTCGAGCATCTGGCCAGCGAGGAGGTTCAGAGTCAAGGTAGAAGGTGCGCAGCCAGTTGAGGTTGCCCAATTTGGCGGGGACCACCCCGAAGAACTTGTTCTCACCTAGCTTGAGTCGGATCAGCTTCTGGAGGTCAAAGATGGATGATGTTGGGATTTGTCTAGAGGAGGAGTTGTCGTCGTCTTGGAGGCAGAGGCTGCGGAGCTGGACGAGGGAGACGAGGCCCCAGAGAGGGCATTGAACCGGAAGGCTGAGTGTGCGGAGCTCCGTGAGACTACCTGACGCTGACATAGACGACACCCGTGAAGCCAATACCTCAGAGGTTGAGCTAGGTGACGCGATTGTGCTTGGAGATGATGCCCTGCCAAGGGCAGGGGGAGCAAGAAAAGTTCCATGGGAAGGCGGATCTGCCTACGACCACACGGGAAGGACTAGAGGGCGGCCTCGTCTGACTATATAGATCGGAGCACCCGATGGGGAGGGAGGGAGGGAGAGGAAGAGGAGGGGGAGCCGCATAAATGACAGCAGAGGTGTCATCACATGTGGGTTGCACGACGAACCTAAACACTACGTGATGTGGAAGGGCAGCTTTGGGGGCTACCGCCATTAAAACCTGCATCTCTCTCTCTCTATTTAAACCTCCCACCCAGTCATTGAAGGCAGAGCGCTAGGATGGAGTCAACGGTGATCGGAATTCAATCAACAAGTCGTGCCACTACTACCTTCAACGGCCTCTTGGGGTAGCTGCTGATATATGGATATCATATTTGCAGTCATCCTCCTTACCGGAGGGAATGCTCCCGAAGGGACATTCTATCCATAGACCACCCTTTTTTGATGGGACTAATTATCCCTATTGGAAAATCTGAATGACTATGTTCATGCGAGCACAGGTCTATGATACTTGGAGGGTTATAAATAAAGGTCCTTATGTCTTACCTCCAAATGAGGATAAATGGGAAGATGAGCACATTAAGAAATCATGTGTGAACTTTAGAGCTATGAAGATCATTCAGTGCGTGATACACCCTAACGAATACTCACGTACCTCTATGTGTTCATCTGCGTAGGAAATGTGGAACAAATTGAATATGATTTATGAAGGTACTTCAGAGGTACGGGAGGCAAAAGCAAATCTGTTGGTTCGGGAATACGAGCTATTTGCAATGAAGCCCGAGGAGAACATAAGTCAAATGCATGCACGACTGAGCAAGATTACAAACAATTTGAAAGCCTTGGGTAAGAAATATTCAAATCAAGACTTGGTCAGAAAGGTGTTGTAGTCTCTCACACCTCTGTGGCACACAAAGGTGACTGTTATAGAAGATTCGAAGGATCTCACTACACTTACGGTGGATCAACTTATTGGATCGCTTATGACGTATGAAATCAACATCATGAAGCCAGCTAAGGAGGAAAGCAAGAAGAAGAAATTAATTGCACTAAATGCTTATCCAGGATCGTCAGAGGAAAGTGAGGGAGACTCATCTATGGACAGTGATGAGGAAGAGCTGATGGCTCTTATAACAAGAAATATCAGAATGTATTTTAGAAGAGCTAGAAGAGATGGAAATCTTTCTAGAAGATTCATGAGGAGAACTTCAACAAAAAAGGCGAGCCAAGCAAGAAACAAGATATCATTTGCTATGAGTTTAAGAAGGCCAGACATATGAGGGGTCAATGTCTCGAGCTCCAAAAGAAGCTGAATAAGAACAAGCCAAAGAAAGGAAAAGCGATGAAGGTAACATGGAGCGATGAGGACTCAGATTGCTCAAAATTCGAAGGTGAGAAGAAAGGACTGGGTGAGCTAGTCCAAAATCTTTGCCTTATGGTAGATGAAGACAATTCTGAGGTAAACTCAGATTCTTAAAACTTTACTATTGAACAATGGCATTTAACTTATGCAGATTTGCTTCAGAAGTATAAGAAATCAAAAAATGATGTAAAGATTTTAAAGAAGAAATTTTATTACTTGATTAGCTCTACTGGCATTACTCGTCCAGTTAAAACTCTTAGACGAGAAGAGGATGAATGTGGCCGATCACGTATCCGTCTATCAAAAGAGAGTTTCATGATATTTTTAAAAGAAGGTAATAGAATGCAAATTTTAACAAGGTGATATGGTTTTGAAATGCAAATTCGTTCGGTCTGCAGGTCCCAGGTCCAAATTGCAACCAAACTGGGAAGGGTCATTCATTGTCAAAGAAGCTTATCTGGGTAATGCTTACCGCTTAGTAAATGCAGATGGTAAGGAGCTCACTCACGCTTGGAACGGGTTGTATCTTAGGCGTTTCTTTCCATAGAGTCAAGTCAGTGCTGCCCCGGTAGCAGGGCATCTTCCCTTTTCATCGCAAAGAGGGCCCCGAGCATGGCAATCACACACTACATGACATCCCTAGTTGGGTTTCCCGCTTTGTAGACACCGTTTCTCTAGGGCCATGCCCAGAGGAGTCAAGGTCCCTATACGTTTCTCTCTTCAGCCTAATCCAGGGGCAAGAAGTGAATAAGGGGGCGATAACCAATCTAGGCACCCTAATGAGGGAAGGTCTCCAATAGGTGCAGTCTGTTATGACCTGACGCCACAGAAAAGAAAGGAAAAGAAAGAAAGTCATCAAAAGTCAAAAAAATCTCCGTGTCACAAGTCCAAAAGTTCTGAGAAGACAAAGACAAAGAAAATTAGGCATGGCAAGAGTGGCAGTATAGTTTCCCCGCGGGACATTATCAGCCCGGTCGTATGCGTGCCTAGAGTGGACAAAGGTTCAATGATGGACACAAAGCCCTGGCGCAACAAACTAAATGTTTGAAAGGGTTGTCATGAGAGGGACTCAAGCCCTGAAGACCTCTATACCTGGCCTACGCTTACCACCCGAATTCTATTTTCCTTTTAAGACTAGACCGTATCCCAGATATGGCCCCGGTAGAAGCATCGTCATACAGATTGGCTCTGACCAGGGTTTGTCACCTTAAAAATCACGCCTATCTCAGGAGATTCCTAGTGAGACAAGTAGGGCTCTTGTTGCCAAGATAAATTAGCTTTCAAAATTCAAAACCCCAAAAAAATCTCAATGGTGGAAATTGCGCATCCGAAACACGGTCTTAAAAAGACACCGTGATCCGAGACAAATCTTTTGGCAGTTGAAAATCTCGGTTAAAATCTTATGTCCAGTTGTGTAGACAATCCCTCTATATGCATTGACTAGAATTTTGGAAGACTGAAACATGCATGGGTATGCAGACGTGCTCAGACTTTGCATAGATAAAAAGATGCACAGACTTTTCAATGCTCGGACTTCAAATGCATATGTTCAGACTCTGGTCTTTCAACCAGGAAAAAGATGCACGGACTCATTTTGAGAACCTGCATGGACTTAATTCAAATGGAGAACAAGGAAATGCAAGGAGTTTATGGAGTTTATAACCTAAAGCAGTAGAACCTGCATGGACTTATGTTTTGAGCAATACTTCAAGAGAGACTAAAATATGCATGGACTTATGAAGTTCAATGAACCAGTGCATAACCAAGACAATTACTGTAAGTAACTTATAGTGTATGACATCATCAAAATCATAGAGTAGGCAATAGGGGGGTGAATAGAACCTACCACTAAGAGTGTGTCCAATTAAAATCTCAAACGACTTCAAAGCGGAATTTAAGAGATTAGTAATGTTGAGAAATTTAAGCTAAACAAGTTAACTAAATTCTCTCTAACTCTACCATTCACACACGATCACACAAACGGATTTACCTATTAAGCACATCTACATACAAACCACAACACAATGGTTTTTAAGGTGGTTCGGGACCACGACGGGCTCCCTACGTCCACCCCTCACTAAACTAGATGAGGCTTCACTCAGAGATAAATCCCCAACACAGAGACGACGCTCTAACACACACACGCTGGACGATGCCTGCAAACACACACACGAGGACGTGCCCCAGTACACACACACACACACGGAGACGATGTCTCCAACACGATCTAACAATCGGATCAAAACAGATCGAAACAGATATTACTCCGTATAATCAAATTGGCTTGGATCTAATCCAATGGCCAATAGAACTCCCAAATCTTCAGAAAGAGTCTTCCCCTTTTCTTTGTTGGTGCTCTCTAGATCGCAATCCTCTTTTCTGCCTTTTGCTCTCTTGAAATTCTGCTCGATCCTTCACACCAGGAAGGAGTGAAAAACCCTTTTATATCAGCAGCATGAGGGCGTGTGTCTTCCATGAATTTCTGCCCTAGGGTTTTGACACGTGTCATGATCCTGGAAAGACATCACATCTTGGATCACGTGCCACCAACATCTTCCATGAAGTCAACATCTGTTAATCACAGAACAGATATTAGATGACTTCAAAAATAAAGCCCTATCATTCTAGCAAGTCGGATTCAGATTACTCAAGCGATGGATCCAAGCGTGATTGATGGTTTGAGAGAAGCCATAGATAGTATAGTCAAGAGTCAATTATGTAACTTTCACTTTATTGAGTCTAGATGCTAAATCAGTCAAAAGTATGTACTTGATGGTTATTATCAATAAATGTCTGAATTTTGATCAATAATTGTGTCTGTTCATCTTGTGTGTGAATGATTGCGCTCTGATTTACTACTTGCTTGAGGCTTCCCTTACCGGCTGTTCACATTCCTGCAATCATCTTCCACTGAATTGAAAGCTTGGGGCGTGACATTAAAGGAAAGGTTTTTTATGAGCTACGAGTTATGGGTGTATTCCTAATTACAGGGCTTTGGTTCTAGTCCTAGTGCATTAGGATTGAGACTAGGAAGCCTTAATTTGAGTTAGGGTGGGTCTTAGTGTAGTTTGGGCGCCCCTATCCACGGGTTGGCTCTCTCCCGGAGAGTCCTGCTCGGATTTAAGTGTATTTTTACCCTTGGATCTATCGGGTGACTGCTAGGCTCCTGTAGCTATCATCAGATGACTGTTTGTCCCCTCCCTTCACAGCCTTCTCTCTCGCTCACCTAACAGTCACGTAGCGACTATTTTTCTCCTTTAGCAGTCTTGCGTAGACTATTTTTCTACTCTTCTTAGTTCCTCATCATCTACCCTTAGTGGCCTTTCCTAGGACCGCCACCCAAGAGGTAGCAGCCCTGTTTGGATCATTTTTCTCACCGGACCCTCACGTTCTCTTTCTCTCTCCACTTTTCATGTCGCTCTCTCTCTCTCCCCCCGTCAGTCCTAAGGGTTATCGTAGTTAGTAATAATTGGTGTCAGCATCCACACATTTGCATTTTTAGAATTCAAAAGGTCCAATTTTTTTACTAAGGCAAAGTCATGTACATGCATGTGCCCCATAATGGAGAGGAAGCAAGAACAAAATGATTACATCAGGTCGGTCCCTCTCCTGGGTCCCCGCTGTCTCTAGTGCCCTCGTGGTGCTTCGCCGGTGGGTCCATGGCAGTGCTCCCCTCCTCGCGGCATCACCATCGCTCCTCCTTCTCATTCCTCCAGTAGCTGGAGGAGTTGGTGAAGTAACCTCGATACGCGCTACTGTCCATACCGCTCTGGCTCCTGCTGGGCTCTGACTTCTTTCCCAGAAGTCGGAGGGCTTCCCTCAGTCCCGCTATCACACCCTTCTACTCAATGACTTGCAGTCAACACCGCTCTACCTCTCCCGCCTTAGCTCTTAGGTCCTCCACCTCTGCACGAAGGTGGGCCACCTCTGCCGCCTTTGCTCGACACCGCTCCACCTCCTACCTCTAGCAAGTGGCCTCCCTTACTACTATCTCTAGCTCCCTCGCCTGTGCATGCATTCATTATAGTAAGTCAATTGCATAAGCATTATAAAGTCAGGAAGTGGAAGTTCGGTTGGTTTGCATACCCTCTCCGTGAGAGTGGCCTCGGCCTCCTCGACCTGAGCAACTGTCCGTCCAAAGTTGGCATCCTGCTCAGCCGTTGTGCTCCCTTGGCCCGCTACATTTAGAACTCAGTTAGTCAAGTTCAAGCATTTGCATATTAAGTCTAAGTTTAAGTTAAGCTCACCAAAAGCTCTAGCGAGTGTTGGAACTCATCCCTCTGTTGGATGGTAGAGTGGAGGAGACCTTGGAGCTTCGCTATCCACCCCTGGGGGTCCAGCTTCATGTAGAAAGTCAAGTTATCAGTGTATCAGAGTCATTAGAAAGAGCATAAGTTAAGACAGTGGTACCGGTCATTAGGAGCCACAGAAGACCTGGTCTCCGTAGCACTTGGCATAGGCCTTCAGGTAGGCCTCATCACTGGTAGCTCGAGCTCGCACCATGCACCCTCTCCTCGTCCAGTCCCGTACCTGGTCCACCGCCCAGGTGATGTAGTCAATCTCCCCGGTCAGTCCCCTGGAGGACCACCCCACGTGCTCCTCATCTCTTGCTGGGAACTCAACCTCTGGCTGGTGGACGCCCCTGATCCTCATGATCAAGCGATGGTGCAGTGGCTTGATGATGTTTGCAGCCACACTTCTCATCCTATGTAAGCCTAGGCTATCTCTACCCAGGGCCGCCCCTCGTCGCGGTACGATGTCCCGCGCACTTGAAAGGAGAGGCATTGGAGTCAAGCATCAGCATTTTAAGAGCATCTAATTGCATTTATAGGTCTAAAGTTTAGAGTCTTATCGATGCATAGGGCAGCATGTCAACGTCATCCTGGATCGCTCGCACTAAGCGTCGCAGTGACCCGATGTCCCGTATCGCCATCCATCGCCTCACGATGGGTACACTGTCTGGATGTACCTCCTTCCCTCTCCCTAGACTAGGGAGGTACATGTAAGTCCACACCTGCATTGTCAAGTGTCAGCATGTAGCAAGGCATAGAATCGAAATCTTAATTGTATAAGCATCTAAGGTAAAAGTGCAGTCTCGTGATCAATGACACCCAAGAGGGGGGTGAGATTACAAAATTTAATGAAAACTCAGTTGACTTAAACAAGTGTGAAGTGTAGTTACACTAATGTTCAAATCTAAATAAAAATATTAGATCTAATATAATCTATCGCACACAATAGATCCTTGGTAACGTGGCGGAGGTGTGAATCCAAAGATTGTACTCACGCAAGATATTATCATCCCGATAAGGTTTGCCTTGTCGATCCGAACCCACCTTTTAATATACCTGAGATCTAACGTGAAAATGATAACTTATGTTAGATCTAACTCAGGAGATTAAAACAACTTAATCTACGTGTGTGCTTGCACAGAATGGGGATAGAAGAAAGGAATCAAACCACACAATGGACAAAGATTTTTAGGTGGTTCGGATGCAACAACAACAACCTACGTCCACCCCTCACGATCTGTGAGGATTCAAACACTATCTTGTAAAGGATTACAAGATCTAAATGCGCACACACACACACGTGAGGAGTTTGTAACTCCCACGAAGGTGCACAGGCACCGAATCACAAAGAGATGTGAGGAAAAAAAGAACCACACACACACACGGATCTGCATAGATCCACACAGACGTGTTTAAATATTACAAGAACACACACTTGAAGCTTGATGAAAAGGGAAGGAGAAACACAAAATAAAACCTTCAGATTAAGGCTCCCCCTTAGTGGATGAAGATGGTTGTGGATGAAGCTTCCTCCTCACCTTTTATCTTCACTTGAATGACTTGCAGATAATATTGAAACCTTGCTCTTGGATGAAGAACTTCTGGACGTAGCACTGTTCATGGAGTTACAATGCTAGCCTTTTCTCCCCTTGATAGCCTCCTTGAACTTCCTTGAATCTTTAGGGTTTTTGACCCCAAAGAGATGTTTTTATACATCTTGGTTGGTCAAGAGACATGCCAGAGACCAGATCCACAAATCATGAAGGGTGAGATGCAACTTTTGTGGGAAGGAAACATGTGGAAAGATAACAAGAATAAAGGAACACGTAGCGAGAAAAAGAGGATACGTTGTAGCATGTACTAAAGCATCTCTAGAGATCAGGCAAATGTTCAAAGATCTTCTGAAAGAGAAACAAAAGGAGAAGGAATTGAAGGCAGAATATAATGAACAAGTGAGGGAAGAGATCCTGAGTCAAACTCAGCAAGGTCCACAAATTAGAGCACCAGGGAGCCGTCTTCGTAGAGAAGATGATGACAATAGTGACAATAATGAGGATGTAGGATTTAAAGCTGTTGCTTTAAATGAAGATGAGACATGGGATTTGGGCATAGCACTTCAACATCTGACTTGCAACGTTCCAAGAATACATAGGAGGAGTAAGACAGCCATCATTCACTAGAACAAACACTATGTCTGCTACTCAGAAATCTTCATTACTTGACAGTGGGGGAGATCTAACATCTCCTTTAGATTCATCTGTTGGTCCAATGGATCACCATTTGTACAAAAAAGATGATGCTCAGCAACAAAACATTAAGATAAATTTGACTAGACGGAAACAAGTCATGAAGGTTGCATCACAACAATGGAAGCACATCTTCAAATGGTTCTTTTATGCAAATATTTCTTCCAATGTTGTTGTTAATCCTTACTTCCAAACCATGGTTGACTCTGGCTTAGGCATTCTTGCACCTAAGCCAAGGGACATCCATGGTCTTTTGCTTGATGAGGAGGTTCGTGAGTTACAATAATGGATAAAATCATTTGAATTGTGTGGGATGAGAGAAGATGCATCTTAATACATGATGGATGGACAGGGACAACTAAAAAACAAATAATTAACTTTCTTGTATATTGTCCACCTGGCACAGTATTTTTGAAGTCATTTGAAGTTTCTGATAATCTTAAAAATGCTAGATTTTTATGCAACTGATGGATCAGGTTGTTGAGCAGGTTGGGGAGGAGAGAGTGGTCCAAGTGGTCACTGATAATGCAGCCAACCATAGGAGAGCTGGGCATATGTTGATGGAGAGACGGAGACATCTCTATTAGGTTCCATGTGCAGGACACAGTTTGGATCTATGCTAGAAGATATTGGGAGCCAACCAGAGGTTGACAGTGTTATTCATGATGCACAGGCCATCAGTTCTTTTATTTATGGCCACCATTGCATTCTGTTTGCTGCAATAGTGTGTGTACATGCCTGTGTATGAAAATTTGAATGGAGTTGTATGAATTGGAATAGAGCTATGTACATTTGCTGCTCGTTAGTTTTAAGATGCGCAGGAAATAAACTCTTTGATATTATATGCTCTTTCTCCATATATATAGTTCAACTAAACTCTTTAGCCATATTATATGCACAGGAAATCCTTGAGTCTATCATCAATACCTATCGAGCCAACTTCATGTTGTGAATCAATTATTTTGTAACTATTCTCTCAAAAATTTATGCTTGAGATTATACAAATGATTACCAATGGACTGTTGTTTGATGGACATAAGTTTCATGTACTCTTGAGAGATGCTATTTTGACAATCTGTGATTTGCGGCCTTGGGTGTACTAGCATCTGACCACTTCTCAGGCTGTCCCTATTGGTGATGCTTCAAACCTGCCACTCAAACAAAGACAAAGTAGTGACTGTGAGCTTGTTTTAACCAATATAGGAGTCATCAACGTCAGTATCTTATACTCCCTCTGCAATACATGTCAGAACAGAAAAAGGAAAAGGTAATAATGTTAAAGAAATCTCATTCAAGAGCCAATGTAGTCCACAGACATGACAAGCTTAGAATTACAGTTTAAGGTTCTAATGCCATTTGAAGAACCACTGAATAGTTCAATGGACAGAACCAACTCTAGACAATTCTAAGGTTTACATCACGGTGAACTTGGCCCAAGGTAGCACAATCCTGATAAAAAATCTTGAAGTACAACAAGGGATAGCATCAGTACAACAAAAGGATAACCAGAATTGCTTCCAAATTAACTTGATCATATTGTCAACCATTGTGCATAACAAGCAATAGTCTTCTTATTACTTTTATATGAGATTCTATAATATCCAATTTGAGATGAGGCTTACCATTGTTCCACAAAATGCATGTCTGCTCGAGTGTTCAGAATGGGTTAACAAGCAATATTAGTGAAAGTCTATGTAATTATCTCCAAATGATCATTCTTGTTTTTGTGTACATGTGGCTACATAGGTTTTTGTTTCTTTAATGTAACTAATAATCGTTTCTGAATGGGTCTAATCATTTCCCGAGAATCCCACGCTATATATGAGAAGATGTCCATTTTATACGTGAAAAGGTGCATGTCAAAATTGTAATTGCAAGTACATTTAAATCTTGAAGTAAAATGTTAAGGAATCTCTCCTCTATACCTACTGGTTGTACTACCTCTTGCAATAAAATTGGTAGTGCAATCCACATCTTTTGTCCAAAAAAAAAACTAGAAGTTTACCTCCTCTGATCACCTAGGTAAATTCTTGTTTTACTAGAAGTAGGGTTGAGATTTTGAAGTTCTTTTCTGTAGTTTCTTTATTTGTAGATGCAGTTCATTGAGATCCTTTTTCATGTAGTTTCTTTGATCTAGTTTTGATGGGCGCGGAACATTCCCTTATCGCCCTTGATTGCACTGCCTCGATCTATTTTCAATAAAATTGGTGGTACAATCCACTATTTTTTGGCAAGAAAAGGTCCCTTGATTACTGTCACCACTCCCATGCCCTCCTCCATGCTAGGTTCTGTGAACTGGGTGCATGATTTGATGGATTTGACCAGGAGGATGATAGCAATCTGGTGAGATATACCTTGTTTAATTTAATGCACTTCCTTTTGAGGGAATGCATGCATAGATTATGTTGCTTCAGTTGGTCCTTTTATTGGCTCACTCCTCTCCAATTAAGGATCCTGATCCTGTCTGTACACCATTGCCTTATTTCAATGTGGAGGCATAATACTTTGTTGAAAGCCCGAGTTTGGCAGAATGATTCAAGATTCATGAGTTTACAAAAATCATGCAATTTTGCATGGATTAGTTGTATATAATGGATGGTAATGCTGTAGCTTCTGCAACAATCATTTAGTAATTTTTTCAAGTCCAAAATGCATTTAGTAGGAGACTGCAGCTTAAATCTATTTCTTTTTCGGATAACGATTCCTGTTGACTTTTAAAATCAATGTTGCATTATTTTTGTTGCCCCCAGGTTAAGACAGAGGGTGGATTGAATGCTTCTGCATCCTTTGTTGCGAAAGCAAATCCTCTTAATCGTGCTCCTCATAAAAGGAAAAGTGAACTTCACCATGCAATGTGTAATATGCTTTCGAGCATATTAGCACCACTTGCAGAGGGTGGAAAGAACCACTGGCCTCCTTCAGGGGTGGATTCTGCATTGACTCTGTGGTATGAAGCTGTTGCTCGGATAAGAGGACAACTTATGCATTGGATGGAGAAGCAGAGCAAACATATATCTGTATGTAGTTCTTATTTGTCAGAAAGATTGCTTGGTTTCTGAGAATGAAAGATTGTTTCTTCTATATTTGACGATCCGAGATATTCAATTTTGGATCATATTGTGGCTCCAGCAAGCATGTCTAACATATCAACAAGCCGGGGAATGAGAAACCTATATTTGACAGTGATCTTGTTAATGGCCCAACTATCTACACACATGCGCCAAGTTCCATCTTTCTTAAGGGTGAGGAGGGCCAGAACCGCGCATGGACTTTTGCTAATTCGGATAAATCCTTCCTTGATGAGTTCTTCTATTTGCCTCCTAAGCTCGACATGCTCGGTGGGATTGAGACGGTAGTGGGAAAGATTTGGGAGGGTGGCCTCCGGAACTAGATCGATGGCATGTTGTACATCGCGCATGGGTGAGAGTCTATCCGGGAGCTCCTCGAGGAACACATCATGGAACTCCTCAAGTAGGAGTTGGATTTCAACAGGGTGCTAGTCGGAAGAGGTTGATTCTCCTAGACAAATGACCACGGCGCACACATAGGCTCCTTGGGCTATCTCTTCTTCAAGTTCTTGCTTGGAAATAAGATGACGGTTCTTGACTACTCCCGAGCTCTTGGCCGGGCTAGGACTAGGGGGAGTGGGATTGGTTGAAGGAGTGGGATTCTCCGGGATTTGGGAAGGGACGGTGTGTCCTTCTAGGGAAGGTGGGCCCCTCTTGGGATGGAGCCTAGGTAGGGAGGTGTTGAGTTGGATCTTCTTTCCCTCATGCTCAAAGATACATGTGTTTGGCCTACCTAGGAAAGTGACATCTATATCATAAATTCATGGTCTCCCTAGTAGGATGCTACCCACTTCCATAGGGACAATGTCGCACCAACCTTGGTCATGATAAGATGAAAAAGTGATAGGTACAAGGCTGCAAGTTGTGATAGGGATGGAGGTGGTGTCTATCCACGAGACCTGGTATAAGCTAGAATGGGAAGTGACGGTTAGCCCTAATAGCGTGACGGTGTCGGGAGACACGGCATTCACACAACTCCCATTATCTAAGATCACCTTTCTCACATGGTTTCCCACTTTGATAAAGGAGTGGAAAATGGTAGTCCTACACCAATCTTCTTCCTTGGCTTGAGTGAGGATGCATCTAATCACACCTAGTTGGGGGTTGGTAGGTTGGAAGAAATTTCTTCACCCAACTCAAAGTATTGCACCTCATACTCTTCCTCCCAATCAAGGGAGGCCTCATGCACCTCAGTTACACTCTCAATTCCCCCTTGGGGAAGGGAATTTAATAAAAAGAACTAAAGAAAAGGCGAGGATGTTTAATGCATTGAGCAACCCACTGTGGGGGTAAATGCTAACCATAAGGGGGAAAGAAAAGAAGAATACAAGGGCTAAAATAAAATATGTTGCTCTCTCCTGCAACATGTTGTCAGGCTCGTCCATCGTGACTTAAACTGCTGAAGAAGAAGATGAAGAAATTTTCTTTATACCGAAAGGAGCAAATCAGGCTAAAGCTTCTGCCCCCCACCATGCTGCGGAATCCGGGAGAATATCAAGACACCCGCCAGCCAACAAGGGGGCACGATACCACGTTTCTCCTCTACTCGGAGGCATAAAACCCAGGGAGTTCATCTCAAAGAAACTGGATGCATCCGTCTATGATGACATGATGCCGCTCATCTCCTACAAACTGGAGGCAGAAGACAATGCTCCCGGCCCCTCTCGGCAAGACCATGCCTTGACGGCACTACTATACCAAAAGCGAAAAGAGATTGAAATGCTGCAAAGGTGGCTAAATGAAATAAATGTAAGTCCACCCATGCCTCAATCGGCAGGACATCTACATGAAGTGGTACAAGCTAGTGCTAGCTCACCTGAAGCTTCAACATGGCCAGTCATGTCCTGAATAGTACATGATCATATAGGGTGTATTCTCCCCCAACCATTTCAACACATCGTCCCCTAGGCGAGACAGGGGGCAACTAAAGCATCTCCGACGATGGTGCCAATGAGGCCGCACATGCAATCAGACGAGATAAGGGCGGAACGAACAATGAATATGAAGACGGCCGAGGAAGAAGTCACCGAGACTGAATTACAAGTAGCTAAACAAAAAGATAATGAGTCCACCATGGACTACATAAGAAGGTGGAGAAAATCTCCCTGAAAGGTGTCAACATCCACCTAGCTACGGGGACTCTGTTCAGATATGCAAAGAGAATTTAAGAACAGAAATTCTACGATGGGCCATTGACATTGAAGTCACAACCTTCGAACAGTTAAGTGACATCGTGGCCGATGTCGAAGTAGTTCTGCCAAAGCTTTACCCGGCTTCTACAGCTGCGAGCCAAAAGAATAAACCCACTGGAAAGCACCCGACGCAAGAAGAAATTTCCACCTCAAATTTCTAGGCCTTCAAGCAATAGAAGAAGAAAATGAAAGAGGCGGGCAGCCTTTCTTCTGCCGAGCTAGCAAAACAACATTTTACTCTATAATATTTATATTATAATAACACACATACATATATCCCTATATATTTAATAACAATGTATTAAGTATATCCCTCAGCTTTCAATATTACTGACAGAGTTGATATAATATTTTGTTCAACATATAAAGTAAGAAGTTTTGAAGGGGTATATATATATGAGAATATGAAAGGTTTTAAGGGTATACATATTATTATTTTAATAATGTAAGGAGATTATTAAACAAGGGTATGCAGATTACTCTTACTATTGTCTTCGATCATCCACCTAAAATGAAGTTAAATAAATGGTAGGTTAACCATAGGCATATAGACGATGAAATATATGTGTTATATTTATGTGCTGTGGAGGTGTACATGATGGTACCAATAACATAATAGTATATATAGGGTAGAATACAAGATTTTGAAGATAAGGATGCAATTATCCCTTCATTTTTACCGCGCTGCCAGACGGTAGAATTTCAAGCTTTGGTTAGTGTTCTTTTCTTTTAATTTGCGAAATGTTAGAATCATGAAAATTCGATATTAAGTGCATTTTTGCTTTCTTTCCGTAACATTTTACATCAATGGCAACAAATGACACGGAGTATATTACAATTTGAGCAGACTTTATGCGTCAAAATATTACTCATTTATATATATACTTTTATTTCTTCGGCATGCATCGCCGTACAATTTTATATTCACACTCATGTATCCAAATGATGGAACGACCACAGCAGCTGGGCAGAGGAACAGAGAAGACAAACTCCTTCGTTCATCAAGCCAATGAGACTAATCCACCCCCAATGTGTACCGTTGCCATCGATTGTTTACGCAGACTCAAGGTCATGCGGTAGTTGTAAAGGTGCCGAAAAAGAGAAGTTTGGGTGGCAGGGAAAGTGGAAGTCTCTGGCCCAAACGCTGCCGAGTGGCACGTTACGTTAAAGCGGGTTAGGACTGCCCTTGTCTTTTTCCAACTCTTGCTTGGGGTCTGACATCTCACGTACCATCAAAAAAGGGGGCCAACGTTTTAGCAGATGCCACCTTAGCAAGGGTTCCTTTCTTATTTTGGGGGTGGGCATATCCCCTCCCGAATAATTATATATATGGCAACTCTTTCTACCAAACTCTGTGAGTATGACAATGATAGCTCATCGTTTGTGTGTAGGGTAGAGGGCAACGATCTCAAGTTATTCAACTTTTCTCCCTTCTACAGGCTCTGCAGCCCCCCTCGTCGCCCCCACCCCGCAAGTCAGCAACACACTGCAGCTGCGAGTGTTGGCCAGTGGTGGCGTGAGGGCTGGCGCCATCCACACGCACCCACTCAGCGGTGATGCTACAGAGCTTTGGAGAAGAACTGATATTAATTCTGACATTCCTATGCCCGCATGCACGGAGGGAGGGATCACCATCATCATCTAGCTAGGGACGGTGGGTGAGCCCCCCTGTGACAACAGATCGCTGTCACTGCAGCATGCAGGCGCGCGTGGAGCTACGGTGGTGGATGTGATCACTGGAGTTCTCAGCCGCTAGCCTTACGACACCACGTAAGTCTCTGTGTACTGCGCTTCGAAGAATGATCGATTGCAGCCTATAATTCCCTTGACATTAATTCATCAGTTCTGAAGGTGTTAGGCGGACACCCACTGCATATACCAGCGCATGCAACGGGGCTAACAGCAAGAACATGCCCGGTGGTGGTCAGCCATGGAGAGTGAGACTCCTGGACAGGACCACGCTGAGCTTGGTATTTTTTTTGCCTTTTCAAACAGTGTAACATTTTTTTCCTTTTCTTTTACCTTGAGCCATGAAGGCACATTGCTCCTGTATCCTGTTGCGAAGATTACCGAATCGAACTCCTCCTCCTTGCCGTCTGCGAATTCTACCCCATCCGGCGTGAATCTGTTTACTGCAGGGACCACCTGTAGTAAAGCGCGGGCAACTTTGTTGTTATATGGAGATGAGGATGGAGAGAAAACGGGCAAAAGGAGGGGAGAGAAAGAGAGAGGAAGAAGAAGAAGAAAACAGAGGTAGAGCCAGCTTCGGGGAGCTCGAAAACAGAGTCCCCTAGACAAGAAGATGCACTGGATACTAATAGAAGGAATCATAAAAGGGAGACCAAGCGAAAGATGAGGAGGCTGACCTTGATGTCCCCACTCTTGATCTTGGCGAGGGCACCCACGTCCAGAACAGGGGTCTTCCCGGCGGTATTCTTGAGCTGGAGAGGCCCCATGTCGGGACGTTCCAGTCCCAGGCGCTGCGTGTCCCCTAGAACCACCCTCGAGCAGAGCAGGAGGAACCTGTCGACCCATCTAACGGGGAACCACTTGAGCAGGCTCATCGAGAGGCCGAAGGTGGAGCGACCCATGATCTCCCTCGGCAGAACATGCAACTGTCGAAGGACAGAGCAAGAGAACCCAACAGTTTTAGCACGCAAGGACAGCCGCCATAGTAAACAGCAAATATATGTATACCAATCTATCCAAACTAGGGAAGCCAACAAAGCCTTGCGGGTAACTCGAAATCTAGGGAGGTAAAGAGCGAAAAGGAACGGACTTGGGTTTGAGAATAATGTCCTGACAGCCTACAAATCCGACAATATATATATATATGTATATATATATATATACCTATTTAAGCTACAAAGGGATTGATGTGGACTGCAGCAACATTGGTGGGTGGGGAAGGGCAGGAAGGAACTAACCAGGATCCCACACACCTTACCTTATCCCTGACGACCATGGAAGCATGGGAGCCATTGTTGCAGAGGTCCAAGCACACCTCCATACCCGAGTTCCCGCAACCGACGACCAGGACCTTCAGCCCTTCGAACTCGTCCCCGTTCTTGTATGAACTCGAGTGCATGATGCAACCCTGGAAATCGGATATCCCGTCGATCTCCGGCAGCACGGCCTCGGCGTTCTCCCCGGTGGCCACGATGAGCCACCTGCTGATGAACTCCGTGTCGTTGGCCCGGATCCGCCAGAAGCCGATGGCGGAGTCGTACTCGGCGCGCCGGACCTCCATCCCGAACATGGGCTTCATGGAGAAGCGCCGGACGTAGGCCTCCAGGTAGCTGATGAACTGCTGCCTCGTGGGGTACCTGGGGAAGTCCTCGGGGAACGCCATGAACGGGAGCTCGCAGAAGCGCTTCGGCAGGTGGAGACGCAGGCGATCGTAGGTCCTCAGCTTCCACGAGGAGGCAATGCAATTCTCCCTCTCCAGGATCAGGGAAGGGACGCCCTTCTGCTTGAGGCACGCGGCCGTGGCCAGGCCGGAGGGCCCTGCCCCCACAATCACAGGCCCCGGAACCCAGACGCTCTTCGAGTCGGCCGTCGTTATCCCACGGCAGAGCACGCCATGGAGCTTGACGTCCACGGCGGGCGGCAGGTTCCCGTCGCCCGTGGCGAGGTCCCAGTGGGGAGGGAAGACGAGTTTCCTCTGTATGGTTATCATATGAACGAGTGGTGGGTGTCCCAAGAACCAGATGGAAACAAGGAGGTGATTAGGGTCAGGTGGGTGGAGATGGAAACCTAAATTTCCTGGGTTCGAGCACACTGACAACTAGTCTGCGAAGGAGAGGTAGCTCAGTGCGGTGGAGTTGGACAGCTCCGATTAGACCGGGAGGGGGGAGGGTAATGGATGGTTGTTTAGAAGGATAGAAATCAACCAAGAATTCATCGAAGGGTCTCTTTCAGCTTCCTGGTGGCTTCTGCAAGCTCGGGGGATGGATGAAGATGCCAAAAGTAGAGTGCTTTGCAGATTGGAGAACTAGAGGCGGAACTCCTATGGTTCTCTTATGGGTCTCTAGCGTTCTGGACAAGGCCCTGGATTAATCTTCTGCTCTGGAGGCTGAGAAGTACACATATAAATAGATGAGAGCCAGAGAGAGAGAGAGAGAGAGAGAGAGAGAGAGAGAGAGAGAGAATTTTGAATGCTCTCCCCTCTATTGATGTGGTGAAGAGGACATTTCGAAAACAAAAGGCAGATATGCGGCATCCATTTGATTGAAATTCGTCTTCTTTCCCCCGGAAAAAAATCGAAGAAAAGCCAAAGAACAAGAATGAAATAGAAAACGAAAGGCAGCTCCGAACTCGATATCCTTTCTAGCATTTATAATTGTGGCGAGAAAAACTGATGGACGGGAGATGGAGGTCCCCCATTCGTGAAGAATAATATACTTTAATCCTCATGCAATGTTGTGTGTATATTCCTTGATGTTAAATGATGGGCAACTCATATTTTCCCTGCATGGTTTCCTATTCTCCTTCCACTCCATCTGTCAGATTGGCAGATGGAGGCGGAGGAGCTACACAGAAGAAGAAAGCGGGGGAGGTAGGAGGATGTGAGGTGGAAATATCAATGCCCATATTGACAAGGACGAAACGAGTGGATCCAAGAGAAGCAAGTGGAATGTTTGGTTCAGTTTCGCTGTAACTGGTGATGGCAGGTTAATTAGGATTACAGAAGGAGGGGGAACAGGTATATGCAAATGTGATCGATGGTGTGCGTAGTGTCGCCCTAGCTGGCTGGCTGCAATTTATGGTGTGACCATTCGAATCTCCTCCACAACTGCGGGGGACAACTAATTATACTAAACAAGGTGGAACTCTCAAGCTCTATTCTTTCTTGCTGTCCCATGGTTTTGTCTTTATGCATTTCATGTGTTCGTGGCTCCTGCCTATGCTGGTTTCGTTAGTAATCCATAGAGTAGTCACCCAGTCAGAGGTTCTAGGGCTTTGTGTTATATTTATAGCCGCCTCGTGTCGTGTTATACATGTACGGTGAGATTAGTATGGACCAGTGGTGTTCCGATGACTTTCTGCTTCTTTCGCGAGTTCTCACCTTTTGGTGACCTTCCCCACAAGTCATAGCTTTGCTGCGCACACGTGTGTGGACCCACTTGGGAGTGGTGGAGACCTTTCCCAGTGTGACGATTTTTTGACTGGTCACTGTTCGGCACCTCATCTTTGTAGCCTGAGACTGGGCTAGTGGAAAAACCTGTTAGAGGACCTGACTTGAAGCGCATGGTCTGTGTGTGCACACGTGGACACGCACTGATGAGTGCGAACCCAGCTAGTCCTTATTCTATGGTTACATACCTAGCATGTCTCAATTTCTTCCTGGGGTGAGTAGGGAGACACCATAGGCGTAGACTAAGATGTCAGTAGATGCATCCGGCCTTACTTTTAATAGGTAGTGCTCCTGCCACCTGAGAGATTTTGACTCAGGTTTTCTTCTGTTGAGGTTCAGTGTTTTGATGGCTCAGTGTCCTTTTTACACCTGATCGAGACATGGTTCCTCGCTATCTTCGAGAGTCCTGTACAGCCGCGTGACCGTGTTCTCTGGTAGAATGATTAAGGGTCTATCTGGTAGCCTAGATCCTAGCGCTTGCGTCCTAGGAGAGGTGTTCCTAGTCAGGTGTTTGCGTTATAGCTTTCTGTGGCCCAGGTTATGAGGATTTTGCTTCAGCGTAGATTATGTTCGATACTCGAGGTATCTCGATGGTGTGCAGGCTTTTGTCAGTTAGTGGTTTAGCATGTTTCTTTGTGTGTCGTGCTACTCTTTCTGCCTTACTACTTTTCCTACCTTACTGTCTTTATATTTTATTACTTGCTACTCTATTTATTTCATTTGTGTGGTGGGGATCCGCAGGATCCCTACTGAGCCAATGAGATGAGGCTCACCCCTTTTTTTTTTAGGTCGACATGCCTCCTCGCCGTTGAAGGCCTTGAGTAGTGTCTGGAGTCTTAGCGTCGCCAGCTTTTGTTAGTTGGGGTATGCCCCAGAGACTTTATACTTTTCTTTTTGTTGAGCTGTACCTTTAGAACAAATTACTGTACATCCAGCAGACATTTGAATAGGTTTATCTCAGCTTCCACCGCGTTTCTATTGTGGACCTTTGTCCGAATACGAAAAAGGACAGTGAGTGACCGACATGGCCCATGGCTCATATCCCGATGCGGGCCCTAATGTGATTTATTCCTGCTCCCTTCTCGCGCAATTAGTATTGAGTCTTCTGGTCGCAGGGCCCTTAATTTTGGTAAATAATCAAGGATGTTCTCAAGTATGGGGGATGTAAATGACGTCGTGGCCTTTATGGCACGGCGAGATTTGGTCCCGACCCGAACTACACAATCATCTGACGAAGTTAGATCGAGCGCACCATGGGCTTCCACGAGGCCTGAATAAATCATCACTTTGTGATTGGCATACCAACACACTTAATAAATGCATAAATGAATATTTTAACGAAAAGTGCGTCCATAGCGAGCCACGTCGGGTAGAGGACTAGACGGAAGAAGTCAGTCTCCGTCCCCTTGGCGAGTTGCTCCTTGATGATTATCTATTTCTCTGGGGCGTGTTTTCTTCTGTGCTGTTGGACGAGCTTCACCGTTGGGTCAAGATTGAGCTTGTACATCACAATCTCCCTGGGAATCCCGAGAAGTTGTTCATCAGACCATGCGAAGACTTGAATGTACTCAGCAAGGAAATTTTTGTATTACTCCTAAACATCAGAGGGGAGGTCGGCTCCGATCTTGACTCCTAGGGTAGGGTCATCTTTGAGGAAGACCGTTAACAATTTGTCCCCAGGCTCGGATGTCGTCGGCCCTTCCTCGGTCCCCTGAATCCCTTTATTTTTCCCTTCTGGCCTTTTGGCTTTAACCTAGATTATATAGCACCTTCTGGCCATTGCCTGGTTACCTCGGACCTCCCCCACGCCATTTTTGGTAAGAAACTTCATTTTTTGGTGATAGGTAAAGGGCACCGCCTTCGTTCGGTTGAGGAAGCCTCGGCCGAAAATGGCATTATAGGCCGTCATCCCTTTAATCACGTTGAAGTCCACCATAATCGTAACAGTTTTGGGCGGCGTGCTGATGGTGACCGGTAGGCCTAGGGCTCCCTCGGGATAAGTTACTTGGCCGTTGAACCCACAAAGCGAGGTTTGGATCGGGTGGAGTCTAGATGGATTCTCACCCATCTTGAGGAAACAATCATAAGAAAGTACATCAGGGGCACTACCATCACGGTGGTCGGGCGGAGCCCGACGTAGGTACTGTTGGCAGCTACGGACGCGCAACTCCAGGAATCACAGAAGCAGAACGATGCCACCCACCTGAAAAGTAGGGGTGAGCATCGTGTCACGGGCTCAGCAGGGGTCACACAGATCCCCACTGAAAAACAAGGCAGTAACACAGTACAATAAAACAATAGGTGTAGTAAAGCAGGAAAACTACACTAAAAAGCTGTAAAGGAGAGGAACTAGGAGTAGAGAACGGGCAAGGGAGAGCGAAGCTAAAAGAAAAGGAAAAAGCCATACCGAACAAGCGTGGCTGCCGAACTAACCTCAGCTCCCAAGCTACTCCAATCAACAACAGAAGGGTAAACTCTGAACTCGAAGGGTCAGGAGTTACCGATCTGTCGATAAGCACGAGGCCTAAGATGAAGGCCTACGGGACCAGACAATAAGTCTAGAAAAGACCTAGACAGACACATACCGAATACGACTAGAACGTCGTGCATACGACACAGCATTGACCTCGGGCAAGACCACGAGAGTGCTAACCCGGAAAGGTAACAACGAATAAGAAACGCGAGAGTCACGAGGGTCACGTGTCACGTGACTGGGGTACCTCTTCACTAGAAGAACAGCCAGCTGTGTCCACTGACATCTTATGCTGCACCTACAAGTACCTCGCTACAAGCGCTAAGAATCAGTGGAGACTGAGGTACGCTCTGAAAGGAAGCAGGAACTATAGAAGCGAGTGACTAATTAGGGTCATGCCTATCAACGCAAGTACAATGCCCCTGACCACATGTGCACACATTGACTTTTGCCTAAGACAGGCCTCTAGCTAGTTTTCCCCCTCCGCAGGACACTACAGGTGGGCCGAGGGTCCACGGAACTAGCTTAAAAATCGTATATCGAGGACTGCCACGCCACCACTCCTGGGTGGGTCAACACGTCGTAACGTGTCGCCAGGCTATGACTAGTGGAGGCTCACTAGACACAGACTCCAAAGCACGAGTGCTGAAGTACAAATAGGTAAGGAAGCACTATCGCACGTACTACGAAAAACTAAGGCAGCACACCACTGTTGAAAGACTCCGGACAAAGCAACTAGACCTATAGACACAACGATCCTTGAGTCTCATGACGGCGCCCGCTGTGCGTGCCCACCGCTCCACCCTGGAGCCCACCCCCCAGACCTCGCGCCCGTTTTCTCATCTTAATGGGCCTTCCCTTCATGATGGGCCTTCTTATCTTCATGGGCCTCCTCCCGCTTATGTTGCCGGTCCAATGGGTCCTCATGCTTATGCTTCTTCTAGGCCTGCATATCCTTCCACTCCTGATATGGGCTTCTCTTCTTCTCATCCCGGATCCTCTCATTCGGCCCATCATCACCATCTTGGTCCAAATTCATAACCTCTTGCTCAAGTTAGCCCGCACTATTCTTGATCTCTCCCTACCCAGGAGTTGATTGCTCAAGCCCAATGCCAGCTTGATGAACTCTAACGTCGGATCGATCCCAAATCCTCTTTGAGTGTCCCATTCGTATTTCAAGATCTTTGACTGCCACCTTCTTCCCAAATTCCCACATATCGTCGCTATGGCGGAGTCAATGACCCCTACGTGCACTTGAAAGAGTTTCTTTATGAGTCGACCTAGTTTTGACATGACCAATGCTTGGTGGCTTACTTATTTGGTCTATCTTTGGAAGGCCCGACTCGGGATTGGTTCTTTTCTCTTCCGCAAGAGCAGGTTGTGAATTTTCAGATGGTTCAAGACAAGTTCATTCAACAGTTTTAGGACCAAGTTGGGCCCAAGTTCTTTGTTGTGGATCTGACCCATGAGAAGATGGTGCCCGACGAGGATTTTGCACCTTTGCCGACTGCTAGCGCCGCCTTGCCGCACAAGTCCTGGGGCACATTCTGGAGCAGGAGCTGATCAAGATGCTTATATCCAACGCAACGCCCGAGTATCAGTTCAACTTAGCCCTTAATGACATTACCTCCTAGCAGCAACTCTATAGTCAAGCCCACTTCATCCGCCAACAACTCTGAAGTTCCCTTGATCCCGAGTCCCCTCCATTGTCTATCGCCACTCACACTTCGCCTTCCACATATCCCTCCATATATCAACCCTTCACAAGTCAGCCTTCCACATCTACCACCTACCCGCACTCCACCTCATATCAGCCTTCCAATTACATCGCACCCTCCGCATATCAACTCTCCACGAGTCAACCTTCCATGAGTCAGCGTTCCGCCTCCTCAAACCCACATCCGTCTCCACCCCCGGTCAAGAGAACACCACCTCTCGAGCAAGTGGATGACGTCCACTACATACCTTCCCACTTCGCTTCACATACGCCATTGCCTGTCCATTCCACTAGCCATGCACCCTTACCTACTCTCTATAGAATATCACCCTGGGAAAGGTAAAGTGGTGGCTGATGCTTTGAGTCACAAGATGATAGCTAAGCTGTCAAATCTCATGCTAAAAGAATGGAGATTGCTGGAGCAGTTGGCCAGTCTAGACCTTAATATCAGTAACGATCGGGTCATGATCGCTCAGTTTCAGCTTCGTCTTGAGTTGTTGATGGAAATTAAGACCCTGCAAGATAACGATCCAGTGTTAGTAAAGATCAAGGGAAGTCTAAGTAATAGACCAGATTTTGTGTTGGCCGATGATAATAGGTTGTTATTCCGGGGAAGGACATGTGTCCCTGATTTAGCCAAAGTAAAAAGCAAGATCCTTGAAGAAGCCCATAGATCCAAGTATACTCTTCACCCTGGAGCCACTAAGATGTACCGAGATTTAAAGAGGACCTTTTGGTGGCCAAATATGAAACGGGAGGTGACAGAGTTCGTAAGTAGATGTCTGGTATGCCAATAAGTGAAGGCCGAGCATTTTCGACCTATCGGGAGGTTAAAATCGCTCGATATACCACAGTGGAAATGGAAGAGCATCGGCATGGATTTTATAGTGGGCTTACCAAGAACTCGTGGAGGTTTTGACGTCGTATGGGTAATTGTCGAAAGATTGACCAAGTCGGCTCATTTCTTATCCATCAAGTCAAAATGGACAGTCGATATCTTGGCTGCTTTGTACATGAAGGAACTAGTAAGACTGCATGGAGTACCCGTGAACATTGTGTCAGACAGAGATCCCAGATTCACTTCACATTTTTGGAGAGGATTGCAAGAGTCCTTAGGAACCCGTCTGAATTTCAATACTACTTTTCATCCTCAGACAGACGACCAGACCGAGACAACGAATCAGATTGTCGAGGACATGTTAAGGGCTTGCATGATTGACTTTGGTGGTAGCCATCATGAACATTTGGCTCTAATAGAATTTACTTACAATAACAGTTATCAGTCTAGTATCTAGATGGCATCGTTCGAGGCTCTTTATGGAAGGAGTTATCGATCACCTTTGTGCTGGGATGAGGTAGGCGAGAAGTAATGGCTTGGATCGGATCTTATTTCGGAATCATCCAAGAATATCCAGATCATCGAAAAATGTCTGCAAGTTGCACAGTCTAGATAGAAAAGCTATGCAGATAATATACGAAGAGACTTGGAGTTTCAAGTGGGCGAGCACCCCGTGCCCTCGGGGTCATAAACATATTGAGCCTCCCCACAGGGGCATTTCTACGGTTTGGCTCCAAGCCCTTCTAAGGCAGCAGTGTCCCTTTGGTGCATGATTTGTCTTATAGCATAAGAGGTTCATAATGATAAGGAATAATATGCAATACAAGGACAATGGGTTATGTAACACAAGAACAAGGAGTACTATACAATGTAGGGACAATGAATAATATGCAATACAAGAAGTGCATTGAATGTTAGCAAATGGAATTCCGACAATTATGTAAGAAAGATGCAATAACAAATGAACTTGGGAAATGCTTACATGATGGAACTAGTTTATTTGAGTAACCCTACTGTTTTATAAATTCTTAGCATGTAACGTAGGGAGTGGAGGAAAATCCAATAAAATAGTCAGTAACGGGAAGCAAAACAGTGGCACAGTGGGAAGGCTAGCTTTTACGAAGCATAAGACTACAAATCCCCACGTCCAGTACACGTTGAAACAACCTAGGCAGGGCAGAAGTCAACTCAGACAAGGGTAGGTGTTGACTCTGGCATGCAGATAGAAACTAGATTGGGTAGAATTCTCAATGAAAGTCGACTCAGACAGGGGTAGGCGTTGACTCATGGCCTATAGAAAGAAACTGGACTGGGCAAAATCACATGCAGAAGTTGACTCTGACAGGGGTAGGTGTCGACTCCTGCTAGATTCCAGAACCAATGTGACCCTTTCAGAAACAAACCTATCCTATGCATGCTCGCCCTTCGTCTGAGTATCCAAAATTTAAACCAAACTTTGTTAAGGTAGAAACAACATAATCCACACTCAATCCATACGTATTACACACTTAACCATCATATATAAACCTGGATTTAAGCTATTACATTATTCAGAAATCAATACCATACATATCCACCAATTAGTCTGGTTTACCCAGAAATCAATCCGAACTTCCTCAAAGTAAAAATGACATACTCCACACTCAAAACATACATGCTCCACACTATCACCACACATATTTTACACTCGATCCATCAATCTAGATTTTAGATATTATATCATTCAGGAAGAAGAAAAGAAAGGAAAAACATACTATCCTATACGTATCTATCATTCATTCGAGTCCCCAAAAGTTTTAAACGAACCTCACCCAAGTGAAAGCAACGCATTTCATGCGCAACCCATGCTTAAAACTCGGGTTCTAACGGTGGGAGGTCGTACAGCACGAAGACGTTTATGGACGTGCTTTTAGGGGTAAGCCTACACCGGGAGCTTTGGGTTTCGGAAGCAAGAGGTGCGTCGATGTAGGGGATTATCCATTTGAGTGCTTACTTAAGTGAGCGGATTGGCTGCGGCGAAGTTTGTTTGTCATGGTGGTGGAAGGGGGTGGAAGCAGGGGAGGTCAGGCTCAGATTTAAGGAGCTCGTAAGGGGGTGTTGGGATGTCTCTTGGTTCTCGGAGAGGAGTTTCATGGTGGTAGGGCAAGACGAACAAGCGGTGGCAGCGGTCGCGGACACGGGTGTCATCATTGTGGGAGGAGCCCTTCTTCGAATCCACTGTTGGGCTAAGTCCAGAGGAACCTTTCCGAGCCCCAAGCCAAGAAGAATTAGCATCATCTTAGAAGGGATGCCTCTCCTTCATTGTGACAAGTAGGCATTGCCTTTCTGGTACGGAGCTTCGTGACTGTGGAAAGGGGGAGTTTAGGCTTCTCCCTATTGGGCTCGAGGACGACGGTCGTTACTGCGGTGCAGGTGGCAAGCATTGTGGCTATCCCAGCTGTTGTCACAACGGCCGTGGATGGGGACACCTTCGTCATTCGGGTTTGGGTGAAGGAAGAACAGGTTGTTGCGCCGCCGACTCCGCTGGGTGGTATAGGGTTTCATGGTTCCAAGCTGAAGGTAGGAGAAGCGGCTCGTTCGGGCTTTCAAATTTCAAAACTGGCGCCTTACTCAGCGAACCGAGCTGGCCCAATAGGCTGAGGCTGCGCTAGGACAGGCGGGACCGGCGGGTCGGGCGGCGGTGTTTCGTGGGTAGGTTCTAGGTCGCCAGGCGAGGCCCGAAACTTACCTGAATCCTTCTTTTGTTGTGCTATCGGGTTCACGGGGCCCATTAAGGGCCTTCTCGCCCGCTCGATAGTCACCGGCCCTTGTGTTCCACTGACCAGTCCTTTGTCGGCATCGTCTCTGTTGATCGGGGGCGGGGATTCTGGTGAGCAACATGTTGCACCCGTAATTTGTCACACTAAAATTCCGAGAAACTAATTCCACATGTGACGAAGTGTCGGTACGGTGTATCACCATCCGATAGGGTATTCCAATACAGGGCTTATAATTCGGCGTATCGCCGTCCCGACGGGTATTCCTAAGTCTAGGGCTTTATAGCCCACATGTGGTTAAAAATCATTTTTTCTTCATTATTTATTTATTTATTTCTTTTTTTCACTTTCTTTTTTGTTTATTTGTGTATTATCATTTTTTTGTTAGGCTCCTTAACGCAGACTCGTCTACGGTGCAAGATATTTTGTTCGGTGGGACTATTAATGAATTTGATTGATTATTTTGCTTGTGTGGCTAGGGATTGATGTCCAAGAGTCCGACGGGCTTGGCGAGAGTGGAGTACCTTAGGCCAAGGAAAGAAGGTTTTATGGGCTCAGTTTGGCAGGACTAATGGGTAATTTTTAGAGGTCAGCGAGGGAGGAGTGCCTCAGGCCAAGGGAGAGAGATTTTATGGACTCGACATAGTGGGGCAAAAGGGTAATTTTAGGGCTCGACGAGGGCAGAGTGCCTCAGACCAAGGGAAGGGAAATTTTGTGAGCCCAGTCTGGCGGGACTGATGGGCAAGGTTTTGAGCTCGGGAAGGGCGACATGCCTTATGCCAAAAAAAGGAGATTTTATTCGACCGACGCTGGGTAAGGAATCTGAACCGACAATTGTGGGAGAGTCCCATGGGACGAATATGACATTGTCACGGATGAATGCCGAAAGGCAAGGAGAATGCATTGGCTGGGAGCAGAGGTCCTAGATCAAGGGTGGAGGGTTAGTCCCGGTGGGACAAGTGGGGAGTGCCCCGGTAGGATGGGAAGATGGCATGGCACCATGGATTCTGGTTGGACCAAGGGGTACTGAGACAGGCCATTAGAAGTCAAAAGGCGTTTATTTGCTGGCTTGATAAGGAGTCGAGGGTGTAGCTAACTCAGTAAGGATTATTCTTTTCATTCCCCTCAATGGGTATGGACCTGTATTCGAAGCGGGAGGC
Organism: Amorphophallus titanum; assembly: GCA_024336825.1. Lineage (NCBI taxonomy): Eukaryota > Viridiplantae > Streptophyta > Magnoliopsida > Alismatales > Araceae > Amorphophallus > Amorphophallus titanum. The sequence continues at coordinate 137,976 of JANBPO010006544.1, read as the reverse complement.
CTAGTTACCAATGAGGGCTCCTTAGCATTGGCGGGGCTGTTGATCACATAATCCCCCTAGGGATATTCTGTGACAGCTATGCATCAGATAAACAACTATCTTCTTTTGTCATTGATTTCTTTAGGAGATGCTCCGAACAACTTTGGCTTGGGCTTCCAGTGCTTACACCAGGCGTCATCCCCTTGGCCCTTTTTCTTAGACACTACGGCTGCGGGATCTTCCTACCTCCACAGATGGAGTAGTCATTTTATTTTTCCGTTGGGCATTCACCATGCAATGCTACTAGGGAGCCTTCTGCCTATGGGGGCGGATGGGGGGCCATGTTGACCTCATGATTTATGGAACTTGCTGGGGGCCTACGGTCCAGTTTAGGAGATCCTGACATAGACCCGTCAGGGTTTGGATCTGCTGGCGCATTTCCACGAGCTCGTCGGTTGTGACTTCCTACCGCGGGCGGGTGGAAGAGGAGGCTTCCTATGATCCCCAGTGGGAACTGGGACCTTGGTGCGACCCTCAGCCCTGGTTGCTAGCCTTGCAGTGGCTCCCACAATGTGCCATTGACTTTTCAATCGAGATTCTCAACGACGACGTCAAAAAATGTAGAGGCAAAAAATTGTTCTCTAACTCGCGTACCACACTTTTCTATTTATTTGTTAGGAAGGACCGCCTGGCACTCGTGGAAGTCTGTAAACACTAGAAGCAACGGACGTCAGAAGGAGTCCCGGGCGTTACCCCAGGGGACAACCCTTCGATGCTTAAGTCAGTGCTCGGGAGATGGAGAAGTAAGAAGTGGAGAGAGGAAGAGAGAGAGTTGTAGAGTGGCGTAGAGAGCTGGGACGATGCGAACTACCTTTCGAGGAGTGCTCGCCGTGACTAGCGGGCACTCGGAGAGTGCTCGCTGGGTGATAAGGGTGCTCAGAGGAGAGCCGAAGCATGGCGAAGGCTTTCTCTCTTAGCAGGGTTGCTTCTCTCGTCTCTCGCAGGAGTGTAGTCAACTTTTCTTGGTGAAGTTCACCGTGCATTCTGCTTGTCTGTCGAAGTCACTTTTATAGGGGGTTGTCTTGATGGCAAGGGCCGATCCCTTAGTAGGGAAGGTCGTAAATCGTGGAGTAACATCTTCCAGCAATCGTAGGGAGTTTCCCGTTGAGGGTCCATTTCTCCAGAGTCAGACGGTTCCCTGGCGAGTCTTATGGCGTCTGTAGGGCATGATCCCCCTTAGTGAGGTAGGAACCGACATCGTGGGAGGTAACGTTCAGTCGTCGGAGGTCATCCGGTGGCCATTGTGCCAACGTTGAAGCCTTGCATGCGCTGGCGGATCTAAGGACGACCTGTGTTGGGCCGCCCGTGACGGGCTGCGACTGTTGAGGTCCGACAGTCGCATCGCAGACTGCAGGCCCGATTGGGCCTGGCAAAAATGAGCCTTATATGGGCCAAGTCGATTTTACCCCCCTCAATAAGGTTAAAAAAACTCTTATAGTTAACCACCGTCTAATAAACACATGATGATGAATAGCTTTCTTGCCCTTACATTCAATCCCAGTTAGTTGCTGGTGTAGCCGCATGTTACAGCAAGTTGGCTAGGGCCCTCGGTCGGACCCACGGAGTCGTAGAAAGGGCTAGATAGCCCACGCCTTAAAGGTGTTCGGGGAAATTTCTGAACCCCTATTCCTTGAAATTTCACTGGGAAATTATCCGGGTATAATAAATGCCCCCCACGGGGCGTGCGTCGGAGGCAGAGACGAGGGCGTACGGCCCGTGAACCCCTCTTCCCGACTTGTTGTAGTTGTATTTTGACACTTCATGTGCCTTTGCTTGGTTGTATTATATGTGTTACTTTCTGGTGTGCTGATTATTTTCCCGTGCTATGTGTTGCAGCTATGGCACGATTCGACAGAGTCGAGCGGGTCCCGAGGCGTGCAGCCGAGGATGAGGATCACTGGGTTTGGCGGACAGAGTGACCCATGCCTCCTTTGGGTCCACTAGTGATTACTGTGGCTAGTGTAGAGCAGCTGGACTTGGGTCGCACGACAAGGGCTGAGGGTCCGGTTGGCGAGATGTCGACCGGAGTCGGGACTATAGAGGTGGCCCGGGTCTTTGAGGCAGGTGGCTTGTACACGTATGACCGCAGCCTGTGGAGTTTCCTCTGGATCGCCACCTGTTCGAGTTTATCAGGAGCTATATCCCCTCTAGTATGGAGCAGGGAGACTCACAGGTTGCAGGAGCACGTTGCCGGCTTGAGCAGGCGATCCTGATAAGCAGGGACAGCCTGCACGGAGTTGCCTTCTACAGCTATCCAAGCTTTTTCGGGGACTACTGGAGACAGTGTCGGTTCCCCAGTACTGAGTGCCTGGGGTTTTTTAATAGAGCAGTTCGGAGTCAGGGTAGGGCTGATGGGTCCCACTTCTTGGGACCTACACGGCCATCACCGAACGGAGACAAAGGGGACAACCGGACTGGTGCTGGAGCTTGCGAGCCTGTAGTATGCCGGAGAGGGCTATGATGACCACAGTATCCTGGATGGGGTCATGCGATAGACCGTCGCCAGTTGGTACGGCCAGTGGGCAGTGATCTCCTTGTACTGATACCGCCAGGGGGCCACCAAGTGGCTGATGGGGATAGTGCACCACTACCGAGTGCTACTGGATAGAGCTGGGATTAGGTATGCTGTCACTGCGGCACTATACGCATACCCTTACTACACAGGACTGTTGCAAGCACTGTTGGAGCGCTTCAACCGCCGGTGGAACACAGTGGCAACAATAGAGGGAGAGACCTCACTTGACCTATGGTCCCTATTCTGGATCTCTGGGTTGCCGATCAGTGGCGAAGGGTATGAAGAGGTTGTACTGGATGATCTTCATCGTAGTCATACTGATGGATAGGGGCGATACCAGGTTCCTCATAGTTACCGGTATCTTCTGAAGACCTGGTGGGATCTGGCCCTGGTTGGGAGCGACCGAGCAGCACAGACCCTGAGGGTGCCATTGAACGTGTGGGTTCGTCACTTCTACAACAGGCCATTCTACTTCTATCAGGAGTTTGCAAGGGATCAAACTTCGTGGGAGGACTACACCGAGGTAGAGCTACGATTTCGGACGTACTCCAGGTATATCTATGCACCGCAGGAGGGGTAGAACCCCTACGGGTTGCCGGGCGTGACACACCTGGCAGCCTACCTAGCATACTGGCTAGCGATGTTTGTGGTCTCACACGGGGGGTACGGCCTATTGAGGGCCGAGCTGCTGTGGCCAGCATGCTTGCTGGCAGAGGGGCCACAGCTGGCCCTAGCTCCTGCTGCGTTGGCTGGTGTGTACCAGGGGCTGGGGGGTCCTAGCCGTGCATCCGGCTCCCTGAGAGAGGATCATGCTTTTGCTGACTCACTACCTCAACGCGTGAGCCAGACTGTTGTTTCCAGGGTTGGTGACTCGGGAAACTGTAGCGAACCCGGTGGCACCTTTGCTGCTCAGCTTCACCGGGCAGCCCGATGGGGATACCGAGGCACAGCTAGAGGGGGCTAGGAGAGCCCTATATTACCTGCCCGGTCGGGGCAAGGAGGGGTTGCCGTTTGATGGGGCCACGAGGGATTCCAGCCTATTCCTGGGGTCGTTAAGCAGAGGGGCAACTAGCGCCAACCCGCATCAGAGGGAGCTAGATACTGGACTACGGACAGAGTGGGCGATGAGCATCCGGCCAGCGGTGCTGGCACTGCACCAGTCGGTGACGAGTTCCTTGGAGCCGTACTACCCGTACCAGTTTGCCAGGAACTTCAGCTACGACCAGGGGATCCCGCCGAACCGGGAGTTCCCTTTGACGAGCCGACAGTATAGAGGTAGGGACACCCACTTACTGGCCACAGTGTGGTGGGACTTCTACTACAGTCGAGAGCCAGAGTGACTAACGATGCTAGGATCGGGACGTCAAGGATGGTTCGACGTCCATTACGCCAGGTGGTGGTTCGAGCACAGCCACTTGTACCGACAGAAGGCTTCTGTGATCAGGAAGGCTGAGGAGAGCCATCTTTTAAGGGAGGATCTGCCTCCCATCCCACTGGATGATGAGTACCTGAGGACTTGCGTCGCTCGGGTCCGCCGGGAAGTGGAGCGACTAGTGCGGCAGTGGCCCCAGGGCAGCCAGGGCTCGTCGTCTAGGAGTCGAGGCATTGGTGGGGGACTGAAGCCCCTGAGGCAGGTGCAGATAGCAACAACGGTGACTGGAGCAGGGGCACCATGACCGAGGGTGGCGAAGACCTGGTGGGCGCAGTTCTTGGCTGATTGTGGCTTCAGGAGCAGGGGTTTGCTAGATCGGGTGCTCCCTGAAGGGAGCTTTGTCGATATGGCTGCCGATGACAGGAGGCGACACATTGGCCACGCAATTGGGTCAGCCAGACCCGTGGAGTTTGTGTCTCATATTGAGTGTTCCCACACTCTGAGAGACATCCAGGAGGCAGTTGCAAAGGCTACCCGTGTGTTGGCATTGAAGCCGGAGCAGCTAGTCCCTTTGCCGGTGACCCCTTTCGGGGCCTCAAGTAAGATTCTTTCTTCAGTATACCACCGTAGCTTCATTACTTTCAGGGGTATGTGACTGAGTCATTGTATGTTGTTGTGTTTGTTGACAGGTTCTGTGGCAGAGGGGGATCACCCATCCGCGGAGACGTCCTCGGGGAGCGGGGACGGAGGTCTGCAACCTAGGCAGAAGCACCCTCGTGTGGAGGGTGCGACAGCTGAGGTTGGCGGGTCCCCTGGAGGGCTCAAGACTAGAGAGCAAGTCAAGGTAGAGACGGCTTTGAGTAAGTGTTGCGTCGACCTTTTTACTAATTGTAGAGTGGTGATTGGCGGATCTAGAGGGGAGGGGTGAATAGATCAGCCCTTGTTTGCACTTCTCTGTGGAAATAAAAACTAACTCAAGTACTAAGACTAGCTAAACAAGGGATGGATAGAATATACCAGCCAGATGTTCAAATGATGATGTGTATTTAATTAATTAACTAAAGAAATAGCGTCTGTGTCTGCAGTTGTCAATTGAATTAGCACCCTAGTGAGGGTCGCTAATTCCCTATTTTATGCAAAAATTCTCGAGACAATCCGAGAGAGAAACTGTAAGCCTTTCTACTAATATTTACCTGTCTATATGCATGCATGGTAATTAAGAATTATGGGGTTTGGCATAGAACTTGAGAACACCTACCTTGATTAAATGATTGGGAGAAGAGATTGCAAGATAAGTAGCACAGAACGATACTTTGTTTATAACAGAGCAACTGGAAACAACGACAGTAGGAAGAAGATCACTAGCTTGATGGAGAGAATAATGGGGAAACTCTTTGGTTGAGAAGAGGTCCGCCTGCAGCTGATGGTTTTCAACCGAGCTTCTTTGATTAACCAGATGGAGGAATCAACAATAGAAGTAGTAGCATCAACTCCTTCGGCAATAGGAAGAAACCAAAGACACTGAAGTCCTTCCTTCCGCTCACAACAGCAGGAGGAAGAAGCAACTGTAGCAGCAACAAAGGAAACAGAGAGGCTCCATAGCAGGAAGAGAACTAAGCAATCTGCTTTGCGTTGCAGTCGTCGGTGAAGGAGAAACAACCCTCCCTCAAGTACAGTAGAGGTAGGAAGACTTCTTAACTTCATCGGAGAAGAAGCAGCAATCTCCTTCTAATAAGGAAGAAGCAGGGGAAAAGATGGTACACAGAGGCTCTTCTCTCTCACGTGCTACAGCAAGAAGACTAGTAGTAGAGAGGAAGAAATCCTTTGGGTCTGATATCAGAGAGGTAGTAGTTTGGCTTGTTTGAAGGGGTAGGGTATTTATAGGGGTTTGGGAACCCAATGGGTTTGGAGTTCGATCGGGATTAGTAGTTTCTGTGGAAGAATCCTATTAGTAGTTGAATTACCCACGTATTAATCCTACTAAATTTTATCCTTCGAAATGGCAATTTCTTCCTAGTTCGAGCAAGATACTGCAACTGGCTTTTTATTTTCCATCGACAGGAAATAGTGCCGTAGATAAGGGCGCAGTTTAGGAGAATGACGCCTCATGCAAGGGGCGTCGCTCATGTAATTGGCGCCCAAGAGAGGGCCGCTATTTCAAGAAATGGCGCTGATGGGGTCATCACCATCCGATCCTATACTCGGGGCCCATCTCCTCGCCTCGGGGACGTCCAGAGCAGCTCTCGGGCAAGCAGCGCCTTCAAAAGCTATGGGATGTGACCATGGGAGCTCAAGTAAGTCACCTCAGGTCACTAGCAGGTCCTGATCTATGTAGCACAATAACAACTGGATGTAGGTGCCACGGCCGCTCCGAAAGTCCAATCGAGACGGGACCAAGTCGAGGATGACCGTGGATGAGTCTTATACGAGTGAAAATTAGGGGGAGCTCCAGACGATGTCGTAGCATGGAGGATGAACCTGTTGAGTGAGGGGGGGTCAGGGCAGACTGATACGAAGCAGAACCGCACACCAGGAGGAAGAAAATGAGAACTCTTGATTTTGAGCACCAAACAGAGCTCCGTTTCTTGATCCTGGAAGTAGACTTGTCGAAGAAGCTCCCGGCCAAACCTTGCCTCCAGATCTTCAAGAGAATGGTCGTCGTAGTCTCAAGAGTCAGCTTTAGATTTCTCTTCAGGGAGGAGATGCCCAGTCGGGGAAGATTGACTGCTTAGGATGGCCCCGAACTCAGAACGTCATGAGACTACCTCCGTTGCAAAGTAGACTGGGATACGCTTCCAACGGTATATGGTATGTCCTCTGAAGCCTCTAGATGAAGATGTGGCTATTGGCAGGAAAATGACTCCTCCTACTTTTTCCTCTCTTGTCTCTTCTCTTCAATCCTCTTGCTTATGCTATTAAAATGTAAATATGAAATGCAGCAAATAAACATGATCGAGAGAGGAAAAACTGACCGTGATCGCCACCCAGACACCAGGATATGAAAGGACATGCCCACGCCTGAGAAAAAGAGAGAGACACTCACCAAATAAGCACAGGAAATGGGACGGCTGAAATATGACCGCTCTATCTTTAAACGGTCTGTCGAGGGGCCGTTCCACTGTGCTGGTGTGAACGCGGGAAGAAGGCTTCGACTTTTGAAACGGTCCTCAAGGAGCCGCCTTGTCCACCGAACGGTCTGGATAGAACCGCCCAAAGAACCAAACAGATAGATAAGGACCGTCCTGTTCCACCACCTTCCAAGTCAGGGTTCTCAACCTCCACCCTTTCTGGTAGGCCAGAAAGGATGGGCCTCGTGTTGGATGGTTGCTGACCTGCAAAACAGAGTTGTAAATAGCAAAACAGACCCGAATTAGAACTTTAGAGTGTAGTAAATGCAAAGAATGACGGAATTAAAACTAAATAGCATGAAATTCTATTTAACTAGTATACCGTTGCAGTGTGTTAGCACATCCATGCAAGTTTCACAACTTATTTGCCCTTTTGGATATTGTTTAGATTGTTTCGGTGTTTTGGGTTAAAGCAATCTGTAAAGTATGAGGAACAAGACTACTATGCTATTTTTCTGGTTTTACTGCCAAACTATGTATTTTTGTGAGGTTACTATGAGTTTTAATCGAATATAAGGGTGCCTCGGGGCAGCTCTTTGGGTGTTGTAAGGTTGCCTCGGTGCAACCCTTTGGTGTTGCAAGGGTGCCTCGGTGCAGCCCTTTGGGTATTGTAAGGGTGCCTTGGTGCAGCCCTTTGGTGTTGCAAGGGTGCCCCGATGCAACTCCTTGGAGTTGCAAGGGTGCCTTGATGCAGCCCCTTTGATAGCAAAGGGTGCTCTGGGAGCAGCCACTTTGAAGTTAAGGGTGGTCTGACGCAGCTATTGACTGGGTCAGAGCAGCCCCTTTGAAAACTGGAGGTCCCTCGACGCAGCCATTGACCGGGTCAGAGCAGCCCCTTTGAAAACTGGAGGTGCCTTGATGCAGCCATTGACTAGGTCAGAGTAGCCCCTTTGAAAATTGGAGGTGTTGACTGGGTCGGAGTAGCCCCTTTGAAAACTAGAGGTGCCTCGATGCAGCCATTCATTGGGTCAGAGCAGCCTTGTACTATGTCCCAAATTCCAGAAACTCAGAAAAAGAGATTTTTGAAAGGCCATTTTGATTCAAAAAAATCTAAAAAATTAGAACATGATAAAGAATCAAGTTGGTAACCTACTGTAGAAATTTCATGATCACATAAATTTTGTACTTACAGTTGTGAATTATTTTCTACACATGTGTAACCTAGAAACAATGACACAACTTGTGCTCTATCCCAAATTCCAGAAACCATGAAAAAGAGTTTTTTGAAAGGTCATTTTGATTCAGAAAAATCTAAAAAATTGGTAAAAGGCAAAGAATCAAGTTGGTAACCTACTGTAGAAATTTAATGATCACATAAATTCTGTACTTATAGTTATGAATTATTTTATACGCATGTGTAACCTAGAAACAACGGCACAGCTTGTGCTCTGTCCCAAATTCTAGAAACAAGGAAAAAGAGATTTTTGAAAGGCCATTTTGATTCAGAAAAATTTGAAAAATTGAGAAATGACATAGAACCAAGTTTGTAAAATTTTCCCCCCCCCCGCCCCCGCCCGCCCCAGGGAGTGAACCGATGCATGAGAAGATATAAGGGAAGCGCAAGGGATCGACGTGATGGGAGGAGAGAGGAAATGAAGTGAATCAGTGCAAGGAGAGGAGCCCTTGCACCGACACACTTGGCTTCTATCCCTATGACCGGATCACCCATTTGCTAGGCTTCTGGCCGCTTCACATTGCCCCTCCCTTTGGGGATTTTATTTAGCCAAGTGAAAGAATCACAGACCTAAGTAAACCATCCCCTTTAGCAATTATTCACTATTTATGGAGGAATCAATTACCTCTTTGAATAGGATACCGTGAATAGGACAACAGACGTACGATATACAATCATGGGAGTCGACGCCATGAGGGCTCGGGGTCGACGCGGGGGCCAACTGAAAGAGAGAGGAGTCGACGCACACGGGGCTTGAGGTCGACTTTGTACAGCAGGTGCAGGGACCAAGACTTTATTGCGTTGACCCATGGATGGTGATAGGGTCGATGTAGGGGGCCAAACGAGAAGGCAAAGTGGTCAACGCAGAGGGTGTTTGGAGTTGACGTAGAGGCCAATTGAGAAGGTAAGGGGTTGACGCCAAGGACAAACAGAAGGAAGAAGAGGTCGACACAAAAGGGTTGTGGAGTTGACTCGATGAGGTTTTGGGTTCGATGCAAGGGCCTCTTAAGAAGAAGCAGGGGTCAACGTAGAGAGCTCGGCGAGAGGTTTGACTTGGAGGTTCATAAGGTTCATAGCCCTTAAATAAGTAGCCCGATTCTAGCTAAGCTTTTGATGAGGGTTAAGGGCCTAAATGGGATCATGACCCCCAGATTTAGGATGCCAACAAGTTTATTCAAATTATTTATTCAAATTCTAAATCATCATGGGAGATTGGTAATTGTCTTGTAGGTTAGAGTGACCACAATCCTCACTTGTCTATTGAAATGAGGTGAGCTCAATTGTTTGATCTTGGTGCAAAGTTCATACTCGAGCATGAGTTTTATGAGGTCTGGGATGAATCCACACTGTAAAGACTCAAGATCCGGATACTTGGAATAGCCCGATACCATTCGAATCCTAGCCTGTTGCCCACAAGCCAGAGGGCTCGGAAGGGGTAAAAGGAGTGTGGAGGTACAATACAATTTGAAATAAAGTAGGAACATCTATATAATTAACAGTTTATATGGTAGAAATAAATCACACGAAGGCAAACCGCTGCTCACAGGAGTTTTAGGTGGTTCGGCCAGACACCTATCCGCCTACCTCCACCCCTCACTCCAAACCGGAGTGAGGCTTCCCTTGCAATAGTAAGACACAGACTCAATTTGCAACAGGATGCTGCCTTACAGCTTGAATACCTGAGGGAGACAAATCCCTCAACCTGGTTCTGCAACCCACAAAACCAGACTCCTAGCTCTACAACCCATAGGGCTAGAACCGGAGGTCCAACCTCCCTTCCTCTGAATCCTCAGAGGGAACCCATGAGCAAGTACCCGTCACTCCCAACCGGAGGCTAAGTCTCCCTTCCTCTGAATCCACAGAGGGAAACTGGAGATGAAACTCCCTTCTCCTGAATCCTCAGGAGGAACCTGTGAGTGACACCCAATCACTCCCAGCCAGAGACCAAGTCTCCCTTCTCCTGAACACACGGGAGGAGCCCAACACCGTAAAAAGGGAATCGAAAGACAATGGTAAACAGGAAAAAGAGCAAAGAAGAAATACAATCAGGAAAGTAAAATATGTAGCTCTGAGTAGAGCAACTTAGTTCATGATCTGATCCTTGAACTAATGGAATCAAAACTTCAGTCATGAGCAGGCTTCTCTCAGATTCTTTCTTTCACTTTTTTTGGGTTTTTTCTTCATGAAATGGCTCACATATTTGCTCTCTCTCTTGCTTTATTTTCTCCTGGCTCACTCCTTTCAGCTTCTCTTCTCAGATGCTTGCTCTCTCTTCATAACTTCTGCTCTCACTCTAACCCTTCTTCTTTTGCCAGCTCTCACTCTCTAGCGATTTCTTCTTACTTATCTTACTGCTCTCTACAGCTTTCAGTGGCTTCCCGCTCTTTCATCCACGACCAAGGCTGGCTTTTTATAGGGACAGAGCCTCCGTAAGAGAGAGGTAGAAAAGCCTAGTGAAGACCCATTGGTCCACGTGGCAAGTGGAGTGTTCTTGTTCTGAAAGCTTCTAAAACACACGTGCCATCCTTTCTTGGATCTCATGCCATCTTAACACTATAGCAAAAATTGGTCAGACTCACGTGCCATCTTTCAGCCATTCCTGGGAACACATGCCATTCATCTTAGATCATGTCCCTAGCATTAGTTAGAGCTCACGTGCTTGCCTTCATCCTGTCAGTTAGAAGAGAGGCATTTCGTCAAACACCTTATGGTCCCCTCCCCACCTCCCAGCCACCTCCATCAACCTCCCAACAACCCCCTACCACCATCCACAGCCATAAGACCCTTTCCTCTTGCTGTCTCTTCACCCCTTGCCACCCCTATCTTCATTTATCACCCCCTTGCACTGTCCAATTCATAGGCAGCAGTAGAGCCACAAGTTTCAAGTTTGACCATGATAGCAAATCAAAGTTTCTTGTGACAAGCCCTATATTTCTGGAAAGCTCGTCAAGTCTCCTTCACAGGCGAGGTGGTCTCGCATTCATCCGAGCTCCGAGCTGCCTGGGAGAGTCAATCTCCCACAACTGCACAAAACTGCTCCGCTAGGGAACCAGAAGCCAAGAAAAGAAGCGACAACGACTGAGCCCGGATGAATTTGGATGTGATTTCTTGGCTGAAGTCTTCTCATCCAATTCCCCTAGCATTTTCAAGAAATGGAGCGTCGTTTGAAGCCCGAAGCACAAAGTTTTGATTTTCTAACCCTGGGTGCACAGGTCTGTCCTATCAGGCCCTGACAAACACCCCTTCACTCTATGGGCCCTATCTCTCTACTCCGACCTCCTCTGGTGTTCTTTCTGGTTGCTGCTCGAAGAGGACCCTCCCACGGTCGTATCGATATAATCTGCGTTGCCTTTGGAGCTCAGAGTCACTTGCAGCGAGGACTTCATCCAGCACTTTTGATTCTGGAATAGACAGAAGCTGAACCAAGGAGTCCAGTTCAAGATCCTTCTTCAGCCTCTGGTGACTACGCTAAGCTCTCCAAAAATTCTGAAGACTTCCTGGGCCAACCCAGGATGTTTTTGTACTGGTCTCGCCTACCACTGACTTCGGACGGGTCCGTGGCGGCTTAAACAATGAACCCCTGTCCTACCAAGTCTGAGCGGACAGAACTGCAGGTTCTCTTCTACATCGGCTTTTCCCCTCCCCTCGCTTGGCCGGCTAAAAGCCCATCCCTATGTGGAGGGTAGCTTTGGATGTAATTTCCATTAATCCCCACCCCGAGATCCCCCTCCTGCGAGAGGTGTAGTGTTATACTTCCCTGATTTTCAGGTTAGAGCTACACCAGCGCAGTGTGTGGGCGCGTACCCACGCTTCCCCGCTCGCCTCATCTCTGACCGGGATCGGTGTATTCACACCGATCAGGTGAGCTCTGGGCCTCATCCCTTGCTGGTTTAATATTGCTCATTTAGATCTTAACTTCTACATGTAAATTCTAGAAATTGATCCACAAATTGAAATATTTGTGGTATACATAAAGGTTAGGAACCTAAATTAAATTTTAAAAGTAATTACCCTATTTTCTTTTCAATAATTTGATTAGCCATATGTTGTGTTTGCCCCCTTCTTAGGTTGTTCGGGCTCCATGGCTGAGTAGGTAGGAAACTATTTCCTACATTTATTGCCCCAGACTAATATGCAATTTCTTCAATAGGACGAAAATTGTAGCACACTCACAGCATTTATGTCCTATCAAACATCTTCAACATTGCCAGTATCAAACCATATTCCATCGCTTAGTTCATTCCATAGTGGTCCGCCTTGTTAATGGAAAGCTCAAGAAATCTCACGAATTGCACCCTCAAGAAAAATGTGTTTCATTGGTAGTTCCACAATCAAGCAAGGCATCCAAAATGCTCGAGTTCAATTAAACTTCAGGTATGATCTCTGAAATTTTACACACCTTGCTTCGGCCCTCTGAACAACACCAGATCATAAATATACACACATTTGGTGCATGGTCTGTATGGTTGGCCAATGGCATTCCAAGTTAGTCCTTCCCCATCCAGTTTAACATCGCCTCCCCACAGTTGAGAAGTTTAAACAAAAAGGAGAGTGGGGACCAAAATCATGGTAAACAGGCCTCAGGAAACCTGTTTTGCCTGATATCATCTAATTTGGGGTAACAAGACATTTCTAACACCCAATACCTAAGGAGCTGACACACCCGTTAAAGCAGAGAAGAAAGGATGAGATCAATTGATGGCACAAAATTACCAATTTGATATGGATTCTGCCTACTAGCTGTCTAAGGTCAGGCTACCATACTAAAGAAAAGACTGGTCAGAATAAATTTGACTTGAGGTCTCGTTGGATCATGGCACAAACTATATTCAACCAAGCACCCTAAACAAACTCAACTGGTTATTTTCAGAATGAAACAAGCAGGTTCTGCCAAAAGAAAGGGCAAAGGCATAGAACTATTCTGTTCTTCCTTTCTAAGATTTCACTGAACAACATCTCCTATAAATCACTCCACCTTACTAGAGAAAAAAATGAGTAAAAATCATCAACTATAAGTAATTTACTCCCATCTTTTGCCTCTTATATCATAAACTTCCATTGAGTTGTTCAGCTTTTTAAGCTTCACTCTGCTGAGTGTCTCATTCATGTGGATCCCCACTAAAAAATAACGCAGTAACACGCTAAAATAGCAGGTAGTAGTAAAGTAGGAAACTAAACTACAAAGCTATAAAAGAATGTCAGAACGGAAGGAGTAGAACAACTAAAAGAAAATGGAAAAGCCGACAAGCATGGCCGCCGAACCAACCTTGGCTCCCAAGCTACTCCAAACACACAGAAAGGCCAACACTAAACTCGGAAGGTCAGGAGTCACCGATCTGTCGACAAGCACGAGGCCTAAGACAAAGGCCTATGAGACCAGACAACAAGCCTAGAAGAAGACCTAGACAGATAAGATAGACTCTCCAGCTCGCACGACTGCATCACCGTGCACGCTCCCCTAAACACAACCGCATACACGACTTGAGCATCATGCACGCCACAACAAGCTAGTCCTGGGCAAAGCCAGACACAGACCAACTCAACAGGGGAAGTTGATCTTAGACAAAACCAAGAATATGCTAACTCAGAAGGGGACACAGACTCTGAGAAACATGAGAGTTACGCGTCATGTGACGGAAGCACCTCCTCACTAGAAGAATAGCTAGCTACGTCCACTGACGTCTTACACTACGCATCCAGTACCTCTCTAAAGACGCCTGGAACGACGGAGACTGAGGTACGCTCTGAACCAGAACAGGAACTACATTAACGAGTGACTAGTAAGGGTCACGCCCGTCGGCGTAAGTCCTAACACCCATGACCACGTGTGCATACACTGGCTCTCGCCTAAGCCAGGTCTCTAGCTAGTATTCCCCTCCGTAGGATGCTGCGGTGGGACCGGGGCCCACGGAACTAGCTTAAAAATTGTATCTCGGGAACTACCACACCACCACTCCCAGGTGGGCTGACATGCCGAAACGTATCGTCAGGCTACGACTAGTGGAGGCTCACAAGACACAGACTCCAAAACGTGAGTGCAGGAGTACAGACTGGCAAGAAAGCACTATCGCACATAGTACGAAGCACCAAGGTAGCTCACCAACTACCGACAGACTCAGGACAAGGTGACTAGACCCAAAACTATAACAATCCCTGAGTCTCATGACTCGAAGTCAAGGTCATCACACAAAGCGGAATGAGCTGCCAATCGGTCTAATCCTAAGCCAGAGGAAACGACACAACCAAAGGAAATGAGTCACGGAGACCTGAGGGAACACCAAGAACCCTCAGCACACTTCTTTATTCCCTACGGGAAGCCCGATTTATTGGGTTAACGCTTTTTAAGTGTGCATTCTTTACGTGGGTTAGGCCTTAAGCACTATGTGTGGTAATTATTGGGTTGGGATTTTAATTATTATTTTTTTAAATTCATGTAGGGATTTTATTTCCCCATAATTTATCGGGGTGCTACACTTGCCGACCGCGAGGTCGAGAGCTTTTCCATGAGATAGTGTAGACTGGTTACCGTGGGACTCCTCTTCTACTATGACCTGAGTCTAGGTTTGAGGGAAAAATCGGCTATAGGACTTTGATGGAGGGGTAGTCTATCTGTGTGTGCACATGTGGTTGGGGGCTACAGACCCGTACTGACGAGTGCAACCCCAACTAGTCCTAGTGTTGTTGTGTCTCTGCCACACTCTATTGAGGGAGGCGTATAGGCTGAGACCCTTGTTTTCTCTCCACACTCCACTGAGGGAGGCAGACAAGCGTGAGTTAGGTGGTGCGGTATAAGATGTCAGTAGATACATCTGACTCAGTCTCTCTGCCACACTCTTTGAGAGAGGAGGACAGGCTAGAGATAATAGGTGTGGTGTAAGGCTTCAGTGGGCACCTCTGGTCAGTCCTAGCGAATGGGTTCTCCTGTCACCCATAGTTTTAGTGTTTCCCGATAAAAGTGTGGTAGGTTTTCTGACTACGAGGTCATGATTGTCCCGAGAGTGGACGTAGTGCTTCTTGACTGGGTGACTTTAGTTGTGGTTTCCAATAATGTTGTCGAGATTCTCCTGATAGAGTTGTCGTGGGTTTTTGGTGATGTAGCCATGTGTCTTTTACCTACTAGTTTATGAGTTTTCCGACCATAGAAGCCAAGGTTCCCCTGTCGAGCGTAGGAGTAGTGTAGAATGTTATGTTTCATCGCCTATTGCTATTGTTATTGTTATTGTTGTTGTTATTGTTTATTACTGTTGTGTTGTGGTGGAGATTAGAGTGACCCCTACTGAGCCAATGAGATGAGGCCAACCCCTTCTTTTTTAGGTGTGACATTCCTCCTCGTGATTCGGAGGCTTGGTGTAGCGTCTGTAGCGGTTCTAGTTGCCAACTTTCTAGAGCCAGGGTATACCTCATGTTACGCATCTTTTTCAGTTGACTTTACTTTGTGGACTAGACTCTAGATTATAATGGTTTAATTGTAAGACGTTAATTTTATTTCTGACCCATGAAGCCCCTTTTCCTGGCAATCAATCAAAGATTTTTCCCTCTTTGAGGGGATGTAATTAACGTCATAGCCTTTATGGTACAGCGGGTTCTCAATCCCGACACGATACACACAATCGTCTGATTAGTCAGAACGAGAGCACCACGAGCTTCTTTAAGTCCGAATAAATCGTCACCTCGGTGACTAGCATGCCCTCGCACTAATAAACCGAATACATGAACAAAAAGACGAATAAACAAACGAAACAAAGAAGTGCCCCGAAAAGTGCATCCACAGCGTTGAAAGGAGATAACATCTTCTGGATTCCCTTTGATCCCCTCAGACTTCTCCCACTCCGCGAGGCGTGGGGAACTTGAGCTTCTGGTGATATGAGGAGGGGACGCCTTGAAGAGTGCCGAGGATTCCTCGCCCTATGATGGCATTATACCCGGCCATGGCGTAGACGACCGTGAAATCTGCTAGGAAGGTTACCTCCTTTGGTGCGGTCCCAAACGTGATCGGTAGTGATATGCGTCCTTCTGGGCGGACCGTTGTGCCAGAGAAGCCATACAATGGTGTGTGCAACGCCGTGAATTGGGACAAGTCCACACCCATAAGAACAAGACAATTGTAGGACCGCTTCCATTATCGATCAAGATACGATGCACAGTACATTGATTGATGGTGGCCGAGACCACCAACGCATCATAATGGGGAGTGGTTACACCATCTAAATTGTCATCGAAGAAGATGATGGGATCCTTCGAGTGTTCCCAGGTGGTAGCCTCTTATTGGGTGCTATCACCTCGCTTCATGCCGTTGATGGCTAACGCATACCGCCATTGTCTGGTCATGTTGTCCCCACCTGAGGTCAGCCCCCTAGAGGTCATCATGATCTCCCTTCCATTGGGTCAGTTGTCGATGGGCGGAGGGGTCCATTGTCGCTTCTCCGCGGCTCTGGCGATGAACTTGTCGAGGAGCCCTTGTCGTACGAGGACCTCAATGGCATCCTTCAAGTTGATGCATTCCTCCGTATCGTGGCCGTGGTAGCGGTGGAAGCGGCAATACTTCTTCTTGCTCCACATGCTCAGATCCGACTTCATCCGGGGAGACCATTTGAGGAATGGCTCCTCACGGATTTCCATCAGGATTTGGTCAGGAGGAGGTGTTAGGGGCGTGTAGTTGTGATAGTTGCCCCTTTCCCTGTCTTGGCGGTCACAGTGATCTCGGTCCCATCGCTCCCACTTGTTTCACCCTTCGCACGGCGAATCAACAGATCTCTTCCGGTCGGACCGTTCAGTTCGGGCCACCTGGCCTAGGGGCGCAGTGTTCTCCTCACAGTGGGCGTGCTTCTGTGCTAGGGCGAGGAGGTCGGTGTGGGTCATTGGAGCTTCAACTCCAAGAGCACGTCGAAGAATGTTATCTTGCGTCCCTTGGGTGAGCGTGGTGGTGGCGATGTTGACATCGAGGTGTGGGATCTGGAGTGCCTCTGTATGGAAGCGGGAGACGAAATCTCACAATGTTCCTTCTCGCCCCTATCTGAGTGCGAGCAGGGTCACCGTAGACTTGGCTACCTTTCGACAGCCAATGAAGTTCTCCTTGAACAGCTTCTTGAGCTGTTGGAAGGAGGAGATTGTCCCGGTCGGCAGGGACTCAAACCAGGCTCGGCTGTTCTCCCGGAGAGTTGTAATGAACGCCAGACACTTCACGGCGTCCGAGGCCCAGTGGAAGACTTGGTGGGACTTGAAGTTGTGCATGTGGTCAGCCGGGTCAGTGGTACAGTCGTACGGGGTGAAAGACGACAACTGTACCTTGGGCGGAATGGGGGCTTCCATGATCTCCTTGGAGAAGGGAGCATGATAGTCCTGGTCCTCGTCAATGAGGCCTCGGTTCTTGACGGTGAGGAGGACATCGTCTAGGTAGCGTACTTTGTTCTCGATGTCGTCGATCTGTTGGAGCTGCCTATCCATCTCTGGATTGGAATGTAGCGGGCTGTGCACCCTTGGTGCGGGCGAGCTACGTGATCGCCGCGTTCTCGTGATGGAGGTGTGGGAAGCATCCGGCGCCTAGCGGGCGTTCGGGACAATCCGAGCCTCCTCATTGTGGTGTTGTTCAGGCGGAGCATGTTGGGGGTCTGCTTGTCAATTCAAGAGGTCTTGACATAGCCCTGTCAGGGCCGCAATATGTTGGCGAATCTTCTTAAGAACGCCCGGCGTGACTTCTAGGCGTGGATGTGCGAAGGATGCTTCCTGCGATCCACGCCGGGAGTTGGCTCCCTGATGAAAACCGCGCCCCCGATTACTGACATTGCGAAGACTCCCATGAGGTTCCATGACTTTTTGCTCGTGTTCCCACAGACGACGCCAAGAAGTGTAGAGACAGAAATTTGGTTTCTATGTCACGTACCGCCTTCTCTATTTATTTATCGAGGAAGTCGTCTGGCACCTGTGGAAGCCTGCAAACATCAGAAGCCAAAGATGAGTGCTCGTCGCTCCTAGTGGGCGCTCGGAGAGTGCTCGTTAGGTGGTAAGGTCATGTTGGAGGGGATTTCTCTCTCAGGGAATGTGAGTACGCGTAACCTCTCTGTTGCAGTAGCAGGGTGAGTGGCTCTATTCTCTGTGCAAGACTTTTGGTAGAAGTTCCACCGTGTCCTCTCTTCTCTATCGATGTCCCTTTTACAGGGGATTGTCCTGTAGTTGGAGGCCTATCCCTTAACAGGGAAGGACGTAATTAGTGGAGTAATGTCTCCTGCGATTGTGATGGGAGTTTCCCGTTGAGGGGCGAGTACCCTGGAGTCGGCCGATCCCTGGGCGAGTCTTAAGACACTCGTGGAATGTGCTCGCCTCTTTTGGGATAGGAGCCAACGTCGTGGGGGGTAACAGTCGGTCATTGGAAGGTCCTCTGACGGTCATTGTGCCTGGGCCGCAGCCTCCTTAGTGCTGTCGAATTCGATGTCGAGTCATATTGGGCCATGTTTCATGGGCTGTAGCTGTTGCGAACCCTTATGTGTGCCGACAGGGCTTGGGCCGACTTGGGCTTACGGTAGATGGGCCGAGCCAGATTTACCCTACTCACCCTCCTTTATCACAATGCTCACACTTCTCTCTAATAGGAACAATTTGCTGGTCTCCTTTCTTGAGCTTCTTGTCCTTATGAGAACCATTACCTCCATTGTACCTCTTCTTTCTATTAGTGGGTACACTATCTTTGGAACCAATAGCTACCCCTTTCTTGGCAAGTCCTCCCTTAATACGTTCAGCCATATCCATAGCGTCCTCTAGCAATTAGGCTTTCTTGACCATCTCGGCATAAACTTGGATCTCCAATGGTGCTAACTGCGGAATAAACTCGACCCTTAAACTGTTCATAAATCTCTTGGCCTTTATTTTCTCCATACATACCAGATGAGGTGCATAATTGGTCAACCTTAAAAATTGCACTTCATAATCTGCCTGATTGACTTGATCGTTATAGACATCGTCACGCCACCTCCGAGTTCTATCTTCCGCTGGCTCGGGGCGTGACACCCGGCACAGATCGTAGGAGGCATCCTCCCCCCTTCCACACCTAGAAGTCACGCCGAGCGACCTTGAGGAGATTTGCCAACAGATTGCGGCCCTGACACGGCTATGTAGGGACCTCTTGACATTGCAAGCGGACCCCGAACACACTCCGCCTGAGCAACACTAGAATAAAGAGGCCTAAATTGTCCCGAACGCCTGCCAAGCGCGGGAAGCTTCCCACGCTTTCGTCGCAAGAACACGGTGATCATGCAGCTCACCCGCACCAAGGGTGCACAGCCCGCTACATTCCAACCCAGAGATGGATAGGCAGCTCCAATGGATTGATGACATCGAGAACAAGGTATGCTACCTAGACGATGTCCTCCTCGCAGCCAAGAATCGGGGCCTCGTCGATGAGGATCAAGACGTCCATGCTCCCTTTTCCAAGGAGATCATGGAAGCCCCATTCCGCCCAATCTACAATTGTCATCTTTCACCCCGTACGATGGCACCTCCGACCCGACCGACCACATGCACAGCTTTGAGTCCCATCTAGTCTTTCACCAGGTCTCGGACACAGTGAAGTGCCTGGCATTCGTTACAACTCTCCGGGAGAACGCCCGAGCCTAGTTCAAATCCCTATCGGCTAGGACAGTCTCCCCCTTCTAGCAGCTCAAGAAGCTATTGAAGGAGAATTTCATTGGCTACCGAAAGGTAGCCAAGTCGGCGGTGACCCTGCTTGCTCTCAGATAGGGGTGAGAGGAAACAATATGGGATTTTGTCTCCCACTTCCATACGGAGGCGCTTTGGATCGTGCACCTCGACGTCAGCATCGCCACCATAGCACTCACTCAAGGAATGCGGGACAACATCCTTCAACGAGCCCTCGGGGTCGAAGCCTCGACAACCCTCGCTGACCTCCTCGCCCTGGCTCAGAAGTACACCCACTGTGAGGAGAACACCACGGCCTTAGGCTACGTCACTGGAACTTAGCGGTCCAACCAGAAGAGATCTGCCGATTCACCACACGAACGGCGAAGCAAGCGGGAGCGACGGGACAGAGACTGCCGTGATCGCCCAGACTAGGAAAGGGGCAACTATCACAACTACACGTCCCTGATAGCTCCTCCTGACCAAATTCTGATGGAAATCCATGAGGAGCCATTCCTCAAGTGGCCTCCACAGATGAAGTCAGATCTGAGCACGAGGAGCAAGAAGAAGTATTGTCACTTCCATCGTGACCACAACCACGACACTGCGGAATGCATCAACTTGAAAGACGCCATCGCAGACCTCGTACGGCGAGGGCTCCTCAACAAGTTCATCACCAAGGCTGCGTAGAAGTGACAACGGACCCCTTCACCCATCGACAATTGACCTAATGGAAAGGAGATCACGATGATCTCTTAGGGGCTGACCGCGGGTGAAGATAGTGTGACCAGATGACAACAATACGTGTCAGCCATCAGTATCGTCGAGCGAGGCAATAATACCCAATGGGAGGCTGCCACCTGGGAACACCTGAAAGACCTCATCATCTTCTATGATGATGATTTAGAAGGTGTATCCACTCCCCATTCTGACACGCTGGTGGTCTCCACTGCCATCAATCAATGTACTGTGTGCCATATCTTGGTCAATAATTGAAGCGGCCTGATGTTATCTCGTATGACTATCTCGTGCTTATGGGTGTGGACTTGTCCCAAATCTTGCCATTGCACACACCACTGTATGGCTTCTCTGGCACAACCATCCACCCAGAGGGGCGCAACTCATTACAAATCATGTTCGAAACTGCACCAAGGGACATAACCTTCTTGGCAGATTTTACGGTCGTTCGTGCCATGACCGAGTATAATGCCGTCATAGGGCGGGGAATCCTCGACACTCTTCGAGGCGTCCCCTCCTCATATCACCAGAAGCTCAAGTTCCCTACACCTCATGGAGTGGGGGAAGTATGAGGAGATCAAAGGGAGTCAAGAAGGTGTCATCTCATTTCAACGTGTGATCGGCAACCCGAGGAAACGCCATCCAAAAAGAAGGCCAGGACAGAAGATCCAGGTCTGAGCACGAGCACCCTGGCAGAGGACCTATACCTCATCCAGGTGGGAGAAGACCCCAAGCAGAACATTGAGGATCTGGGCCACCCTACCCGAGCAAGATAAGAAAGCCTATGTAAGCTTCCTCACAGCCAACCAGGACATTTTCACTTCGTCTGAGAATGAGCTCCCCGGAATCCCACCAAAGATCATTACGCACCAACATAGGTTGGACCCGAACTGTCACCTAGTTTAGCAGCACCGAAGACGCTGCAACCCTGAGTGACAGGCCATCAGTAGGGAACAAGTGAGCAAGAAATTGTGCTCGGGGCTACTCCGCCCAACTCGGTACCCCGACTAGGTAGCAAACGTAGTCCTTGTTCCTAAGAGTAATTGGAAGTGGTGAATGTGCATAGACTACACCAACCTTAACAAAGCTAAGCCGAAGGATAGCTTCCCCATGCCACGGATCGACCAACTAGTTGATTCTATGGCTAGGCACGAGATGCTGAGCTTCTTAGATACCTATTTTGGGTATCACCAGATCAGCATGCATGAACCCGACTAGGATAAAATGGCATTCGTCATCGACCACAGCTGGTACTGCTACATGCGGTTGTCATTTGGACTGAAAAATACGGGAGCAACCTACCAATGTCTCATCAACCATATGTTTGACGCACAAATCAGATGCAATATGGAGGTCTACATCAACGACATGCCTGTCAAGAGCCTTCGAGCATCCGAACACCTGGAGGACTTGGCGGAGACTTTCGCGACACTCAGGAAGTACAACATGAGGCTTAACTCCAACAAGTGCCCGTTCGGGGTGAAGTCAGGCAAGTTCCTCGATTTCCTTGTCACCCATAGAGGAATACAGGCTAACCACGATCAATTTCGAGCGGTACTAGAGATGAAGCGACCTGCACGAGTAAGGGACATACTATGCCTCACCGGTCGTGTCACCGCCCTAACCCGGTTCCTGTCCCGAGCAGTCAAAAGATGTCTTCCCTTCTTCTGGCTCATCAAACAAGCCAATAAAGCCCAAGAGAAGAGAGGGCAGATCGAATGGGACGAGGAATGAGAGCAGGCATTCGAGGAATTAAAACACTATCTGGCGACTCCCCCTGTACTCCTCAAGCCACAAAGGGGAGAACAACTGCTTCTCAACCTGTCGATAACGCCAAGCACGATGAGCGCGGTGCTCACTCGAGAGGAAGCTAGTATCATGAAGCCCGTCTATTATGCAAGTCGGGCGCTACAGGGGCCAGAATTCCTCTACTCGCGGGTTGAAAAGTTCACCTTAGCCCGAATCATGGTCACTCGCAAGCTACGACCATACTTCTTGGCCCACCCAATCATAGTCCTCACCGATCAATCGCTGGGCCAGATCCTCCAGAATCCTGACACCTCAGGGAGATTGTCAAGTGGGCAATCGAGATGGGTGAGTATGATATCAGGTTCCACCCAAGGACCACGATCAAGGCTCAAGCCCTCACTGACTTGTGGTTGAATGCACGATTCCCGTGGGAGACTTGCCCGAGCAGTCTTCGGGAGCAATGTGGGAGCTATATGTCGACCGATCTTCCTACGTAGCCGGCAGCGGGGTGGGATTGGTCCTACTTTCACCAAAGGGGATTGAGCTGCAATACGCCCTCTGTTTCAACTTCCCAACCATGAACAACGTGGCTGAGTATAAAGCGCTTCTCTCAGGGCTACGAATGGTGAAACACCTAGGGGCGACCAATGTGTGAGTGTATAATGACTCCATGCTCATCGCCAGTCAAGTGAAGGGGAATTTGGAAGTGCGCGAAGCCTCCATGATCAAGTATTTGGAAAAGGCCAGGGCCGCGATAGAAGAATTCTCTCACTTTGAGATGGTCCACATCCCCAGGGAGGAGAATGTCTGAGCAGACGCTCTCTCCCATTTAGCATCTGCGACCACGGCCTCTAACTCCAAATCCATCTTGATCGAGGAATTATCGACATCGAGCATAGAAGAAACAGTCCCCCAGGTAAATGCCATCGATTATGAGCCCTCATGGATGGATCCCCTCCTAGATTTTGTACTGCGACAACAGCTCCCGAGCGACCGCACTAAGGCATGCCACACACGAGCACGAGCAACACACTTTACGGTGGTCGATGGCCATCTATATCGTCGATCCCTCTCTGCCCCACTACTAAAATGCTTGTTCCCTATAGAGTCCAAGCAGGCCATCCAAGAAGTCCATGAAGGACTCTGCGGAAGCCATGTGGATGGGTGAGCACTTGCATGAACGCTGATCCGATAAGGATACTGGTGGCCTACCTTACAACAAGATTGCCTCGAGTATGCCCGGAGGTGCCCTCGGTGCCAAAAGTTCTCAAACCTACACCACCAACCAGCTATGCGGCTACACGCTCTGATGGAGCCTCTCCTATTTACTCGGTGGGGGATAGACATATTGAGTCCTTTCCCTGAAGCTCAAGGGAGGAAGAAGTTCCTCATGGTTTCTATTGACTACTTCACCAAATGGGTCGAGGTAAAATCATTGAGAAAAATCACGAATGTGGCAACATGGAAATTTGTACTACAGAGTATCATTTGCCAGTTTGGGATCCCACGAGTTCTCACAACTGACAATGGCAGACAATTTGCAAGCATTGCCTTCTAGGAAAAGTGCACGGAATTGGGGATCTGGAACCACTACACGTCGGTGGGACATCCTCATGCCAATGGGTTGGTGGAAAACACTAATAGGATACTCCTCCACGGCATCAAGACTCGATTGGAACAAGCAGGAGACTCATGGTTGGATTCCATTTTGAGCATCCTTTGGGCACACCAGACTACTGCCAAAGTTGCCACGGGCGAAACCCCCTTCCACCTCGCATACGGAGCAGAGGTAGTGGTTCTAGTGGAAATTTCTAACCCGACACTACGGGTGGGATATTTTGATGAGACCAGAAACAACCAAGCAATGCGAGAGAACTTGGACCTGCTCAAAGAAGATAGGGCACGTGCTCAATTGAGACTCGTAGTGTACCAACAGAAGCTGGCCCAATACTACAATACTTGCGTGAGAGAACGACACTTCCTCCCCCGAGAACTAGTATAACGGCGAGCAACTGTGGAGACCCAAGGGCTGCCATGGGGAAAATTACACCCAATTGGGAAGGCCAGTGCCAGGTAGCTGAAGCAGTTAGCAAAGGGGCATACAGGTTGGCAACGTTGGGGGGGCGAGAGGTACCCAATACATGGAACTCTGTTAATCTCAGGAAATTTCATCAGTGAAGCTTTTAGCAAGACCATCAAAGCATGACCAGCCATATTCGACTAAGGTAGCTTACGAGCTCTCTAAAGGTGAGCACCGCTCCCCTCTAAAATGAGAAGGTAGCTTACGAGGTCCCTAGAGGCAAGCACCACTCCCCTTGGAAATAAAAGGTAGCTTACAAGCTCCCTAGAGGCGAGCATCGCTCCCCTCGAAAATGAAAAGGTAGCTTACGCGCTCCCTAGAGGTGAGCACCGCTCCCCTCGAAACTGAGAAGGTAGCTTACGAGCTCCATAGAGGCGAGCACCGCTCCCCTTGGAAATAAAAGATAGCTTACGAGCTCCCTAGAGGTGAGCATCGCTCCCCTTGGAAATAAAAGGTAGCTTACGAGCTCCCTAGAGGTAAGCACTGCTCCCCTCAAAATTGAGAAGGTTGCTTATGAGCTCCCTAGAGGCAAGCACTGATCCCCTTGAAAATGAGAAGGTAGCTTGCGAGGTCCCTAGAGGCGAGCACCACCCCCCTCAGAAATGAGAAGGTAGCTCGCGAGCTCCCTAGAGGCGAGCACCACTCCCCTTGGGAATAAAAGGTAGCTTATGAGCTCCTTAGAGGCGAGCACCACTCCCCTAAAAAATGAGAAGGTAGCTTACGAGCTCCCTAATGGCGAGCACTGCTCCCCTTGAAAATGAAGTTTATGAACTCCTTAAAGGCGAACATTGCTCCCCTCAGAAATAAGAAGGTAACCTAAGAGTTCCCTAGAGACAAGCATAGCTCCCCTTGAAAACCATGGTGACCTTAAAAGTCTCTAAGAAGTGGGCATTCATACCCTCTCAAAGTTGGTGGCAGCAGTCAGAAGACCCAAGGGGAGGCACTATCCTAGCGTGGGCTCAGTATATACACACGAAACTGAAGAGAGCAGCGTCACTCGCTCCCACCAACACACCACGTAGGAGTCTCCTGATAAGAGGTACACATCAATGGAAACTTGAATTTTATTTCTTTCATCAAAATACAAGCTACCGAAATCCAAGAGCCATTCTCATGCGGCCAACATACAAGACTAGCCAAAGCTATGGTGATATGATGATCGGTCTAGTCCCCAGCACCTCATCTGTCTAGCACCACCAGTACAAGGTTACCTACCAGCGACCATGGAGGCAACTTGTGCAAGCAACCATTGCCCAGTCCATTTGTTCTGTGGAAGGGGACCAGATGGAGAAGTCGAACGCAAAGAGGCCTACACCAGGAAAGGGGGATGGATACCCCATGCTTGAAGAGAGAGATCAAGTGTCGGGGGGTAGTGAAGCAACGAGGCCAACATATTATGGAGGCCAACGGGTTACACTAGCCATGCCTGCAAACTGGCATGCAGGGCCGATTGTCCCACCCACCGTCATTTACGGGTAAAAGAAGCTTCCTCAAAAGTAGGGGAGGCACCTCGACACATGCCTACAAACCAAGGAAAGTGATGGGAGAACAATCATATGCCACAAGAAGTGGAGGAAGGATGCTTTATTCACAAACAGAGGGAAAGATTACAAAGAGATGCCTCGTCCCCTTAGGGATGAAATTTGTCTGGCTCAAGGAGCAGGATCCCCGGGCCAGAGTTTAGGCGGTTAACCTTCTCCAAGGCCTCCCGCCAACCATCCAACTACCCGAGCTTGTATTACTCGGGGGCGTCACCACCGTTCTCCCCTTGTGCCAGCCATGCTGGCTAGGGCGCCGGTAGCGGTTCCCTCCAAAGACGTAGGCATTGGCGCGGGATCTGCAAAGACCTGTCATCAGATGAAGTACCAGACTGCCTCGAAGACATCATGCAGGCATGATCTCTCCGTGCCTTAGCGAACTAGGGATGCCCTGGAGGCCTAGCAAGAGTCGCTATTTATAGAGGGAGGATGAAGTTCCTCGAAGGAAGGAGGAGTCTCACCACCTCTTCAGATCCTTAGCAACCGAAGTGATGGTTCCCAAAGGACGCGCCCCCTCAGGGTAACCCCAGAGGTGCCGCTCCATATCCCCAGGAGATCTCAATATAGAGGGAGGAAGCAAAATGCGTGGTAGATTCCGTCCTCTCCCATCCCCAAGAAGCGGAGCTAATTTTGGACCTCGGCATCAAGAGTTCTGAATTTCTCTTCCCAGGTGCACCAGGTCAGTCTCCCTGATCCTTAGTTGACCACCCTCTAGTGTTCTGGCCTTCGCGATCGGCTCCAACATCTTTCATTGGTGTCGTTGGTCCCTGATCGAAGAAGGCCCGACCGTGCTCGTAATGGCACCAGTCTCGCCCTCAACAGAGCTCGGGACTATTCGTGGCACCCCAGTCTTCCAGAAGCATCACTCTGGGAGCAATCAGAACCAGAGCAGTCAAGCCCTATTCCAGATGCTTCCTCGGTCAATGACGTCAACAGAAAATTCCATGAAAATTTTGACTTCCTCCTAGGTCAAGTCAAAGAATTTTGGCACCAGTTTCAACCATTTCTGAGCTCAGCAAAGACTGTGGTGGCATCATCTTCAACAACTTGTCCAGCTGTTCCAGAAACTGGCAAAACTGGCGGAGCTCGGCTCTTCGGTCCCTAACCTCTTTTCCCCTTCCCTCGCTTGGCCGAATGATGGCCCCTCCATGCGAGGAGGTAGTTTTGACTGTAAATCTTTTAACCCCCACCCCGAGATCCCCCCTCCTGCGAGAGGTGTAATTTTATAGTTAATTATTTTCAGGTCAAAGCTACACCGGCACGGCGTGCGGATACATACCCACGCCTCCCCGCTCGTCATCGTCTCTGATCGGGATCGACATCTTCACGTTGATCAAGTGAGCTTCTGGTCACTCCTCCTTGTTGGCATTCCTTGCTTAATTAGTATTGCTTCTTAGTTTCGTCAGTGGTGAGGGAGTGCTTGATCCAAAATCAATCAAATCAAGTGTCCACCATGGAGTGAGTTGTGAGCGAGACACTACATCCCACGCCCTCGGTGTGCTGGCCACCCACGGAATCAGGTATCCCAGGCCCTTAGGGGTCCATCCCATGCTAGCCATACCCCTGGAGTAGGGTCCCACCTCGGACCCTTCCCACCATCACCGAATCGCCTACGGGCACTAGTGTGCGCTACGCGAGTGAGCCCGCTCGAGTGAAGTCACCGGTCCATCTAATGCTTGCTTGCTAAATCCAAGGGTTATTCGGTCTTGTGACTATCACCCCCAAGGTGGTGTCACATCATCTTCCTTCCTATGTCCTCTTTCTTCACCTGCAAGAAGGAAACAATGAACACAATCAGAGGAAGAGAGGTATGAGTCCTCTGGTTTGGTGAATTGCTGGGAGCAATTCACCTGGTTCCCTCTTGGTAAAGAGGAAGGGAGGTTGGTCCCCCGGGTTTCTTCCTCCTGGGTTGCAGGAGAAGTAAGGAATTGTTCCTTGGGGAAGCTGTGTGACAACATTTATTGCAGATTGAGTCTGCTGTGAATGTTGCTTGACTAAGCAAGGGAACCTCAATCAGTTCGAGTGAAGGAATGGACGTAGACAGATCATTCATCTGGCCGAACCACTATAAAATTGCTTGTGCGTTGCTTGTTTGTTTGCTCATTTGTATTCCCCTCTGAACTTGTTTGAATCATTCCGTTGGTTAATCTGTTTGGCACTCAGAATGTGCTTCAACACTCCACTGGTATATCAAAAGGCGTAGTTGGAAGGGTAGGTCAAGCCTATCTGGAAGGCTGCCTCTTACGTGAGGAGATTTCCTGATCGAACCTTTGCCAAGTACCGGTGTCTGTGATTTCAAGCACATTCAGGTGCTGCTAACAACTTACTCTTGCGTTAGCATCTATCATCGTGAATTGCCTACTAATCTTCTTGTGCACTTCGGCTATTTGAGCTGTCCTCCGTCAAGTGCGTAAGAACCATCGTTCTTTACTGTTGCTGTCTGTTCATTGATTAGCTCTCATAAATCATTTGGTAAAATTTTTAGACAGACATATTCATCCCCCCTCTATATTTGTCTTCTCGTCTATCATTTGGTATCAGATCAGGTTACCCATCATGTGGCCCAACGACCAGGGTAGACCTGGAACCAGTTCTCCTCGTAGCTTTATAGCTGACGGGCACTCCATTAACAGACCTCCGTTCTTCGATGGGACTAATTATCTATATTGAAAGAATAGGGTGGAGGTGTTTCTTCGTGCACAGAGTCACAAACTTTGTAAGGTCATCACCACTGGTCGATTTGAGCTTCCTGAAGATGAAAGCACCTGGACCAGAGAGCAGATCCACTTGTCAATGGTAAACTAGACAGCCATGAATATCATGCAATGCGCAGTACATCCAGAAGAGTATTCCAGAATCTCAGATTGCAAGACAACAAAGAAAATGTGGGATGAGCTCCAATTGGTCTATGAAGGTGCATCACAAGTGTGAGCCACAAAGGTAAACATGCTAACCCCTGATTATGAATTGTTTAAAGTGAAACCTGATGTATCTTAGAGAAAAAAAATGAAATGAATCATATGAATGAAATGTCATAGACATCACGCTAGTCATACACGCGGTGTAATACCTCACCATGTCATTACAACTTCCCGGGGCACTGGTACTTTTCGAGCGCTCCTCCCAGGACCAGAACGGACCCTTATAATGTGTTGGCATTGATTTGGTGGATCCAAGATCCCAAGTTATGTCTAGACATTTACTAGACTCAGCCAGGAAAAGGGAATGGGAATCATCAAGCTATATCCTAGAAATAAGTAAGAAACAAATCCAAAATTTTATTGCAGCACAAGCCATCCACGGCCCGGCTACCGAAGCATACAAGAAAGCAGAACAGTATCTGGAAGCTACACGGTCACACCAGGGCTGCGTAGGGAAAAATGGTCTTTTGCTGGACCGCAAAAGATGAAACTGGGCCAAGAAAAACCCAGCTCGGTGCCAAAGGTAAACGGTCCTTTAAGGGCCGCTGGTTGTAAAGAACGGTCTTAGATGGGCCATTTGACAGAGCAAGATGGTTCATATCCGGCCGTTTAGCACAAAAGGATTGAAAGCCCACAATGAGCATTACACGGTCTCGACTGGGCTTCCCCAATACCAAACGGTCCACAGACATCCGTTTAGAGGGTGAAACAGTCCAGGGATAACCACGAACCAAATGGGCAAAGCTAGGCTAGAGTAGTCGACCTAAATGGGCTCTCAGGCCACCCGAGACATGGTGGAACCGAACCAGAGTTCAGCCCACAGCTCTCAGGTCAGGTCTAGAAGCTTTAGGTCGACTTAACATGGCTAGGTCGAAGGAAGATCAAGAAAAATCAACTAGCAAGACCTGGCACTTAGCCAGTTAGATGCGGTCTCAAATGAGCCACTCAAAAGGGATCAAACGGTCAGATTCAGGCCGCATAAGGACTTAAACGGTCCCATGTGGGTCGCGAATCTGGATAGAGGCAAACAAGCGATCCGGTCGAGTTAACAGGTGTAGGATTTGAGGTACAACCTGCCCGGCATCCTAGTGGAAATCCCAGGCTCGCAGGGACTGACGGAGGTCTCATAATAGAGGTACTAGTCCGACGGAAGGAATATTCGGTGGAGAGTCCCAACTATTACAAGAATTGAGGGTTGAAAACTTCAGAAAATAATGTATAGCGGTCAGTCAGCACCACCGGAGTGGATCAACTGTCAAACGTTTAGGGGGTGCTATCCCTTAAATGTGAGCTCTCCCCCATCTGAGGGTGTTTACCCTTCTCCTAAATCCCGATCTTTTCTTGGTCGGTTATGCTCGGTCGCCCCTTAGACTTTCCCCGAGCGATTGTTACTCGGACTCCCGAGTCCGGAGGCCACCTGAGTTATGTCGGTCCGAGTGACTTAGACTTCTTGATGAGTGGACCTAATAAGGGGGTTGTCACTCGTTAAACTCTGCAGGTCCCATTGGAGCACATTAGGTCATATATCTTTTGAGCCGCTAATTTATCCCTCTATAACTATAAAATGAGATTTACAGCTGAATATGTAAGTCCTAATTCACGAACGCATTACAGAAAAATAAAATATAAAAAAGAAATATACAGTTGACCATGGGACATACCTTATGACTACGTGATTGGCATGAACAGCGAAACATCCTATGACTCTCACTCTAACACCACCTTAGACACCTACACTTAAATATTATAGGGGTGAACCTCACAAGTCATGGGCTTGAATCCTCCCATCTTTAGCTGAACGCATCCAAAAATAAGAAGAAAACAATCATAACAACATGTACATAATTAAAGGCGCAACCTAGCAAGATACTCATATGGTGTAAATTGAACAGCAGATGGTCTATGCCACAAACAATAAAACCATCATCCCATCAACTATCGTAAAACATGCACATTAATCAATTCAACATTATGTAATCACATCTCGTAAAACGTGAATAAACTATAAGGGCCCCTTTGAAAACTTATTAGGGTGGACTTATTCGACCAACAATATGCCCAATTAAAAGGTTGAGTGTGAGGGGGGGAGACGGCCCGTCCCACAAAATGGCTGACCGTCCCTCGACAATTCGTTTATCAAACCCCCCCTAAGAGACACGCACACACCATAAAAACTTCTTGTACATAATCAACTAAACTCACAATTGAAAGCTCCGCCAAGGACCTTCAAGTCGGTCACCCCTACACTGCGTACTCTCTCCCTTTAGGCGGCGTCTGATAGAAAACACTCTTTAGTATTGTAATTAGATGTGCCCATTTACAACTTGCCACCCAACTATAACCGTGCATCTAAACTATCTATGCCTATTAGAGTGTAGCAATTGAGTCATAACTTTCTCTCTCTCTCTCTCTCTCTCTCTCTCTCTCTCTCTCTCTCTCTCTCTCTCACACACACATGAGACGGTCTCCTTAACTGCCAGGTGAGCCAAGAACTGCAACCCCATGACCAAAATAGGGTGTGGAGGCTCCGAGGATTAGCCTACTAAGAGTTCTGTTGACCCACGGTCGGTAATGCTTGAACTTCCGAAGCATAGATTTCTCATGTCACCAAACAAACATCTGTTATTATTCACCCAAGAGAAGGAGGGCTTCCCAGGGATCATACGACAAAGAGATAAGTCCCCGAGGACCCATAGTGATTTTGGTGATCTGGTCATCAAGACATGATCCAACGCAAATGCACATCGGGATGATGTTATTGCTTCTAACAAAAGAATGTACTCCCTCCCCTACAAATGCGGGTCTACATTTGTTGTGACAATCAGACAAATCTGGAACTACTCTAGTGTGGAGAGCTATGAATCCTAATATGGGGAATAGTAAACCTGCAGACACTAATTAATGGATACAAAGAGTATGACACCTCGGTGGGCATATCGATAGGGTAGTTTCTGATGGAAAGCCCCACTGAGACCCAAGCATAACAAGTGCTCTGGCCAGTGGGGTCTGAGACTCATATGCATATTAATGTCTTAAATCAACAGTGTTAACCCCCACACAACGGGAATATGTTGGCATGCATAAGAGTAGTTGTCACAACTGTAATTCCTAGCAAACATTCTGTCAAATAGAGTGATACCCTCACCTAACTAACCGAAAGACCGAGGCGGCTATCACATATATGGGCATCGATGCCTTAAGAGATAAAAATTTAACACAACCTTCCATAGAGCTAGGGAAGGGGATGGTGAAGCCCTCACAACTCATGGCAACGAGTGCGAGGACCTATAGCCATCACTATGATGAATATGCCAAACACGGGTAGGGCCTCGTACGCCCCAAATCAACATGGAAACAACGCGGAGGTGTAAATCATAGTGACCAAAGTAGACTTGTCTAATGTTTTGGGAAGGGAGTAGGTTTACTGTCACCTATAATGGCGTGGCCAACGGCCATTCCAATACGAGATCCAACTTGTAATGTTAGCACGACTTGAGCGATCAGAGGATTGCTAGTGTGTATCCCAGAGAAGCCTCCTTAGGCTCAGGAAATAAGCATGGCTGAACAAAGCCAACCTGAGTAGGGCCTCGAGATGTTGCCAAATCAAGCTCTATTGTAACTGCTACCTGATACGCTTCATCCATCTCTCTTGATGTAGCAAAGTGATAATACTAAGCTAAGCAAGGAGATTTAACCAGCCAAAGGGGGAACTGAGGCTCACCTAGTCGGTGTGAAGATAACAACTCTGGCCGGAGACGGGGGCGAGCGGGGAGGCGAGGGGATGCACCCACTTGCCATGTCGATGAAGCTTCAAACCTACGACCTACTATTACAATCACTACACCCTCACAGAGGGGTTGTCATAGGGGAGGGGGACTGTGGGATACATAAAAATACTACCTCCGCACAGGGAGGGGCTGTAAGCCGACCAGGCGAGGGTAGGGAAACAAGGTTGGCGATCATTATGGGTTCTGCTCGCTTCTAGGACAGCCTGATATGGGGCCGATGACGGCACTATCACGAACTGTAACAAACTGGGATGACGCCAAAACTAGCACCAATCTTTGACTGACTGGTCCAAGAAGGCTCCAGAATTTTTGGGGAATAGTTTGATGTCGTGGCTGGTCGTGGCTGGATCTGGAACTGGGGTGTTCTGTTCTGACTGGGACCACTCTCAAGTCGCAACAGCAGGAAGTTGACACCGCCACGAATGCTCCCAGAGTCAAAAAGGTGTGGGACCATAGCGGGCGCGTCCGTTTATGAGTCTTCTTTGTTCTCCAACCAGGAAGGGAACAAGAGGAGGTCAGAGCAGGGAGGTAGAGGGTGAACAGTGGTAGGGTATCAGTGCCAGCCTTGAGTGAACTAACCTGTGCACTTGGGGGAGAAAATTTGGAATGGGCTGCTCCGGACACCAAACGAGGCTCCACCGGCTGGATTGGACAGAAGACTGGTAGGGGAACATCCCAGTCAAACGGCACACCAAGTGGAGTTGGGGTGTGGACGTATCAGCAGGGCTCTAGTCTTCCCACAGATGCCAGATGCGCGCTCTGACGAGAACAAACCTCTAGGACAGCCCCAAACTTGGATGAAGGCGGGATCACCTCAGCGTCGAAGCTAGCTGGGAGAGCTTTCCGTCGATGTATAACACACCTCCATAAGTCGTCGGATGACCCTGGGGCAGGCTCTACAAATCAGGCTTCAGCTACTCTCTGTGATCTGGTGCAGGGCAGAGTGGTAGAATGTAAGAGTAGGAGTGAGGGAGAGGGGGGGATGACCCTAGGTTGCAGAGGGGGAGTGTGGTCCGACCAGGGGAGGGTTTGGGTGTTGGGAGGGGTGTATGGGGGTGCGGTTTAGAGAGATCTATTAGGAATGGCCAATAATCTCAACAAGGGGTTAATGCCTGAAGGGCATTCTATTCATAGGCCACCTTTCTTTGATGGTAGTAACTACCCTTACTGGAAGAATAGGATGACCATCTTTTTACGTGCTCAAAGTCATGAAATATGGATTGTCATTAGGAATGGTCCGTATGTTTTACACCCTGATGAGGATATGTGGGATGATGATAGTATTAAGAAAGCTACTATGAACTTTAATGCTTTAAATACTATTCAGTGCTCTATTCACCCTAACGAGTATGCTCGTGTATCCATGTGCAGTAGCGTAAAAGAAATGTGGGACAAGCTCAAGCTTATCTACGAAGGCACCACAGAGGTCACGGAGATGAAGGCGAACATGTTGATCCGTGACTACGAGCTATTTTAGATGAAGAAGGAAGAGAATATCTCTAAGATGTTCGCACGTCTCATGGAGATCGCAAATGGGTTGAAATCACTCAGGAGAGAGTTCCAAGATAAGGACTTGGTAAAGAAAGTGCTGAGGTCCATATCACCAAGCTGGCACACCAAGGCGACAATGATAGAGGATTCAAAAGATTTGCCTACCCTCACTGTGGATGCACTCATAGGGTCGTTAATGGCCTATGAGATCAATGTTATAAAGAGAACGGAAGAGGACACAACGAAGAAAAAGTCCACTCCGTTGAAAGCTTACCCAGAAATAATTTCAAGCCAAGAAGATTCTATGGGAAGTACCGATGATGAAGAGGTTGCCATGTTAACAAGAAGAGTAAGACAGTTCTTACGCCAAAGAAGATGTTTTGGCAGAAAGTTCAAGAAAGGAAGGAAGCAGTCGAAGCAGAAGAACGAACCATCAAAAGCGACTGAAGTTATATGTTATAAATGCAAGAAGATGGGGCACTTGCGAGGAGAATGTCCCGAGCTACAAAAGAAGAAAGGAAAAATGGTCAAGGGTAAGAAGCCAAAACAATGAAGGCGACGTGGAGTGACGAAGATGAGGATGAGCCCACGATCGATGATGGTGAAGAGGACATTGAGGAACTTGCAAAGATCATGTGTCTAATGGCCAAGAGTGACAATGAACACGTAATCTCTGACTCAGAGTTTATCACCAATGAACGATGGGAACTTGCATATGAAGAGTTAGATGAAAAATATAAAAGAATAAAAAATGAAAATAGGAAATAAACTGGGAAAAGTATTAAAACTCTTCGATCAGATCGGGGAGGTGAATACTTGAGTATAGAGTTCACACAATATTTAAAGGATAATGAAATATTATCTCAATGGGCTCCTCCTTATACACCTCAGTTGAATGGTGTAGCAGAAACGAGGAATCTTACCCTATTAGATATGGTACGGTCCATGATGTGTTTTTGATACGGGATGTTATGCAAGCTAGGACTTTAGGTGATGACGCGACACACAGATGACTAAACCAACAACGGTTCAATAATTCATGTAGCGATCACTCGACACCTAATGTTCTCAAGAGAGAAATTGCATCCTCCAACAAGAAACTATAGCTCATATGCGTCCCAAGAGAGGGGAAGCGCACGGATCCGCACGGTTGAGAAATCGACAAGTCTAGGGTGGACAACTCCACACTCGTGACTCGAATGAGTCACAGGACGGTCACACTCTCTCACTACAGTAGTGAAGTATATATATAAAGCACTGGCTAGGAACCTAATACGCATACAAGTAGCGGCCTCAAGAGTAAATACTAAATAAGCAAGCTAACCAAGCAAGGAAGAGATGCATGCCTCAACGCTCGGGGCGTGGGGGAAGATGCCCTGCCAAGTCACACTACCACCTGGTACAAGAGCTAAACAAGTACAAGTCAAACATGGCCCACTCCTCGCAGGGAGGTAAAAGGCTACACAGCGCTATCCGGGGGTCGTGCGAAGTGGGGTGACGGGTACTGGGTCGGTGAAGCTCGTCGCCCACGGTGCCGCTGCGAACTGGTCAGACTAAGCTGCCACCACGGAATGGTCTGGAACCAACAGCAAGGACATCGAGTCCCTAGTGCCAAGGAGGGAGCAGCGGTCCCTGGAGGTGGGTAGCAAGGGACGATGACCACATCAGAAGAACTTGGAAGCCGACGGTGCTGGAAGGAAGCTCCGGTGTGACCTCGAATGGGCGGCCAGACTGCAGGCCAGTCAGTGTCGGTGCAGGTGAGCAGCTGGAAGGAGGGCCTGGAACGTGGCCTTCCGCTCATCCGTTGTTCACAAAATTTGGTATAAGCGCTAGTGGGGACGTCCCAAGGACACCAGTGGAGCATCAACTGCAACCGAATACCTTGGATACTGTGGTGAATTGTTGGAGCAGACCCTGCGCTTCTGGACTGTATGTAGGCAGCAGGACAGTGGGTGGAAGAATTGGCTAGAACTGGGGCTTCTAGGTGGCAAATGGGGTGGGGTTTTCTCTGGTGGATAGGTGAGGGTCGTGGGATGATTGGGAAGTAGTGGATGGGTGGCAGGCAGTGGTGGTTTTAGGCGTGGGAAGTGAAAACAGGTGGTGCCCAGTTCTGTAATTCAGTGCAGTCAGAACTGAGGGCTATGAAGGTGGATGGGGTAAGCAAGGAAAGGGGGCTCATAAAATTGAAAGAAAATTCTGGGGGAAGGTTTTGGACGTGGTTAGGCAGTGCTCAAAATTTCAGGTCATTTTAAGATGTTTTTGGGGACTTCCCTTTGGAGGGGTTTGGGAACTATCTCGGCAGGACTGCACAGGGATAGTCTGCGCAGCCAAAATAGCTATGAAGGCAACTTTGTGCACAGAATGAATTTTGGCGTGGAATTTTGAGGAGATATGGGGGACAGGTATAGGAAGAAGAGTTATGAAGGGGTGGAGGGGATTGGATGATGGGAAGAAGGCGTACCAGCCTGGTCTTCAGGGTTCTGGTTTTCTGTAGATCTGCACAGAGGCAGCCTGCGCAGAGAAAATGCTTACAAAGGCAACTTTTTCTACTGGACGAATTATGGCATGGGATTTTCAAAGAACGTGGGGGACATGTGGAAGAACAAAGTCTCTGAAGGGGTGGACGTGGTCTGTGGATGGGAACTGGGTGTACCAACCTGATCTTTCGGGCTCAATCTTGCAGATAGACAACCAGAGAAGTGTGCAGGGCAGCAGGGATCTATCTCCTCCACGCTTGCAGCACGGCCACGATCTCTGAACTCCGAGCTTTGGGAGATGTTGGGGAGGTCACCTCCCAGTAGTCGGTGCAGCAAGGGACCTGAAGAAGGGGCTAGGATGTCACACCCTAGGAGGAGGGGAAGAGGGAGAGATAGAGATAGAGGGCGTCACACCCTAGAGGGGAGGGGAGGAAGAAGAAGGAAAGGCTCTTGGTAAATCTTCTCAAATTTTCATTTCTTCATTCATTAGCTCCTCCGAGGAGGAAATACATGACAATATATAAGAAAGCCCCAAACTTATGGGTTCTATTTTCCCTCCTTGACATTTGAATTTGAACCCATTTGAAATGCATTTAAAACCCAAAATAAATGTTGTCCCCTAGTATTTAAAACCCGAAATAAATGTTGTCCCCTAGCATTTACTCTTAGGGTTGGGGTGGACTTTGGGCCATGGCACTCCCTAGTCCAAGTGGGCCTTAGGTGCACCCAGCCCACTAACACAAAAGAGAAACCCCTAACTCTAGAAGACTAATAATGTCTAGATGGCCCATACGTGGCCTACAAAATAGACACAACTGAAATACAAGAGAAAGTAAAATCTAACTATCTTCGAGCCATAACGAAGCCAATGTGGCTCTGCGAGTCTGTCGGCGGTGGCTCGTCCTTGAGGCCTCATGTCGGTCTAGGCCTCTGGTGTCCTCACCAATCCTCCCTGGGTGGGAGGAACTTGACCCCGTCCAGTGAGGATCAAGGTCGCTATGATATCGCTCCAGCAAGTCGGGGTCCAGTCGCTCTAGCTCTGCCTGCGTAATCCACGTGTCATCGAACGCGAGATGTACTCTCCAACGCATCAAGTAGCGGTGATACGCATCACTCCTAGTGGTAGTCACCTGCTCATCCAGTATAGACTCTATCCGCTCACGCTGCTGTGGTGACAGGGCTGGAAGTGGACTCTCAGGAGAGGGCTTACTCACAAGGGGTGGGGAAGGTCCAAACAACTCACTGGGGATCACTGCCGGGTCCCTATATGCGACTAAATCTGAGACGTTGAATGTGCAACTGATACCATAGTCCTCCGGCAAGTCTACAACATATGCATTGGATCCAACTCGCCTCAAAACTCTAAAGGGGCCAGCTCCACGAGCTTGTAGTTTCTTCACGGCTCTAGAGGGAAACCGTTCCGGTCTGACCCGGATCATGACATAATCTCCCACCTGGAACTCACGGGGCTGTCTATGAGCGCCGGTCAACTCTTTATATCGTGCATTGCTGGTCTCTATATGGCGACGAATATCATCATGTAAACCCCTAACATGCTTGGCAAATGACTCTGCAGACTGCGACACTCTAGCATGCATAGGTAAGGGAACTAGATCCACTGGCTTCCTAGGTCTATATTTTGTGACAACCTCAAAAGGACTCATGCCTGTGGACCTATTGACTGAGTCATTATATGCAAACTCGGCAAGTGGCAAAACTTCCAGAAAAAATCAGCAATCCACAATCATTTTCATTTCCAACCCGCTTGTTGGATGGATCTGAAATAATTATATGTTGTAGCCCTTCAAGGTAGATTTCCAACGGTACTGGTCTCACCTCGATCCGCCTCTAGATCTGATCACAGAAATTCTTGTCGTGGAGGTGCGCATATCTGATTTGAGTCAAGCCAACAGGAGCAGTCTAGGAATTAATTCCTCGGAAGATACGCCGGCTCACAGTCGGCGACCGCCACTCCCAGAGGTCGATCGGCAACCCCTCAACAGCGTCCCAACCAATCGCCGCAGTCAGAAGATGATCGGAAGCCACCGTCCCATTAGCAGAGTTCACTTGCTGTCCTGTGGGCTGAGCTGAGTTGCTGAGCTGAGTCCAAATAGTGTCGAGTCGGAACAGTACCGAGTCAGACCAGCAGCCCGTTTGTGGCCCAATAGCCCTTTCGGCTTGCAGCCTGTCAACCCAAGATCAGTCCTCCCGGGCCCACTTGTAGCCCTTTACCTCTCTGCGTGGAGTGGGCAATAATATCGCTGCTGTAATTATTGTAATTAATTGTTTACCGGTAGTTACTGTACTTGGCCGGGGTCGTCATCCCCACGCCCAGAGCGTGGAGGTAAACTTGCCACCCTCCTCGTAGGCTTTACTTTGCTCATATATTTTTTATATGCCGCTGCATGTGATAGGAAATTAGCTCATCCAAATATTTATTCACCGCTGCGAGAGAGAGCGAGACAGTCCTGTGACCCGATCCGGGCACGAAAGTGAGTTGACCACCCTAGCTCTTGCCGATTTCTCAACCGCGCACGATCCAATGCTTCCCTCGTTAGGGACGAACAACGAGCTTGTCTAGAGTCCAAGGTTCGTATTCAACTTGGAGTCGAGTCCCCCATGTGTCCGTCCCACGTCACAATGCCCTTTCCAGCATGTTGAAATGGAGGGTTATAAGTCTACATGCATGTTTCCAGGACTACAAGTCATCTAAACCCACTAATGTATTTAGGAGCATGATTAAATCCTAAGTTCTTAAGTTCATGAACCTTGATCTTTTTCCTTTTGATTCTATGTTCTTCCTTATCTCTAATGGACATGTCTTGTTAAAAGAGTAGTGAAATTCCTGATAGCCTAAATTTGACTAATATTATTGCATGCTTGGTCCTTGATCGCATGATTTCATCTTTAAGCGAATGGAACCAACTCGGAAAGATAAATCTCGCGGAGAATAAAAATGGGATTATCTTCCGATGTAGAAAAAGCCAAAAATGGGGGCAAAGTCAACCTAACTGAACTTTTCATAAGCCGCGCACTTTAGGCCAGGCCTTACTATAAGAAACCTCATTGATCCCACTCAATCTTTTACACTGATGTTTCGTACTCTCTCGACTAGGTCATCATAAGAAAATACTAAAAAATCTTTTCAAAGTGAGAGAAGGAGGGAAGGCGCGCTAGTGCGCTACAACTAACAGCCTGCCGAAAAAGGCAAGATTAGCGCTAAGAAGCAACCCTAGTTTAAGTACTAGCGTCCCACCCCAACGTTGTTGTACTTTACTTGACTCTCCCCCACTTGATGCTCGCCTCAGCCGCCAGCGGCTTATGTAGTGATCGACATTCCTACGTGCTCCTCCTTGCCCCACTACTAGAGATTCGATGATGGGTAACCTTTGGAAAAGTGCTGGTCAGCTTTAGTGGAAGGTGATGGTTTATGGATGGATTTAGTGGTAGTCTCTGACTCCCTCCAACTCCATCAATATCAACATATATATATATCATGACTTTTTTAGTCCAGTTTGTTCCAGCTTTGTTGACTTTCTCAGAAAAGTATTAATATGTCTGGTTTCGGGGGTTCATTGATTAGTAAACCTACGGTGCTGGTAAGGTCAGGACCGTGGTCGTCTGTCTCCGGTTTGCCGGCTGATAAGATCATTGAGATTTACCAGCCAGCTGGGTTGGTTTGGCTATTCCTTTCTATTGAAAAGGAGTCAGCTATCTGTACGAGTCACCTTCTTCTAGGCTCCGAGTCACCTTCTTCTAAGCTCCGCTGGATGACATGACATTCTCATTCAAATATAGGCTGGCCATACTTGTGATGGTTCCCAGGATCCAATAAACTCACTTAGGTCTACGTTGCCACGATATTGTTCTATGGAAGCGGGTGGGCTGCTTTTTAGAAGTTTGGCCCGGTTTTACTTACTTAATAATAAAGGGGGGGAGGGATTGACCTTTCTAACGCATATTCTGTCGTATCGATTTTAATCAGGCCCCACTGATTTGTTTTCGATCGGAGCATCAAGCAGCGCAACCCAGTTCTACTTGACTAAGCCCCATGCTCGTCCAAGGAGGGAGTTTGCTTTACCCAACTCCCCTTTTTTATAACAAGGCAAAAAAATAAAAAAAGAACAATAAAATAATAAGTAAATAATAAATGAATAATGAAAAGGGGATGATATAAATAAAATAAGAATAAAGAACCTAAGGAAAAGAAACACATTCGTGCATCCAAAATAATAACAAGAACAATTAAAGAATAATGAACATGGCTACGTCCGCTCTGGAGCTCTCACTTTCTCTAGACCCCGGGTATGGGAATATTAATGATGTCCCGATAAGTCATGTCTGGGTCTCGGGATTCACCCCATTATGGTCATGGCATGACCTTGTCCTGGGCCAATAGCCTGCTGAACTTGACTCGTTTCAACTGGGATTTGACCGCATTCCCTCGGTTCTTGAATAGCAAATTTGCCATACCCAGGGATACAATGCCCCAACATTGCATGAGTCTACCCGAATACGGTCGCGCTAGGGCCACCTTGTGGGTCCATATGCGTCCATCGTAGTGCCATATGCAGTCTCAAAATAAAAAGGCAACGACTAATCGACAGCCCTGTGAGTGACAGGGATTGCCAAAGTCTTCCCTAAATTTATAAATAAATGATGAAATAATAAATAAAACTAAATACTACTACCTTGCATGCCTACATGGTCCTATTCTCTGGTATATTAAATGATGACTAGCGAAAAGTCAGGTTATGCCTAGCCAGAGGCTTTCACTATGCATGAGGTGGTCTTCAGACATAAGTTCTCTGCCCCGTACCAAGAATCAGATTAAAAAAATAAATGTTATCATACCATATGCTTATATGCGCAACCATGTCTTTCACATATTCTATCGACCCCATGGTCATTTTATTTTGACAATTAATCAAGGATTTTCCTTCTTCTGGAAGGATGTAATTAACGCCGTAACCTTTATGCTACGGTGGGTTCTGAGTCCTGATACAATCACCCATCTTCGTCCGGTTAGTCAGATGGTGTGCATAATATTTTCGTCACCCATTGACTGGCATGCCTACGCAAATAAAATAAATAAATAAATAAATAAAATGTTCCACCAGTGGATCTCCCTTCCATTGACGGACATGGAGTCCAAATCGAGCAAGGAACGCCATGCAGAGGAAGCTGTGGACGAAGAGGAAATGGACAGGAATTGGCGTCCAGTGTAGCTGTTGACAATTAAATTGACATCCAATGTGGGCGATGCAGATTCCTGAGCAAAATATGGAAATTAAAGAATTTCCCTTGCACTTGTTTTGGACAAGTAACGTTGTTTGTTCTAATTCCGTTGTGCCTCAGTAAGAAAGAGATTTTAAATTTCGCCATCTCGACAAAGGGGACAATTCAACCCCCCTTCTTGTCCGCCATCTCTCTCTGGGCCGTCAATGTGCATTGACCTTGGTATGAAAATGCTTGAACCTTATGAAGGTGCTCAGACCTTTTACATGCACATGCTTTGACTAGTGAGAATATGCTCGGACCTTGTTCATGCATATACTCTGACTTAGTGAAGGAGACGTTATGCATATGTACAGACCTGAACCAAGATGCTTAGACCTGACAAAGACTCTTATGCATGTGCACTTACTATCAACCTATGAAAAATATTTGTGCGCACAACCTATTCGATA
Organism: Amorphophallus titanum; assembly: GCA_024336825.1. NCBI lineage: Eukaryota > Viridiplantae > Streptophyta > Magnoliopsida > Alismatales > Araceae > Amorphophallus > Amorphophallus titanum. The sequence goes on along the minus strand of JANBPO010006544.1, from coordinate 95,648 downwards.
AAATGAATATACATGCAACCTATTTGATTAAATGACCACAATGTTTAAATGTGCACAGCAGACTCAGGATGTAGTGACATAGTGTCTAACATCATCAAGGCCACACTAAAGTCACATCAAAACTGCAGCATCAAGGTAACATAAACACATATGACATTATGCACATGAGTCATACTGTTTGACACCATCAAAACCACAAGGTTACAACAATATCCCCCTTTTTGATGATGGCAACACTATGAGTCACACACAAACAAAATGCAGACTCATATCAAATTATTCTCTCCCTTTGACGTCATCAAAAAGAAATCAATAATTTGATTAATGTAGTGATGTCATGTTGCATTCTCCCACTTTTTAAAATGCAACCCTGCTCCTTGTGACAAATGGAAAGCAGTGAAACATAAGAGTAGTAATAGAGAATTTCAGAAAGTGAACATATGTTCTCCCTTTGATGTAGAAAATAAACTTATCTCAGAAAGATGTTGATGAGATAATCTCCCCCTTGAAGGAACAGAGGCTTTAGAATGGAAGCAAATCATCTGGCATACAAAAGTAAATATACATGAGTTCAGCAAAAACACAGGAGAGCAGATGGAGTGCTCATAGTGATCGGTCACATGAAATGGTATCAGATATGGAGCTGAATGTGCAAAAAGGTTGAAAACTGAGCACATGAGCAAGTTGAAAATATGATATACAACAGAACCAGAACAAGAGCATAAGAAGTTCCACTGAGCTTCCAAAAGTTTTAGAGAAGATTTTCAATGAGTTATCAAAGTCATAATTCCAAAGTTAAAGATATTTCGACCTTCCACGTGGCATGAAGTAGACTCGCTTGAGATGGCAGTCAACCACAGCACCATAAAGTTCCAGCCAATCCATGCCTAGAATCGCGTCGTACTAAGCCAATTGTAATCCGTAAAGTCTCGCTGGCAGTTTCGGACCACTGACTAGAACTGGAGAATTTTCCAGGCACAGAGAAGTGGACATGTAATCGCCAGATGGCAACTCCACAAGCATCTCACAGGAATCTTCATTCGTCGGCTCTTCGACACGAGCAATAAAATCCTCGGAGACAAAAGAATGGGTCACCCCCGAATCGAAAAGAACACCTGCTGAACGACCATAAATCGAAATCGTACCTTCGATCAGATTTGACGTCAATGCCTCCGCACGAGTGATATGTGTCACCCTGGCTCTCGGCGGACGGCTAGCTGCAGACGACTACTGGGAAGGAGCAGGAACTGGTAGGTGGAGCCGTTGAGGTTGAGGTGGCAAAGGAAGATGAAGCTGTGGCTGCTGTGGCAGGGAAGTCTACGAGGACTGCACCGTCTGCGACCTCAATGGACAGTTTCAAGAAATGTGCCCCGGCTGATTGCAGCGATAGTAGACAATCGACAAAGAACACGGCAAGCCAAGATGACTGCCACCACACTTGGAACACAACCTCGGTTGAGAAGCGAAAAAATCCTGACGCGGTCGAATAGAGGAAACAGACTGCTGACTCGGATTAGAAAATGCCGACTGATCGAACTTCTTTTTCTTGGACTTTTTAAATCAGAATCCCTTGCCCTGAGATTGCAGGAAGGAAGTACCACCAGTAGTAGAGAAATCGAGAAGAGCTCCTGGAACAGATGACTGGTAGAGCTCCTGGGATGGTCTCATCAGTAAAAATGTGGGCCACATACCGGCCCAACTCAATGAACTTGTCTTGGTATTGCAGCACTGACATCTCGCCCTATGTCAGCTCCAGAAACTGGTACATCTTAGCTAATTTCAGGCAGGCTAGAGTATAGGCACGCTCGAATGCAGCAACAAACTTCGCCCATGTGACCTGTCAAAGCAGATGGGAACGGAAGGCAACCTTCCACTCTGTGGTCCCATAACCCACAGGTCCTACGATCGAAACCTGATAAGAAGCCAACATAACCCTTTCGTCCTCGGTGCACTCCATATATTGGAAGACGCGTTCAGTGGCATCCAACCACTCCCTCGCTGCCATTAACTACACTATAAGGGAGATGATCAGTAGCACCAAATGACATAAAGTGATATGAAATTATAATCAAAATTTAAAGCTCGGGTGCACTGTAGTAGAGATGGGCAGTCTGTGGAAGACCGCACAGGGAGGTATACCGTCCTATGTAGACCGTTCCATAACAGGGAGTAGTAAGGCAAAACTAATAGAAATAACAAAAACACTAAAACGAATAGGTTGCTGAGATGATATGTACTTGGAAGGATGGCCTCAGGAAGGCCGTGTAGATTCTGGAACGGACCTGCAACATCTGCAGAATATCAGCAAGACCAACAACGTCAATAGAGAAGTGTACCTGTGCCAGCAAATTGGGCAGCCAAAATCAGGCCGCACGAGGGCAGAACGGGCGGTAGTGGACCGCGAGAAGCAGCAGGTTCGCACAAGGAATGGCACTGTACGCAGGGACGTGCGGTGGATACTTAGCCGCATATAGCACGGATGGCTTTGGGAGAGCCGCACAGTAACTAGAAGATAGAAACCTAATGCAACCTGTAGAAACTCAAACAAAGGGGACTAACAAACACCAGAAAGGGGGGTCAGCAAACCATTAACACGATGGGCACTAGGCGTCCCACCGTGATCGCCAGAAATTTGGGATGTTGATATGTTTTCCTACCTGTGTTAAAGGATCCTTCTAATCCCTCTCTACCAAGTAAGTGTGAACGAAATAAATGAAATAAGGGTAGAAGGGAACAGAAATATGTACCTGTGAAGTGATCACCACCAAGGCACATAATGTGATGAACACGCTGCACCTTGGAAAGAGGGCAAGGTACTCGCCTTGAAATCAGCGCTGCAGGGATGCACGGCTACTAAGGAACTACCCTCAGATTGTGTGGCTGGAGACAGACCACACGCAGATGCTGGAGTGGGACGAGGGACGAAGTGCAATGGACAACGAACGGCTTGTATATGGCTGCAGGAATAAGAAGAACGGTTCATATGATGCCGCACGTCCCTTCGAACAGTCAATATAGAGCCGCCCAATGGCACCGCGCCTTAAGTTGTAAAAGTTCAAACCTCAACCCTTTCCGGCCGGCCAGAAAGAGTGGGCCTCATGTCAGAAGGTTGCTGACTTGCAAAACCACGTAGAGAACACAAAAGAAAATCCAGATTAGAATTATGGTGTGTAAATGCGAAAAGAGAAGGAAATAACCGATCTTCCGACTCTTGCAGTTCCTCTAGACATATAGAATAGACCTGTAAACGGATCGAATACGGAGCGGATAACGTAATATCCGAATTCGTATCCGATTAATAATCGAATTATCTGTCGGATACTTTATTCGGATAATTATTGGATTAATATGAATTCGAATTCGGTTCGAATTTTAAACGGATAATTGCTAGACTTACTTACAGATGAGTCACGTGAGTTGTATAGGAGCGTTGTAAGTTATTTTCTAAAAAAAAAGAAAGAGTAGAAGTTGAGGAGGGTAGATCCAGTTTGGCCCATAACGGGCCCGATATCACATGCCCACGACGGCCCAGGCCCGAGTACCAGAAGTAAGAGCCCACGATGGCTACAGCCCAGTTGGCTGGGCCCAGTACGATTCGACATCGGATTCAACAACCACCAGAAGGTGGCAACTCAACCGCAATGATCGTCGGAAGACCCTTCGACGACTGACCATTACCCTCACGACGTCGGCCCCTAGCCCATAAGAGGCAAGCACGCCCCATGAGCGCCGTAAGACTTGCCCTCCAACAGAAAACTCCCACCTCGATCGCAGGAGACGTTGCTCCATGATCCACGACTTTTCCTGCAAAGGAATAGGTCTCTACCTCCAAGACAACCCCATATAAAAAGGACATCGACATAGAAGAACACACACGATAGATCTCATGTCAAAAGTCCTACACAGAGAATTGAGCCATAACACTAGAGAGGTCATACGCGACCACTTCCCTGAGAGAGAAGCCACTCCTCCTGCACAATCTTACCACCTACCGAGCACTCATCGAGTTCTCACTGGGAGTGACGAACACTCGACTGGAGGGCCTCCACGTCTCTCAGATCTACGATAGTGACCTCCAACTCTCTCCATCTTATCCTCTTGCTCTTCTCTGTTCTTACTTTATACCGTTGCTGACTTAAGCATCAGAGCGTTGTCCCCTAGGGTAACGTCCGGAGCTCCTTGTGACACTTCTTTGATTTCTGGTGCTTGTCGATTTTCACGGGTGCCAGATGACTTCCCCAATCAATAAAGAGAGAAGGTATTACGTGACATAGGATCTATTTTCTTACCGTTACAAAAGTTATTTTTATTTTGAGAGATGTTATCAAAAGATTAAACTTCATCTAGAAAATAGAAGATAACTTACTAAATGTGTATAAGTGGAATTATTATTTCCACCCCCATTCCCATCCCATTTACCTCATTCCCCACCTCCGCTCTTCAACCTGCAGTTCTGGGTCACAGGTAGCAAAGTACTAGTAGCTTGCAGAGGTGACTGTAGCTTCATCCCTACATTTCAAGAGGCCCAAGTGGTACCGTTGGAAGTGTCTCCAAGTCTTCTTCGCATTGGCGGTTGTCTCGTCCCAGTCAGAGCTCGTGGCCGTCCGGAGGAGTCATTCTCCCCCGACTGCACATCTACCTCCAGACTACCAACCTGAAGCTGACTCCAACGACTCCCACGGCGAGCAACCTGAAGATTTGGGAACGGGAGTTGGCTGAGGTCTTCCACTATGAGTCACCATCCAGAATCTAGAAGCGGAGTGAAGTTTGGACCCCGACATCAAGAGTTCTGAATTTTCTTCCAAAGTGGTGTCAGGTCGGTTCCCCTGTTCCTGAACAGACCCACCTCCATGATCCTGACTAGTACGATCAGCCCCGACATATGCTGAGAGCTCCGTTAGTCTCATCTGAAAGAAGGCTTGTCCGCGGTCGTAACGGTACTAGCCCCATCTCCAACTGAGTTCAGGACTGTCCGTGGCACCTCCATCTTCCAGCAGCACTACCCTGTGAGCGGCCAAAACCAGAACTGTCCAGCACTGTTCCAAGTCCTGCCCTGGCCAGCGACCTTCTCAAGGCAAATCAAGAAAATTCAAAAATCTTTCCGGTCCAAGTCAGAAGATTTTAGCACTAGTTTCAGCTCATTTGGAGTTCGTTAGTGATCATGGCGTTGCCATCTTTGACTGCCTATCTAGTGGTTCTAGAAGCTGGCAGCATCGATGGGGGCTCGACACAACAATTTTCTAGCTTCATTCCCTCCCCTTGCTTGGCCGACTGAAGGCCCCTCCCTGTGTGGAGATAGTTTTAGTTGTAAACACTTAACCCCCACCCCAAGAACCCGCTCCTGCGTGAGGTGTAGTGCTGTAACCATTTTAAATTTTAGGATAAAGTGACACCAACGTGGCGTGCGGGTGCATACCGACGCCTCCCCGCTCGCCATCGTCTCTGGCCGAGTTCGGCATCTTCACGCTGATCAGGTGAGCCTTGGGCCCATTCTTTGCTGGTCTTAACTTACTTGTTTAGTATCGCTTTGGTTGCCCGTCGGCGGTGAGTGAGTGCCCGGTCCAAAAGGCCAATCAATCGAGTGACCAAGATGCCAGTGCCAACGCCATAATGCTTCCAGCAATAGCACGGCAATAAACGACATCAAGGCACGCATGGCCAAGATGAAGTCACATCAAGGAAAATAATTCTCTCGATCGGCCAGAATCTTCCAACCAACAATCCTCGACCCGTGGGTTACCAGCCCACACGCTTCCGCTACGCACTCATACAACGCACACAGGCATCAGAAATACCTCGGTACTCGCATCTCAACACACACTCGGTGCCATCATAATTCACGAAACTATAATATAACTCGTCTCGAGTATCGATCCTGCTAATAATCGATCACGAGTCGCCTAAGTGCAAACTAAAGAGAGTACCAGCTTCAGCACAAAGCACAAAGGAACGCTAATCTCAGCTTATCCTTATGTCTTGAAACAATTACTGAACCTTTATAACACAACAACCGCCAGACACGGCATGATGAACATGGTGCACAACGGCTCCTAACACAAAATTGGGTCCAAAGCCAAGCAACCACCGAACAAGGAGTAAGTCAGGTTCAGAACTAACACAATCCACACTTATGCAGACACAGGATAAAGGCCTCACCAAGACAACACTTCTACGACTTACCTCGAAAAGATTCCACCAAACCAGATGAGAAGAATCAAGCTCGACTAATAGTAGCTCACCAGGAAGAAAAATCCTATGTTTGCTCGGGCATCTTCTTAATCAAGGTATATAATTGACCACTTCGACACAACCTCAACACCTCAGGAGCTGATCAAATCGTAAGCTAGGAAGGCCAAAATGACATTAATCTCCATAGGAGAACATGCACGGCCGTCACCAATAATAAAACAAATCAGCCACCTGGAAATGCCATGGAAAAAGAAGTCTCGAACAGTGCACTGCAGATTCACGCCTGCCGACAAACTCTGCCAAGTACAGCATAACCGAGACAAACACCATGATGAAAAGAACATCTCGTCACATCTTGACGAGAGTAAAACCATCTCGCACAGTGCCAACACATCACGTACAAGACCACGCACGAAAACAAATCGACAAATAATCACAAAACCTATGCCAGCTGTCGACTGTACTGGACCTTAAGGACTCTGAGCACTATAATATCTCAAATTCCCATGTACTTTCACACAACATGCTCTGATACCAACTGTGACGACCCAGAATCTGGATACTGGGTAAACCCGATACCACGTGGAACCAGTGAGTTGCGCCTCTCAGAGTTACCTCAAGGGCGCCGCCTCGTATCCTCAAGTGATCTCATAGCAGTTCGAAAAGGGGGAAGTACACGGAAGAGATTTCAAGATTTGCGAAACAAGGGAAGGCTTTCTATTCCAAAATGAAATGCTTACAAAAGTAAGGCTGCCACCTAGGCAAGCAACAAAAAATAGAAGGAAATTTGAAGAGATGAAGGGTGCCCTCTTAAAGGCTCGCCCTGGCTACATCGTCATGTGCCCTGGGTTCTTCAGGCTCACGTGCTACAATGGCTTCAGGGGAAGGTGGCTCATCGTTCAAGTCCACCACGTGGTCGCCCCCCGCAGAAACGTTGGCGGGTGCTCGCTCGCCCCCGCTCACCTTCGACACCAACTCCTCGGCATCGACCTCCTTGGCGCCAGGCTCCCCTTCTCCATCGTCGGCCTCCAGGCCGTAAGGAGTCGAGGGAGGAAGAAGAGGCGGGGCCACGCGGCCAAAGCTCACCGCTGTGACCTTCACCGCGGCGCTCCAGCCCTCCAGGAAGCCACGGTAGCGGGTTGGCCCGTAGAACTCCAAGGCCACCTCCGTCAGCTCATCCCGGTAAGCCGAAGAAAAGTAGAAGCTCTCCACTGCCTCCTCGCCAACAGAAGACATGGACGAACGCAGCCTAGCGAGCTCTGCCTTGACCTCCAGGGCACGGGCCTCCACAGCTTGTGCTTGCGCCCTCAGCTCGGCCACTCGGGCGTTGGTCGTGTCGGCGCGGAGCTGGTGGAAGTCCCGATCCCGCTCCACCGAGGAAAAGGCTAGTCCCTACTGGGTTAGCTGGTCGCGAAGCCCAGCGTTGGCGGCCTCAGACCCCTTCAAATGCTCCTCGAGCTCCGCCTGGTGGGCCTGCCTGGCTTTCAGCATCTGGGCGAGGCCCTAGAATTGATGCCTCCACAGGCCGAAGGCACTGACCACCAAGCACGCGCTCCTCGAGGCTACCGTCGTCAGCTCCTTCTCAGCCCCTGGGCCGAACTCACTGGTATGTTCATACCACTATGTGCTCCTCCCTATGAGATCGATGATCGTCGCGATCCTGGCCAACCCGGATGTCAAGTCCCCGGGTGGTGAAGATTGACTACGCTGAGGAGACCCCGACGGAGAGAGAACATTGGTGTCGTCAGCAATAGGAGCCTTGCCCTTGTCTCACCCCCGTGCCAAGGGGATGAAATTCATCAAAGAAAACGCAGGGTGATTCTTCCACAGTATGCTATTATATATGCTGAGTTTGTGAGATTCGGGCCATATCCAAATATAAATTATCACGATTGTGAGAGTGAGAGCCATTCCTTAGCTCCAATCGAGCATCGAGCTCGGACTACACCACCCTAGGCGATAGTGGTTCCTTAACCGCTGCGATCCCATGTTTCCCTCGCAAGGGACGATCGTCGGGCTAGTTAGAGTTTCTGTTGAGAGACGTCTCCATCAGGAGAACACCACGATGGTTAGCAACCTGGCTTGCCTTTAGCGTGCTAGTGCTGGCCGCATGTTGAGTCCGTCGTACGTCTTATCCTAGTCACGTCATCCATCCCACATCAGTCTCTCAAGGCAAGACAATGAATGTTTGTTTGCTAACAATTTTCCTTCTGGTTCAAAGCTTGATTTTGAACACTCCGCAAGGGTAAGGACTTGAATTTTGAGAAAAACATGATGCTTCCAATTGCAAAACTCTCATTCTTGCAAGTTTGCATACTATGTAAATAAAATCAAACTTGATATTCATCTAAATTTTGCATTCACTTTTTGTTGATTTTGACTATGACAAAGAGAAATGTTGACATTTGCAGGATAGACGGTTAGTTGATTAAGATAGCTTTACATACACTTCACTTCACATCCTATGAATAAACATAGATTTTAAATACTTGACACTGCACATAGAGTCTTTCATACTTTCACTCATTCTCTTGCAAATAACAATTCATCTTTGAATACATAGGAAACATGCTCCAACTCATGCTAGACTTTGCATATACTTGTCAATAGGCATAATGCTTCATCATCTTGTCACTTACATGCATATGCTTGTATATACTTTACATACTTTCGTGCTTGAATGCCATGATTTTCTAGTATAAAAAATGGTGTTTGTGGAAGGTTGGATTATGTCCAGCTGGAAACACTCACTATGCATGAGTAAAGTCTTTAGACTTTCACCTCCGTCTCGTATCGAAAATCAACTTGCATGGATATACTACTTATTCCCTATTTACGTGATTGTATATAGAGTACAAACCTTTCTTCAATTTTCTAAGACCTTACACTTCTTGACTAAATAACTTTGCAGTGATTTTGATCATGACTCTTACATGACATATACTAAGGGGGAGAATTTATTTTCAAGTGTGCATACATTCAGGCTCTCTCTCTCTCTCTCTCTCTCTCTCTCTCTCTCTCTCTCTCTCTCTCTCTCTCTCTCACACACACACACACACATCGTGCCCCTACAGTGGATACTGTCGACAACAAGGGTTTATACTATGTAGCATGGATAAAGCACATGCACTACATGCCCTGCAGTGTTGTTGCAAGCATAAAATGAGCACCACCAATTATTGTACTGCCAATTTTACCACTAACTATGATTATCCCAGCGAGCTACCCAGTACGCTTAGCTAGCTATTCAACTAGAGCAGATCCAGGATTGTTTCACTCATCTGGTCTTCCAGTGTTCCATCTCCTACGTCAGGTTCATCAGATGCTAGTTGGATTTTTGTATCCAGGATTCTCATAACATGAGCTATGATGGCTTCCTTCCTATTAATCAAACTTTCTCATTTTGGCTACTCAAGTTTCATTTATTGCTTTTTCCACTTTATGTAGGATCTGCATACAAGCCGAGGGACTAGGATCACTTATGGAGGGCCTAAACAATACCATTTCGAGAATCTTCATCTTCCTCATTTAGCCACTCCTACCATCATGTGATGTTGTTTTCTCCATTACTGATTTGTGGCATAAGGGACTTGGCATATTTCTGGGCCCTGTCATAGGTCATTGTCTAGCCTAGAGTGCCATGTACTCTCTCATTCCATCTACATATGCAGGCAACATGTTAGCAAAGTAGCTGGGCCGTCCTTCCTTTTTCTCCTCAAGAATCCATATCAGCACCCTTTAACTAGTACATTCTAACATTTGGGTTGCAGCTCCTTTGGCTTCTGTAATAGGATTCTATTATTGTGAAGTTTTAAATTACTTCTCTCAGTTTGCCTCTACCTACCATGTGATGCAGGTGGGACGATGACGGATCTGTGGCGGGCCGAATTGGGCCTCACTTGGGCATTGCTGGCCCTAGTCGGGCCGAGACTACCAAGTGGTTCATAACGAGGTATAGATGGCCGAAGTCGCCCAGTCAGCGGCCCGTGGGGGTTGCGAATGCGGCGGTGCAGTGGGGTTGCAGACTGGCTGCAGTATGGAGCGGCCCGTGGGGGTTGCGAATGCGGCGGTGCAGTGGGGTTGCAGACTGGCTGCAGTATGGAGCGGCCCGTGGGGGTTGCGAATGCGGCGGTGCAGTGGGGTTGCAGACTGGCTGCAGTATGGAGCGGCCCGTGGGGGCCTGGCGTGCCCTCGTCTCCGGTCGGGATCAGTGTTTTCACACCCAAGAAGATTTGAATATTGCGATCATAATTTTTTTCAAAAATAATTTAATTGATGCACACTCTGGACAATAATTAATCGACCAGGACGTTGTGTGCCAGCCGCCAGGTGCGTTAGGAGGAAAAATGGCACATGTAGTCACGTAGACGTGAGTTAATGGTTCTAAGCGGTTGAGGTAAGGTTTCGGATCCTATTTGATCGTTCCCTTTGACGGAGGGTGTGTGGCAATTTATTATTGGTTGGGCACAATGCGCCCGGCTTAGAGAAGACTAGTTACCGAATGCAAAGCTTGCAAACCGGTCCCACCACCAGCTTACACAGCTGAGAGCAACCACCGGCAAGGGAGAGGCTGCCGGTGGCGATCGACCCTGTGACGTCGGCTGAACCATCTTGTCGGGAGTTGTTAATGAAGAGTTAGTTGGAGGTCAGCCAGGACGACGTCAGAACGCCAGTCCCTCCTCACCCGCGCCACGTTGGAAGGACCCCGCCGCCCGCCGGACCGACCAACCGGCGCTCCCGCCGCTCCCGGCGTGGGGGAGGTGGAGAGACGAGTGTTGGGGGCCGTGCAGCCATCTTTCTCACCTTCTTTGTGTGCGAAAGAGAGAGAGAGAGAGAGGGAGGAGTGGTGGGACAGTACAGTAGGGCGGCCATCTTTTTCACCTTCTTTGCGTTAGAGAGAGAGAGAGAGAGGGGGGGAGTGGTGGGGCAGTGCAGCCATCTTTCTCACCTTATTTGTGTTCACCGTTCAGCCGCCAGGAGCACAAGAATAGAAGATAAAGGACGCTGTTTTCTCTTCTGCTCTTGGCCATTTGCGCCTTGTTGCTTCTGCCAACGGGCATAGGAGACGGAGGGAGAGAGGTTGGGGGAGGCCACACGGCTCGTCGCCCCCCTTCCCCGTCATTTCCCAGAACCCTGCAGGACCTTTCCCTTCCCAAGATCCCTCCTTTGTTGCTCTTTTGTGATAAAGGGGGGGGGGGAGATTTTGTGATTGCGGTGGTGGAGTTATGTCTGCGTGATGGGTTTTCTAGGGTTTGGCGTGGGAAGTGTGTTTGGGTGTTGGTCTCGATTCTGAGTGCGGATTGGGAGATCCTGGGTGTTGGGTTCGAGGGTGATCTCTCCAAATGCAGCGGCCGAGCAGGTACTTGGAGAGGTCGCCGAGAAACTGAATTTTAGGGCGTATTGTAGTTCTGCTCCTTCGGGGGACCGGAGGAGGATGCAGGCTGCACAGCTGGCTGAGTTGGAGGATCCGTTAATGAAGAGGTCCCAGGTGGGGCTCGTCGTTGGTGGGGATACTTCTTCGGTCGAGGCAATGCTTTCTGTGATGAAGTCTACGAGGGCCTATCGCTTGATGGCTGTGCGGGGTCGGTAAGAGACATCATAGGCCCTGAGGAGTATGGCCCATTTGATGAGGTGACCTGAAGCTTTAGGATGGGCCAGAATCTTCTTCAGGGGCTCACTAGTCAACACCACAATGGAGTGTCCTTGGAAGTAGGGCCGGAGGCACTTGGCCGAGGTTACCAACACTAGCATGAGTTTCTCAGTTATAGTGTACCTTCTTTCAGCCTCAAGGAGCACCTTGCTGATGTAATACACCAGCTTTTGGACACCTCGATCGTCTCAAACTAAGATCGAACTTACAATGGAAGGAGTCACCGAGAGGTCTAGATATAGTGGTTCCCTAGGAACTGGCTTTGATAGCATTGGAGGTGAAGCTAGGAACTCTTTCAGCTCGACAAATGCCTTCTGGCACTCACTGTCCCAGGCGAAGGTGGCAGACGCCAGCTTATGCCTCCTTAGTAGTTTAAAGAAGGGCAGGCATTATTCTGTCACTCAGGACAGGAAGCGATTGAGCGCAACGATTCTCCCAGTCAGGCGCTGAACATCCTTAACGCAAGTGGGTGGCCGCATGTCCAGGATGGCCTGGACCTTGTCGGGGTTGGCTTTGATCCCTTGCTGAGTCACCAAGAACCCCAGGAACTTCCCGTACCTAACTCCAAAGGCACATTTAGTGGGGTTGAGCTTCATGTTGTACCTCTAGAGAGTGTTGAAGGTCTCATCCAGGTCGACGAAATGGTTTTCAGCCTTGGGTGTCTTAACAAGCGTATCATTAATGTAGGCCTCGACGTTCCATCTGATCTGGTCTTCAAAGATGTGGTTGACCAGCCTCTGATACATGGCTCCACCATTCTTCAACCATAAAGGCATTCGGGTGTAGTAACAGACGCTGAAGTCAGTGACAAAGGCAGTCTTCTCGGTGTCTTCGGGGTCCATTTGGATCTGGTGGTAGCCAGAGTACATGTCTAGAAAGCTGAGAAGTTCGTTACCTGAGGTTGAATCAACTAGCAGGTGTCAAATTCGGATCCGAAAACTTAAACTCGGATTTGGGTTAGATTCGGATCCAAAATGACATTTTATTTCAGATTCGGATCAGGTTCGGATCTTCTCTTATCGGATCCGGATCCGGATCCGGATCATAAAGGATCCAACCCGGAACCGATTCATTGACACCCCTACTGTTGACCGATCCACCGCCGTCGCCCGTTGATCATGGATGTTGGCCATCGGCCCGGTTGCAGAACTCATGTCACGGCACTCCTGTGCACACGTGATGTCGGGGGGGTGTTCAGATTTCCTGATTGTTAGGTGACCCCGGAATATAACAAACAAAAATGAACAGGACTTTAAGCATAAGTACATACCTGTTCAACACAGCGAAAATATGTATATATATATATTACTCGTGGAGTCGGGAAGTGGCTACTAGAGTCAATTCCAAAATCCACACTCCAAATCCTAGGCTCAGGGTGACGTGCCTCAGGAGCTTCCTCGCCCTTTATCTTTAATCGTGAGAGCCGTTGCACTCAGGTTTTCACACTCTTCACTGCCTTACCCTTTACTGCCCATTGCACGGTCGCTGCCAATGCTTTTTCTTTTCACTGCAATCTCGTTATAGTTTTCACTCTTCACTTCTCAGTTCACTTTGATCTGTCGGATGCAACCTTTTTATAGAGGTGAAAAGCCATGGGTTAACTTCGAAGTAACGGGAGAGAGAGAGAAGATAACGGAGAAAAGGGGGGGTTACCGCATGGCTCCACGTGGTGTGGGCCATGCGGCCCCCCAAGGGGCACCCCCTGGTCGGCCCCAAATGGCACCCCGACGCCGCGTAACAAGCTCCCACTTGACTTTAGGGTCGACAATGTAGATTCAGACATACTGAATGCATCCAAGCTCAACGGTCATACAGGAAATAGAGTGTGCGACTTCTGCGAGAGTCTACAAACAGTAGAAGGGTGTTCCGTCAATGACGCGGGATGGACACGCGACCTGTGACTCTAGTTCGCGGGCATCCCTAGCGAGGGATGCGTGGGACCGTGCGCGGTTGAGGAACCGACAATGAGTTGGATAGTCGGCTCTTCCGTGCTTATACTCAGATTGAGTCACGGGACGGGTCTCTCTCTCTCTCTTTGCAGCGGTGATTGAATGTAAAACGAGCTATTATCCTATCACATGCAGCGGCATATAGAAAATATACGAGTAAAGCAATTTCACAGGGGTTCTCTTCTGTTCTTTCTTAACATTCTTATGAGGGTTGTAACTGAACCCGTTTGGTTTTGTGACCTATTGTCCCCGGATGAAATTGTTATGATCATACCTTCTAGGGGAAATAAACTTGTGTTGATCGAAGAGGGGTCTTCCACCATCGTCCCAACCATGCACTGCCTTCAGAAGATCACAGGAAGGCAACGTCCCTTTGGAGGCCCGTGCTTGCTATCCTATAGGCCAGAACCAAGTCAGCACAGTGCCAAGTCAGACCAGCAACCCGTCTCCGCCCCGAGAGCCCTTCCGGCTTGCTACCCGTCAACCCAAGATCGGTCCTCCAGGGCTCCACTTGTATCCCTTTACCTCCCTACGTGGAGTGGGCAGTGAAATCTCTGTTGTAATTATTGTAATCAATTTTACTGGGAGTTACCGTACTTGGCTGGGGCCATCTTCCCCATGCCCAGAGCGTGGAGGTACACTCGCCACCCTCCTATTTGGCATTTGCTTTACTCGTATGTACTTCTAAATGCCGCTGCTAGCATGTTATTGGTCTTAACTCGTTAAATATTTTAATCACAATAGTAAGAGGGTGCGAGACCCGTCCCGTGCCTCGATCCGAGTATGAGAGAGAGCCGACCACCCTTGACTCACTGTCAGTTTCTCAACCGCGCACGTCCATACGCTTCTCTCGCTAGGGATGAGTCACGAGCTTGCTTAGAGTCCTAGGTTTGCCTACAAGTTGGCCAAGTCTGTTGTCTATCCCGCATCATAATTCGGCCTCTTTATTTTAGTTTCACACGAGCCAAAAGTAAAGGTCACGTAGGTTGATCTTAAGGTCTATTTATAGGGTTAGCTAGGGATTCATAGATTTGAACTATCCTAGAGTCCTAATTAGGTCACCAATCAATCCTAAAACATTCCATAGCCTTCTAACTAGTGGATATCATCGATCCCAAATGAGTTGGATGGCAAAGATCCAAGCTTTTCACGTTCCTCTGTTGTTCGCGATTGGACTCTAGTAAGCGGTCTAGTTAGGACCATTTTCAAAGTCCAAGCGGTCGCCCGATAGACCGTTTTCATCCTTGGGCGCCGAGTTTCAATTTAATTCAAACTCTTCCATTTATTTATCTGTTTATTTATCTAATAAGGAGTGATTATCCCCTAAATTCTATAAATACAATATTTTAAGCTTCTAAACCTCCACGGGCGACCTCTCTTGAGGCTCTACGGCAGCCCTGGGCGAAGGAGTGGGCCAAAAGGTCTACAGATTGTCTGACAAATTCAAGATTGATTGGAGGACATCCACTCCGTATAATTCACAGGTAAACGAGTTAGTGGAAGCCTTCAACAAAACACTATACACACTTCTTGCCAAGATGGTCAGCTCTAGCAAGAAGGATTGGGAAGACAAAATGTATGAAGCACTGTCGGCGTACCGCACCGTGTACAAGACCCCGACAGGTTGCTCACCATTCTCCTTGGTGTATGGTTCGGAAGTGGTCATCCTGATAGAACTGAAGATACCCTAACTGCGAGTGGCTATCCAACACAATTTGGTCAAAGATGGCCAAGTCAATATAGAAAGAAGACTAGAGAATCTCTCCGATCTGGAAGGATGGCGGCTCAGAGCCCAGCAGAACATACAGGTCTACTAGGCCCGTATGACCCGTGCCTTTGCTAAACTCGTCAAGGAACGTGAATTCAAGAACGGAGACCTAGTCATGGTCAAGCGAAGAGATGTCATGGCGGCCAATCCCAAAGGCAAATTGAAAGAAAATTGGATAGGGCCTTATGCGATCTAGAAGGTCTATGAAGGCGGTGCTTATGTTGTTGTCGACCACCTGGGGGAAGTTCAATTGCCGCCCCTCAATAGAAAACACCTGAAGCTATACCATGTGTCGCTTCCCCAGCTCGACGATCAACTGAAACCAATACCCCACAATGAAGAAGATTCCATCATGGAGCTTTTTGCATAAAATGCCAGAAAACACAACTCGGTGCCCATGGCCCTCCGAGGCCTCAACCGAGCGGCACGGCTTAGACCTTCCGTCTAAGCCCGTTAAACCCGATTCCATTGCACTAACATAAACCAAATGTCAACGATACTATCACACCTTTGTGATCCGGTCCCACCATGATAATAATAATAATAAAAGTTCCCTAGTGTCCCTAATGTGGCACCCTCACCGAAAGCTCCGATTTAGACCTTTCGTCTGGGTCAAAAGAAAGCCGAAGTTCTTGCTTTAATACAATCCTAGCATTGGCGAATTCACCTTACATGGCACCGTCGCCGAAAGCTCTGATTTAGACCTTTCATCTAGGTCGGGAGAAAACCAAAATCCTTGTGTTGATGCAATCCCAGCATCGACGAATCCACTTTACATGGCACCCTCTTTGGTGGGTGTATGGTTCGTCCGTGGGCCTCGTCGGAGTTTCCTCTCGGCCGGGGTTCTCATCATCTAGGGAGGGGTTTGTCGACGTGCTTCCGGTGTGGCCGGCGTGGCCATATATGAAGGCTCTGTCGTGGTCTTGCTCTGGGATTGGGGGCGCCATAGGGTGCTCCTTTGGCAGCCGACTCCTTTGCCAAGGTTGTCCGGGGGTCCTCGTCTTAGGCGACTGCTGGGAGCAAGAGGTGGGTGATGTGAGAGTTTTTCTGGTGGACTCTCTGCAAGGGAGGTTGGAGTGACTGGCTAGGTGCTTCTACGTTAGCCCTCTGGAGGGTTAGGTGGAAGCTCTAGAGGTGAAAAGGAGGTTGACCTAAGTAGCGGGTGGTGACTGGGGGGTGACTCGAGTGAATGGGGTGTTCTTCCTGGCGGTGGGTCTGTAGATGCGACGACGAGGATGGTGGAGGTTGGGTTCATTACGGTGGGGGATGCCGTCTTTTGGCTTCAGTGCTAGTCGCAAGTGAAGGGGACCTTCCTCAATCCCTTGGCTAGATGTTGCAGGGTCATCATAGAGGGGATTCCTATACTCTTATGTGATGAAGAAGCGCTCGCCTTCTTCGTGCAGAGCTTTGCGAGGATTGAACGTGGAACCATAGTTTTCAAGCCCATGGGATCGAGGACGATGGTCATTGTGACCCTGGAAGTCTTCTTCTTCGGCGGACATACTGGCTGTAGTCACCGTGGATGTGGCCGGTGTTGCTATGGTCCTCCACCTTTGGGTAAAAATAGAGTTGTAGGGGCCGTCGACGCTTGGCCTATGGCATCCATCTAGTCGACTGGAGGTTGTAGACGATTGACGTATGAGGCGGGGCGCGGGCGATTCAATTTGAATTGCCTGCCTAACTTGTCAGGCGGTTCTGGGAGCGGTTTGGCCGGTTTGTCGTGTTCAGATCGAGAGTTCGGGTCTACCCATGACTTGCCCGGCTCCGCTTTGGAAGGGGTTGTCGCGTCTTCGAGGCCCAGTTCTGTGCTTCCTCCCCACCTGTTCGCGCTTGGACATTTGTAGGCCTCTTCTCAGTTGGCGACGGCCGGGTCGCGCTTGCCGGCCATCCCCTCATCGGTGGCTTCTGCTTTTCCTCTGTCGTGGGAGGAGGGCTCTGTGATGCCGGCGATGGAAGACCCCGGGAAAGGCAAGAAGCTGGTCGCTGTTCGAACATATGCATGAGAGGGGAATGTTTCAACTATGCTTAAATATATTGGGCCCTCTCATACAACTCTTCCATTGTAGTGAGATTATTCATAGCCAAGACATGTCTAAATTGAGGAGTGGCATTAGACATGATCATCTTTACTTGCTCTGGCTCTGAGAGGGTATCCCTTATCATTTCTGCTAGGGACATCCATCTATGAGCATATTGGATGAAATATTCATCTGACCTCATCTTCTCGGCCACTAGATCTATGATAGAAAGGGATGGGCCGACCTAGTCTCGATACTTCTGGAGGAGCTTCCTTTGTACCGCATCAAAGTTCTCGGCATCGCTCGACTCCAGAGAATAGAACCATTCCAATGTAGGGCCGTCCAATGATCTCTGGAAAAGATATGCTAAGGATCTCTTATCATTTTGCTAGAAATAAGACTCATACATAAAGTCCTTGAGATGGATAAGAGGGTTGTTAGTGTCATTGTACCAGCGATACATAGGCATTTCTGAAGGGGGAAGATGGAATACTGGGTGGACCGGTAGGGAGACTTCACGGGTGGACTTTACGTCCACCATTTTCTTCAGGTCTCGGAATTGCTCATCTATTTTGTTTAGTTTAGTGAGGAGAGATTGGGTGAGTGCATCGATAGGAGAAGGTGGCGCTCGCCACAGAGGAGGGACGGGCCTTTCGGAGGCCTAAGAAGGGAATCTCAAATGAGTGGGATATTGTCGTCTACCAGTGGATGGACCTAGTTGAATTGGTGTTTGAGGGATGGCTGGTGTTAGGGATTGTGAGGGGAATCGAAAAAAGGGAGGTAGTTGACTTGCCTACCTGAGAGGTGAGGGACAAGGAATAGCCTGTGCAGGCTCTTGAATAGGGGTGGTAGCTAGAGTTGGCTCCGGGGGAGAGGGAGAAATAGATTTCCCCTTTACAATGGCCTGGAGGGCCTGGAGTTGCTCAGGACTGAGCTGTGTAGTAGCTAGGATACCTAACATGGAAGAGATGTCCTGGGAGGGGGATGCTTCCCTAGTAGTGGTTTGCACCTCATGTGAGGGCTCATAGGATGGACCCGCATCCATAGCATGAACTTGTGGCTCACCTTTGTGGCCATGGTTCGGGTTGTACTCTCCATAATAATCATGGCCTGGGTCATACATCTGGGGCTCATAGCCAAAGGCCTCGGCCTGAAAATCCGATGCCAGTTATGCAGTTCAAGATTCAAGATTATATCTACCGCATGTCGATCCGTGATCTGGTCTCTGGCTATTTTGGGGATGAGCTTGCATTTCCCATGGCGGTTGCTAAGAAGCACTCCCTCACATTGGTGCCAGCCTCTTCTCGAGTGAGGCCGGTGGCAATCTCCTTGCTCGCCGAGGGTTTCGCAATTGATGCTGTTATTTGTTCTTTCTCCGTTGCCGTTCAGATTACTGGCCGAGAAAGGTTTTCCACCCAGATTGTGCTAACGCATACGGCTGCCAAGAGTTTACTAGATTCTATGTTCAAAGGGCAATTCGCCATATTTTCAACATTTCCCAAGGACATTCTGCACTTTTTATGCAACCTCCCTCAATTTATCAGTACGTCGGCCACGTCAACGTCGTGTATTGCTCTCCCTCAGATCCATCCTTCTCTTCTATCAAGGGAGTTGTGCTTCAAGCCCGATTACCGAGCGGAGTTGCCAAACCTCATGCTTCTTGTGCCAAGAAACAAGACTCCGTGGTTCCATGAAGTTCAACATTTTGAGGGGTTATGTATCCAAAAATGTCTGTATACCGTTAGCACCGAGTGTTTAGGGGCAATCGCCTCGATGAAGCTACATGTTCCTAACCGGGTCAGATCGTCTGCCAGATGGGCTCGTTATTTGAGAAGACATTATAAATCAAGAAGCCCAAAGGTCCGAGTCCGCACCAGGTGGGCTTGTGTTCAAGAAATTTCAGCCAAGAAGTGGTGGCGGCGCAAGTACAAAGGCTACATGTTGTGCACTCAGGGGTCCACTCCTCTTTCTCCTCCTTTCTATTCATCATTTCTTCTGCTCAGCTCCCACCCTTGGGTGGTCTATCTACCCACTTAAAATCCTGCTTCTACGATCTTCTCTTCTCTTCAAGGGTCCCCAAGCCCCCATTCCTCTTCCTCTTCCTCCAATCTAGAGCCTCTGGATTCTCCTTACCTCCATGATTCCAGGGCTCACCCTAGGCCCTTCTTTCATCCCCATCTTGGGATTTCATCTGATTCATCATCCCCAGGACTTTCGGGTGTTGCTTCTGATTCCTCTCCGACCCTGTCGGATGTCTACACTTTTTCTTCTCTGGCCCTACTGGATGCTACTTTTGATTCTTCTCCGACTACATCGGATGATTCTTCTTCTCCTCTTTTCATTCTCTCCTCTTCCTCCCTACTCAGCCCAGGTGAAAATTGAGACACACACAACAAGTACCACGAACAGGGATTAGTTGGGGTCGCGCTCATCAATGCGCATCCTTTGCCCCCAACTACGTGTGCACACATAGACCATCTGCTCTAGGTCGAGTCCTTTAGCTAGTTTTCCCACCAGTCGGACTCAGGCTGTAAAGGCAAGGGGCCCTACAGAAACCAGCCTAAAAACAATCTCTCTCCGGGTCACGCTCTCCACCACCCCCAAGTGGGTCTGCACCCGCATGCGCAGGAAAGCTACCACTAGTGGACAGGTCATTGGAGATGAGACTCAACTCAGGGGAATCACCAGGTGAAAAGAAATGGTGCGACGGTCCTCTTAGGACTGCCCCTCAGCCTAGCGGTCTCCCTTGAGACCGCAAGGATCAGCCAAATGGTCAACCTATGACCGCAAGGGAATCGAGCCATAGTTGAGCCTAGCAGTCTATCGCCAGACCGCTACCCCAGCCAAATGGTCCTCTCCGGGTCGCAAGGCAACAAGAAACGGTCGTGCCTCAACTGCTACCCAGCACATTGCTCCCAACGGTCGAAAACATGCACCCCGAGGGCATAATGCTCAAATGGGAGAAACAGTCGTCCAATGACCGTTAATCCGAGGGTAGTGGTCTATCGCGTGACCGCCACCCTATGCCTAGCAGTCCTGGGAAGATCGCTAAGGCCTGCCAACACTATAGGGTTGCGAAGCGGTCTCCTGAGGACTGCCAAGGGAGCCTAGCAGTCTCTGGAAGGGCTGCAAGGCTCACTAGAGTACAAAATCGGTGGAAAACACCAAAAAACCCGATCCACACCCCGATCATCGCCTGATGATGGGGAAACAAAGGGGAATCCATCCCCAACCCTCCTAGCATGATTCTATACCCTTAGATTGGTCAAAAACCCCACAAAATGAGAGATTCGACGCTCAACCCCAAATCATGGAATTTAACCCTCCCGACTTAAAAATGCCCCTCTCGACCTCCCCTCGGCCTACAAATCATGAGGAAAGTAGTAAAGAGTGTAGGGATCTGTCCCCATACCTCAATGGAGCTCGAAAGCCGTCGGATCACCGCCGATCTTGAAATCATGCTTTTAAACCCACGATCTCCACGCCCCACACCGCAAGAATGCCACCGCCACTATCACCACACCGCCGCTGTTGATCCGCCATCTACAGACAACTCCAGCCACGCTCGATTCAAACGTCATGAGAGCTCGTGGCGGCCTCTTATTCCTACTGCTAAGGTACTTTACTGTCAGAACCAGCACTCAGGGACCCTATGTGTGGCCTATCCCCAACCAGCACCGGCGACCAGAGAATTTGGTGAAATTCAGACGTCATCCTGAACCAACTAAGAATATTTTCCAACTTGTCTCATCATCGGTAAAAATTGTTTACAGCCGTAGCAGCGTCAACTCTCACTGTCTGTCCCCTATTCCAGAGATCGGGCAGAACCGACGTCATCCACCCATTCGGTCTCATCGGCTTTTCCCCTCCCCTTGCTTGGCCGGCTGAAGGCCCCTCCCTGTGTGGAGGTAGTTTTAGAAGTAACTTCAATTAATCCCTGTCCTGAGATCACCCTCCTGCATGAGGTGTAGTGCATGTAACAGCCAGTCACCATTTGAAGCGACATCGACGCGGCGTGCGGGTGTGTACCTATGCCTCCCCGCTCGCCATCATCTCCGGCAGGGGTCAGCGTCCTCACGCCCATTAGGTGAGCACTTGATCACTCTCCTATGCTGGTAGCATTATCTTTGCTGGCTTATTATTGCTTTCAATTGCCCGTCGGACGATGAGCGAGTGCCAGGTCCAGAATCTACCAAATCGTATGCCACCGCGGAGCGAGTTGTGAGAGTGGCCCTACATCCCTCACCCTCAGCGTGCTGGCCTCTCGTCGAATTGGGCATCCTATATCCTTAGGGGTTCAGCCCCAAGCCAACCAACCCCCTAGAATCTCAAGGTCCAACCTCGGACACTCACCATCATCGCCGGTCCACTTATGGACCCGGGTGTGCACGACGCGGGTAAACCCACTTGAGTGGATCCACTGTTCTGTTCGATTGCTTGTGAATCTAGGTCCAAGGGATGGTGTCACATCAAATTGGTCCTCTAGGTGACCCTTACCATGACCCCTTGATCCCTTCCTATACCCACCCACTTTACTCACCACCAATCTTTTCCTACCCCAACCAACCATGTTGGACCAAGCCCACCTCTCCCAAGACCCGGCCCACACCAAGGGAGCCTTGACCTAAGGCAACATACACCTTGGGATTAATGAATTGCCCTACTCTATGATGTCCCCCTTCTTAGATCCCTTTGATCCATACGAGTGGAAGCTCAAGGGCCACCCCACACCCATGCACATGAACTGCTTATTGCGGAGATGTAAAATGACTTCATGCATGGTAGCCCAATCAATCATCTTCTTGTCTTCCAAACCATAAACAAACTTCCAGAATCCGGGGCAATCTTCAACTGAATGCCCCTGCTGGCAGTGAAAATCACAGAATTAGAGTAAATTCTCGACCGCAGGTCGACAAGGCACAATCGGAGGGAGCGACAATGCGTGAGTGGCCATCAATGCCCTGAAAATATCCGTGAAGCACACAGGCAATGGAGAGTGAGGAGCCTGCTTTGGGCTAAGGAGATGCCGAGAGGTATGAGATGAAGTGGAAGGTTGTGGAGACAGAAGTGAAGGTTGCGTAGGCAAGGGTGCATGGCGACTGGCAGCGGAGGGATTTGGTGAAAACATATGTGGAGTGAGATGAGGGGGTATGTAGACGGCATCCACCTGCTCGGGATGTGATGTTCCCTTGACCGGTGGTGGAGGCGGATGTGGGTACGAGGAGAGGGGAGGTTGACTCATGGAGGGTTGATATGTGGAAGTGTATGAGTATGTCTAAGCGGGAGGTTGACTCGTGGAAGGATATGTGGCGGAAGGTTGACACATGGTGGGTTGACTCATGGGAGCGTAGGGTTGGCTTGTGGAGGGTGAGGTATAAGTGGATGGGGATGATGGAGACTCGAGGTCAAGGGAACCTTAGATTTGTTGGCGAATGAAGCGGGCTCGGCTATATAATTGTTGCTAGGAGGTGATATCATTGAGGGCTAAAATGAAGCGGTGCTCAGACGTTACATTAGATATTAACATCTTGATCTGCTCTTGCTCCGGAATGTGCCCCGGGACTTGCGTGGGCAGGCGACACCAGTGGTCAGTGAATGTGCAGAAGTCCTTTTCGGGCTTCATCATCTCATGGGCCAGATCCACCATAAAATACTTAGGCTCTACCTGGTCCTGATATTGTTGAATGAACTTGTCTTGGATCACTTGAAAATTCACAACTTGGTCTTGCGGCAATGAAAAGAACCAATCCCGAGTCGGGCCTTCCAAAGACAAACTGAATAGATGTTAGGTTTCGATCAGAGGTGCAGCGAAAATAATGAAACCCTAAATTCTGGATCGTTGCTGGCGATCAAAATTAAGAGAAAAATGGATCGAAGGGAACCCGCTTGGGAAGAACAATTCTATACCTTTGTGGGATTAATTAATTCCCAGATGCCTGCATGATGGTATATGGGTGATTATAGACTGATTGACTAAATCTGCACATTTTATACCAATCAAAAGTCGATGGTCTGTTAATGTATTAACAGTATTATACATGAAGAAAATTGTCAAATTACATGGTGTCTCTGTTACCATTATATCTGACTGAGACCCTCGGTTCACATCACAATTCTGGAAGGGTCTACAACATTCATTAGGGACCCAACTCAACTTTAGCACTACATTCCATCCGCAAAATGATGGTCAAACTGAAAGGACAAATCAGGTAGTGGAACATATAGTCAGGGCTTATGCTATTGATTTTGGAGGGAGTTAGCACGATCACTTGTCTCTAGTGGAATTCGCCTACAACAATAGCTATCAAGTTAGTATACAAATGGCACTGTTTGAGGCACTGTATGGAAGAATTTGTCGATCACCTATATGTTGGAATGAAGTAGGAGAAAGGTAATTTCTCAGACCCAACATCATCAGGGATACTACCGAGAAGATAAAACTTATTCGGGAGAGACTCCAGATGGCTCAAGATAGGCAAAAATCAAATGCTGATAACAGAGCCTGAAATTTCGAGTAAGAGACTACATATTCCTTAAGGTTTCTCCAGGTCGAGGTATTTGAAGATTCGGCATCAAAGACAAGCTCACTCCAAGATTCATTGGCCCCTTTGAAATTCTCAAAAGGATTGGTGAAGTGGCATATCGAATAGTTTTACCTCCTCAATTAGCTGAAGTCCATGATGTATTTTACGTTTCAATGCTCAAAAGGTACGTCCCCGATCCATTCCATATCATAACTTATGACAACCTGGAGATTAAAAAGGATTTGACATATGATCAAAAGTCGATTAAGTTAATTGAATGAGAAGTGTGTCAATTGTGGAATAAAACTACACGGCCTCACCCACATTAGGGCCAGGTACGGACGTTGGTTCCTTCATGCCAGCTGAAAGAAGAGACACATGTGAGCCGAAGCCTCATCTCGAAATGAAGATAAGTCTTGAGAGACGTCGGTAGCTGAGAAGTCCTACCTGCAGATTGGCTCGGCTTGACTTGAGTGGCTGTGAACTCCTCGAAAGATGGGATCGCAGATACCGGGGGAAGGGTTGTCGAAGCCTTGGCAGCTTTCATCTTTCACCGCTTTGCTTCTCACCGCCCAGCCGCCTTTGCGGCGTCCAATGCCTTCTTCATGGGTGCTAGTATTTGAGATTTAGCCCTACTGAGCTCTCGCTCATAAAGTTTTTCCCCTCTTTTTCAGGTAAGTCCGATGAAGAACCTAACACGGATGGGGATGAGCAAGAGTGAAGTCTTAGAGCTATCCACGTGTCTAGCGTTCCATAGTCTTGTCTACTTCCATATTTCTTGAGTCAAACGTTGTAATTTTCTTCTTATTTTGTCATCATACTATTTGAAAGAAATGTGATTATGTCTAAATAAAAGATTAGGTTATTGTTATCTTGTGCGCTCTGTCTTTGTGTTGAATGCACTACGCTCTGATTGACATGAATGATATAGACTCATCGCGTCACCTCCGGGTAATCTTCCACACTCGGGACGTGACATGAAGTCCCCTGCAACAAGTCTCTGGCCGTCTGTTGGAGTCGATGTGTGCAGTCGGCCGAGAATGGGTCTCCAGGACAGCACCGATGTCGGATGAAGATGCTTGACCACACGTTACGAAGCTGGGTCGAAGAGGTTTCTACCGGCCCCATGCTAGAGGCCAGGAACTACTGAAGGGAGGCAGTGGAGATGCTGCAATAGTGTGGACTGCTCATCTTCTGCTGCAGACTGGGTAGCAAGAGAGATCGGGAAGGAGAATGGAGGTATTAAAGGGAGGAAATGGTGGGAGAGGGAGATGGGGCCTTCCCTAGTATGAGGGGGGTGGGGAAGGAGGGCTATGAGTAGGAGATTGGGGTGAGGAGGAGGCTGGGGTCGCAGCTAGCAGAGGGAGGAGAGAGGAGGAGGCTGGGGTCGTAGCTAGCAGAGGGAGGAGAGAGTTCTCCCCTATTTTAAATTGGGTTTAATGGAGGTTGTTAATGGGGGGCCTTGGAGATGTCAAAGGGTGTATTGGGAGTGGGAAGGGGTGCTTAGAGGAGTGAGATTCTTCCTTGGGAGAGGGAGTGTTGTGTTGGGGAGTGGATAGGTGCCTTGGGAGTGTGAAAGGTCACCTAGGGGAGGGTGGAGTTAATGGAGGAAATTATGGTTCTCTGGGGATGTGAATGTTATGTCCCTGGGATTTTGATGTTGTCTAACATTATGAGTCATTACTCTTCTAATGGCACTTTGACATCCTCCAGATTGCTCATACAAAAGACTCAAGGGAATAGAAAGAAATCAAATGCACAGAATTCAAGGCACCTGTAAATTAGTCAACAAGAAAAATCAACATGGTCAATAAGGTCAACACACAAATAATGAGAAAAGTCAATAGTCTTGGTTATCCACTCAAAGTTCCAGACAGTTCAAGTTGACAAAGCTCCAGACAATAAGGTCGATGCACCTGAGTGATTTGAGGAATAAGGTCGATGCATATCGCCTTTAGATGAGAAGCAAGGTCGGAGCACATTTCACTAACACAAAGCACAAGTCGATGTAGGTCACTATTTTCATGCACATAAGGTCGATGCATGTTACTGTAGCAGTGCATATAAGGTCAACGCATATTTTGCCTTAGTCATACTAAGGTCGATGTAGGTCACTATTCTCATGCACATCAGGTCGATGCATGTTACTATAGCAGTGCATATACGATCAATGCATGTTTTGCCTTAATCATACTAAGGTCAATGCATGTCACTATTCACATGCACGTCTCGTTGATGCACATTATTGCTCATTGCATGAAGGTCGATGCTTGTTTGGGTCTTGTGTTAACTAAAGTCCGAGCAAATTTGCTAGAAGTGCTTGTAAGGTCAGTGCACATTCTTTTAAGGTTGCACATAAGGTCCGAGCACATTTGCTAGAATGCTTGTCTGGTCGATGCACATTCCAATCTAATGCAGAAAGAAGGTCAAAGCACATTTGCACGACAGCATGAAGGTCTGTGCACATATGACCCCAAGGTCAGTGCACATTTTGCTTCAACGCAACAAGTCTGAGCACATGAGACTTCAAGGTCAGTGCAGGTTTTGGTTTCAAAGGCACAAGGTCGATGCAGTTTTTCAAGTCTATGCACATATGGTCACAAGGTCAGTGCACATCGAGCTGGCACAAGACCAAGGTCAATGCAACTTCTTGCTAGCACACGCCAAGGTCGGTGCACACCAAGCTGGCGCAAGACCAAGGTCGGTGCAGGTTTTGTTTCAATGCACCAAGGTCTGAGCACATATGAGGACAAGGTCGGTGCACATCAAGCTGGCGCAAGACTAAGGTCAGTGTATATTTTGTTTCAATGCACCAAGGTCTGAGCACATATGAAGACAAGGTCTGTGCACGTTACTATACAAGGTCGGTGCACATATGGAAGACCAAGGTCTGAGCACCTATGAAGACCAAGGTCAGTGGACATATAAACTTTATGCACACTTGGTTTCAAGGTTACAAGGTCGGTGTATATTTTAGCTGGATGCATATAAAGTCTGTGCACATGCGAGCCAAGGTCCGAGCAACCTTTCGCTAGCACGAACCAAGTCGGTGTACATGCAGAATCAGGTCTGAGCATATGTGCCAGTGTGCATTACAAGGTCCAAGCATACTTCAAGGTCCGAGCACATTACAACATCCCAGCATATATCAAGGTCTGTGCACATGACAAGTCTGTACACATATCAAGGTCTATGCACAAGTCAAGTCTGTGCATATTTCAAGTCTAAGCACACATCTGGTTTGAGCATACTCTTGTGAAGGACGATGTACATTTTTCATCCAACCTTACAAGTTCTGGGCATATTCAAGGATAAGGTCTGTGCACTCAGAACAGGAATTTCATCAAACAGGTCTAGAGTTCAAAATCCCAATTTTGTTAAACTTAAAGACTGACCCATTTGAATATCTGTCTCCAACGATAGATTGGCGCGTGATCCCATATGTCGTGGCACGCTCTCCAGATAGTTCCAAAGAAGGATTCTCACATGCCAGGTGGACCAATCTGAGCTCCAGCTTCTGTCTCATCTCATCCTTACGGAGGCTCTATTTTACTTGAACAGATGTCGCCTCCTTTGAAAGTACAGGTTTTGGAATGTCTACTGGTAGAAAAGCTTCCTACTTTCCAGGTGGACCAATGGCAGTCATCTAGAAAGGGTCTTCATCCAAAAAGGGGTCAAACCTTAGGGAGATAGTCTTGTACTTAACGGAGATATGTTCAGCCAGCAATGGGAACTGTAGTGTATTGCTGAAGCAGTCTGAGAAGCCAATGAGAACCCACTGCACCTTATCACTTCTGAGCCAATCAGAGGTCACTGTGGTCTTGCATTCGGTCCTCTCCGATGAAGATAGTTGGCCCAGATTACATCTTACCAAATCAGGGGTTACCAACCTCGTACGTTGCAAACAAGAAGAAAAGAATGTCTACCCCTAAAGCATATCAGCTGGGAGGCATACTTTGGAAAAGAAGATTGTGCAGCAAGTTCAAAGAAAAAGGTAGACTTGCTCAAAGATGGTAAGAAAAGCTTGGGAGAGTGCGAGGCACCAATAACATGAAAGAAAAGGGGCAATGTAAATAAAGGAATAGACTGTGATTGCCACCAAAGCTGATAGTGCAGAAAGGACTAAGGAAAGGGCAATGATATGTGCTGCGTACCTTGGAAAAGGAGATGGAAAATGTGGCCAAAGAAGAGACCACTAAGACTTGATCGCGCTTTACAAATGGGGTGCGGGAACTTACGTGGGTTGCACCTCCTCACCTTCTAGCTGGCTAGAAGACGAGGGCCTCACGTTCTTCTTGTTTTTCCTGCGAAACAAAGACAAAAACAAAGGCAAGAACCCATTAGAACTGCAAGTGTAGTATCAATCCCATTTGCATAAAACAGTGTGAGAAAAGGGGGAGTAATACACCGGGGGAGGGTTTTTAACCCCTGTAAAAGGGTGAAAAAGACAGGTGTATGTCATGAATGTTTATGAATGAAGAGAATGAATTAACACGTAGCAAGGCTGCAAAAAATGATGATGCAAAAGTGCAGATGCGTGCAGAAATAGTGCAGAACAGCGCAAAATAGTGATAAAATGTAGAAAGATAGGGCAGAGAAACACGAGATAGTATGCATAAAAGAGATCCCAAAGAGAAGGAAGACGAAGCTAATACTCCCCTGGATGGCCTGGGGTCGAAGAGTTGAGTCGGCGATGCGGCATGGCTTCACCCCAAGTCGGGAAAATGTCCCCCTCTCGTACTGCGACTAGGGTGTTATTTATAGAATGTAGAAACCCTAGGGTTAAAATCTGAGGATAAACACCCAAAGAGGGGATATTACTTGATAAAATCTTCAGATAATAGTGGGATAATGACCCTAGAAGAGATAAAACTCGAGGTGGCAGCATATCCTCGGTGAAAATGATGCCAAGGAGGAGTCTCGAGTGCTCTCAATCGAAGAAATCAGAGCCCAAGGCCATCCGGATTCTGTTCCTAGAAGGCGGTCAATCGTGCGATCGCAATTTGGAGAAGATGGTCACCCTAAGTGTTAGGACCACTAATTGGGCACTGGCCCAATTGGGTACAATTCAGGCCCATTAACACAATGAACTGAAAATCTAAACAGACTATTGAAGGATCTTTAAGAAATTCATAACTTAACCTAGGAAGGTCAGAATTAGGTGAAATTAAAGCCCTTGCAATGGCCATTGGGTAAACAACAACTTGGATGAAGAGTATAACTTCTGAAAAATAGGCCTAAAAGGATGACAATAAAGTAAACAAAGAATGGAGAATATAACGCACCGGTAATAAAAGAAGAGTCAATGAGCAACACAAGAGAAAAAATAACTAAATAAATAAATGGATAATGATTATAATAATGCATAGAATGATGCGGCTCTCATCACCCCCAGACCCTATGCATGGGAATATCAATAAGGCCTTCGTGGGCCACAGTTAGACCTCGGGTCCATCCCGATCATGGTCATTGTCTGACCCGCATCCTCGGCCTATAGCCCACTCCCTTTTAACTCATATTGGTTCTAGGATCTGATCCCGGGACATCCTCCTATTGCCCCTTGGCAACAAAAATATTGATGATGCCCACGCGAGCCTGACTTCGACCGCGGGGGGCCCACCACAGTATGGTCGCTACTTGATCTCGCACTGGGCTGACAAACTTATCGATTTTCGACTGCTCTAACTGAGTTTTAACTGGATGTTTCCCGTTTCTCTGAACAATAAATTTGTCATATCCCGACGTACATATGTTTCGATTCTCCCATGACAATTATACTATTCTCAAACCGGACACTCGTCCGAACATTAAATGGTCGACACATGACCGACATAAGCTCAAATACTTTCTTTACACCCTCGTATGAGGACTTCAGTGTTTCTTAATAATTTTTTTTATTATGTAATTAATTTTCTTGGCCATGAGGCCCTGATTCCCGGTGATTAATCAAGGGTGTTCCCCTCTCCGAGGGGATGTAAATGACGCCGTGACCTTTATGACATGGTAAATTTTGGTCCCGACACGAACCACACAATCGTCTGACCAAGTCAGATCGAGAGCACCATGGGCTTCCATCAAGCCCGAATAAGTTGTCACTTTGTGACTGGCACGTCCATGCACTTAATAAACCAACAAATGAACAAACGAATAGACGTGTCTAAAAGTGCGTCCACAATGCTTAAAAAAGTAGTAGCAACATTTTAAAAGGAAAAATAATAGCAGTAATTAGGAAGTTAGTATATGTAGGTAAATTGTCAAAATATTGGAAGAACATCCATCTCCCTATACTCATTAATTTGCCCAAGCCATGGCATTTACAATGTTCCTCATTGGTCATGACCACATGGTGAACCAGCAAAAAAACATAGCTGAAGAATTAAGTGTGAGATATCAACATGCTCGAGCATCAAGTGGAGGAGCAATGTAGAAGCTTTTCTATTTTGTCAAACTCAGAATATTATCTGTGTGTGGGCAGAGCTGCGTCTCCGAGTGTGTGGAGTTATTATGGGGAAAGTTTCCCCGAGTTTGGTTATGTGAAGGCGGAGCTACGTCTCCATGTGGTTTTTGAGTCTGGGGTGTGTTCCCCGATGTTGTGTGTGTGAGTGCTACAGTGGCAGCGTCTTTGGGCAAGGCCCCATGTGTGTGCATTGCTACAGAAGCTGCGCGTGTGGTGTTGGGGTTCGTCCTCGTGTTGGTACGTCTCGTAGCGTGTAGTGAAGCCCCACCGGGTTTCGGTGAGGGGTGGATGTAGGGAGCACGTCGTGGTCCCGAACCACCTAAAAATCCCCATGTTTCGTGTGATTGCCTGCGTGTTTGTCCATTTTCTCTATCTCCATTCACAGGTCAATTATATTGGTTTTTATTCACTACACCATTGTACATTACTTCATCCGCTATCCGTGTTCGGATTAACATTAATCGTTCCTTGCATTGATAATCCGTGTGAGATCGAAAAGATTGAGAGAACATTTCAATCTCACGTCAGTTTTGACTAATTAACGTAGTTAATTCTAATTTCGCTGTGTTTAGTTTAGAAAGTTTTTAAAATCCGTCATCTTGACTAGGTGATAATTCAACCCCCCTTCTTGTCTGCCATCTACTCTGGGCCAACAATTGATATCAGAGCAAGTCCCTAATTTTTTTTTAGCGGACCTTGCGGTCTAGGTGTAAAGATCACTTTACGTTGGCTAATGTGCATCTGGTTCCTATCTTTGATGGTTTTGATTATGCTTAATGGCTTGGAAACCTCTGTGTTTGGATTTCTGGTATTAATCCGAAGCTTATGAGATTAATCACTCATAGTCCTCACGTTTTACCCAAAAATGAGTTCAGATGGGCTGATGAACATAAGAGAATGAATTCTGATAACATGTTTGTCTTGAATGCTATTTAACATTGCCTCGGACACTAATCAATTTTCATTTGTTTCATCTTGTAGGTTAGCCAAAGAAATTAGGATGGGCTAAGCGAAGCTCAAAACGAAAGCCGGAATGCTGAGTTCCTCATGGCAAACAAAGACAATGATCGTTAAAGTGAGGAGAGTTCAAAGGTAAGCTCTAACTCTGATGGAGAAAATGAGTTGTGTTATAGTGAACTGATGAATGCTTAGGACTAGTTGTTCGATAGATGAAATATAATTAACAGAAATTCCGATTAATTTTGACAATATTTCGACAAAGTATCCCCTAGGCTGGGGGTGTAAAGATAATACATGGGTGATCGTCCACAAGGAGTGATGGCCCCAACAAAAAAATCATGGTGTGCACGGGAGGCAGCACTGGGTGCTCCTCTGTTTTTGATTCAAGCTGGTCTTCCTTCTACCCGGCACAGCTCCTCGGGCCTCCACTGGCACAGCCCCCGCGCCTCTTGTCCGGCACACCCCCAGATGCTCCTTGGCACACTAGCCCGTGCCCTCGTCCGGCACGCCCCTTTGGTGTTCTACCCGGCACACCCCCCAGGGTGCCTCCACCGACACACGTCATTACGCCCTCACCTGGCACGCTGGTTGGTGCCCACGCCCAACACACCCCCGAGTGCCTCACCCGGCACGCTTCCGATCACCTTCGCCTGACGCACCCCCCAAATGCTCCTCGGCACACTAGCCATGCCCTCATTCCGCACGCCCCCAAGTGCCCTTCACCGGCACGCTCCGGAGCCCTTCCGCCGACACACCCCATGCCTTCTCAAACCGGCCCGCCCGTGACCGCCTTCATCCCATCCACGCCAGAGAAGAAGAAGAAGAAAATAGGAAAGGGAGAAGAAGCAAGGGAGAAAGAAGAAGGGAGAGGAAGGGGGCGGAGCCTAGGGCTCCGCCGTCCTCCGAGCGAAAGAAAGAGGAAGATGAAGAATGGGAGAAAGAACAAGAAGAGAAGAAAAGAAGAAGGGGAGAGGAAGAGGAGAGAAAGGAAAGGGAGGGGGAGCTCCTCCACGGTGGCATCCTCACCCTAGAACTGGCAACATCGATGGTGACGGTGGTGCTGGGTGAGAGAAAAAGGGGGGAGACGGTCGACGGTGGCGGTGGTAGTCGAAGAGACGAAGAAAGAGGAGGAGAGGAAGTTTTGAAATCAAGGAGGGGGGGTGGTTACTCCAACAGCCCACCTCCGCCCCTATTTATAAGTGCCTAGGCCGATTTAAAAGAGAGAGAAAACCAAAAAAAGAAAAGAAAAGAAAGAAACAAAAAAGAAAGAAGAAAAAAAAGAAAGAAGGAGAAGAAAAAAAAGAAAAGAAAAGAAAAAGAAGGAAAAGAAAAAAAACATACATATATAATAAAAAAAGGAAGAGAGAAGAGAGAGAAAAAAGCAGAAAGGAAAATTATATATATACCCCAACTGTCAGTGCCACAGGCCTACATCACTGAGCGGGATGGCAGTCAAGCACAGGCTTTCAGAATTAAAGGCATCAATATTGATCGGAAAAATGACTTTTCCCAAAAGCACTGGCAGTAGAATGAAATCACATTTTTGTTCCTCTCGACTAGGGAAGCACGAGAAATCAATGAAGCTGAAAGGGAGCGGGTGAAGATAGAACCTGTGTGATCGCCACCCAAGACCCCGGACACGACGGACGTGTCGTGCCTTGAGAAAGGGGGAGAGACACTCTCCTTTGCCCAGCGCCAGGATGATGAGCGGCCGATGAAGGACAGCCTGGAAGAAGTGCGGCTCTCTATAGGTCATCTACCAACGCTGGAATGAAACGCGGGACGAAGAACGCTAGTTGTAGGACGGTTCGGGGATGGTCGCAGGATGAAGATGAACGGCCACTTGATAGCCGCTCAACGTCTTGGACGGATGACGATCGACCGCTCCACTCCACCTCCTTCCAAATTGTAGGACTTCAACCTCTACTCTTTCCGGCCAGCTAGAAAGAGTGGGCCTCGTGCTGGATGACTGCTGACCTGTAAAGCAACGTGTAACCAACAAGAGTAACCCTGGATTAGATCCACGTAGTGTAGTATATGATAGAAATGAAAGAGAATAGACTAACTAACATGAATGGGGGTTCACCTGGAGGTTTTTAAACCCCTAGGGGGTGCCAAAACATAGGTGGGTGTGTAAAAATGACAATGAGGATAGAAAGAAGCAAAGAACGACGACAAGAAATCATGCATGCAACGACGAAATGACCAACGAGACTGACGACAGACGACGCAACAAATGAACTACTCCCTTGAGCCAAGGCCTGTAGGGATGTAGAAGGCCTCCCCCCTGTGCTAGGATCGCTTGACAAATCGACAGAGCTTTACCGTCGATCCCCTGATCTCCCCCCCTTCAAGCTGGGCCTCTAGGGTCTATTTATAGAGCACCTAAAGTCTTAACTCGAAATTGGGGATAATTAGGCATTTTCAGGCCAAGATAATAACATAAAAGCTGGAGATAATTGAATTATCTCAAAGCTAGAAGAAACTGCATCGAAAATGGTGAAGAATCCACGAAGGAATCATCGGAGGAAGTTTAGATAGAAAACCCAAAATGGGAGAGAAAAAGCCCTTAATTATTCTAGTTTCGAAGGGATGTATGGCTCCTCAAAATTAGACGAAAAGACCAGGAGGAAACTAACAACACGACACACCCTACCGATAGAAAAGACAACTGAATGAAACAGAAACAGATACCTTGGAAATAGAAGGCTGACTTTCCACGTGGCATGAAATAGACTCGCTTGAGACGATAGTCAATCATGGCGCCATAAAGTTCCAGCCAATCCATGCCTAGAATCACGTTGTACTCGGCCAACTGTAATGTGTAAAGCCTCACTGGCAGTTTTCGACCACTGACAAGAATCGAAGAATTTTCCAGGCACAGAGGAGTGGACATGTAATCGCTAGACGGCAACTCCACAAGCATCTCATAGGAAACTTCATTCATCAGCCCTTCGACATGAGTAATAAAATCCTCAGAGACAAAAGAATGGGTCGCACCCGAATCGAAAAGAACATGCGCTAAACGACCATAAATCGAAATCGTACCTTCGATCAGATTTGACGCCAATGCCTCCGCACGAGTGATATGAGTAACCCTGGCTCTCGGCGGACGGCTAGCTGCAGACGACTACTGGGAAGGAGCGAGAACTGGTGGGTGGAACGGTTGAGGGTGAGGTGGCAAAGGAAGACTGCGACTGCTGCAGCTGGGAAGTCTGCGAGAATTGCACCGTCTGCGGCCTCTATGGACAGTTTCCAGATATGTGCCCCGGCTGATCACAGCGATAGCAGACAATCGGCAGAGAACACGACACGCCTGGATGGCTGCCACCACACTTGGAACACAACCTCGACTGAGAAGCAACAAAATCCTGACGCGGTCGATCAGAGGAAACGGACTACTGACTCAGATCAGAAAATGCCAACTGATCGAACCTCTTTTTCTTGGACTTCTTAAATCGGAATCCCTTGCTCTGAGATTACGGGAAAGAAGTACCATCGGCAGTAGAGAAAGCGAGAAGAGCTCCTGGAACAGACGACTGGTGGAGCGACTGATGCTATATGGCCGACTGTACTATCCCAGTCTGAGGAAGTCCTCGAGTCCTTGCCAACGCTAACTCTAGCGCAACGGCTGCTTGGTACGCAGAATCTAACTCAGCTACACGGGTTGCGAACAACGACAGGCTCAACTCTGCTTTTAGTCTGCACAGAAACTGCTAAGTCCTCACGGTCTCATCAGCAAAGATGTGGGGTGCATACCGGCCCAACTCAATGAACTTGTCTCGGTATTGCAGCATTTTTCTTTTTCTTTTAACCCTCAACTCTCTCCTCTCTCTCCTCACGTTCTCTCATTTTCTCTCCCTCTATTCTCTCTCCTCTCTTCTCCTCTCCCCCGGGCCCGTGACT
The DNA here is from genome assembly GCA_024336825.1 of Amorphophallus titanum. NCBI lineage: Eukaryota > Viridiplantae > Streptophyta > Magnoliopsida > Alismatales > Araceae > Amorphophallus > Amorphophallus titanum. The sequence continues at coordinate 60,227 of JANBPO010006544.1, read as the reverse complement.
GGTGTGGAGCTGGGTGAGGTGGCGACGGCGTGGAGTTGACTTGGAGCATGATGGCACGAGTATCGGAGCGTGGTGTTGGCACGATCCCATTCATGGATTCAAAGCCGATGTGGGTTGTTCGTGTAGTGATTTTTGATGAGGATTGGCCATTTTGGCTCGCGAGATCTTTGGTGGAGATAGAGGGATAGATGCCTTACTATTTTCCTGCGTTTCCTCATGATTTGGAGCCGAACGGTGTGAGTTTGAGTGAGTTTTCTTTCATTGGGGTGAAAAGGATGTATTGGGGTGTTGCGCTGAAATTGCCATTCTAGGTGATGATTTTCAGCTCAAATGGTAGAAGCTGAACCCCCAACTTGTCGGGATTCATTTCCCGTCAGTTTGACTGGATTTGACCGTGATTTGGGGCCGATAGGAGGCCAGTTGCCCTCGTGAGTCATTTTGGGTCTATTTGAGGAAATCGCCCGTTTGATCGTCATTTTGTGGTTTGTTGGCCCCTTCTGGCTTGTGGAAGGTTGCTATTGTGATTTTGGATATTTTCCCATCGTTCTAGAGACGATTGGGGAGTGGAATGGAGATTTTTATGAAATTTCCTATTTTTTGGGTTCGACGTTGTAACGCGGTACTCTCAGGGGGCGCGTCTATTAACGCACTATGTCGTGTGGTCACGTTCATTGAGGGAGATGAACAATTGGGTGATTGGGAATTCATCCCATGTGATGGGCATGATCCTTTGTTAACGTGACACTGGTAAGCGTCGCGTTAGTGCTATCGCGACCCAGGTTCTGGTCGCGACTATCGTGTTATCGCGCTCGAGGTGCTGGCCGCATCTATTATCGCAACCAAGGCGTGCGCCGCATCAATGCATTGACGCGCTATGTGTGTTGGATGCGTTATGGTGACATCGTGACCCTCTGTAGGGGTGCGTTAATCATCGCGACGCAGGCAATGAGTGCGTTAATGTCTTCTATTTTTGGTGTATTATTTGTGTTGTCTCGGGCTCCGGTGAACCCAAGATTCTATGTCTTGTTGACGTTTGACTCGACGGATGCCTTGGGTGTTCCGTGAGAGTCATATATGTGTGTCGACCGCATCAAGCAATCGACGACCCCTGATAGTCGAAATAAGCAAGCAGGAAGAGGAAGATTGAATACCTTGAAAACAGAAGGTGGGTCCTCGAAGCTGTCGGAAGTAGACCTTCTTTGAGTTGCAATCCACCAAGACATGATGAGCCTCGAGCCAATCCATGCCCAAAATCACATCGAAGTCCTGAAGCGGTAGTGCATAAAGCCTGGCCGGTAAGTTTCACCCTTCCACCCACACAGGTACCTTCTCAAAATAATACGGGGTGTGCACGAAAATGCCCGTAGGTAACTCCACTGCCATATCACAAGACATCTCGGCCACCGGGTCCTCCACACTCTGAGCAAAATCCTCCGAGATGAATGAATGTGAAGCACCCGAATCGAACAAAACACGAGCTGCATGACCCAAAATTGAAAGAGTACCTTCCACCAACTGTGACACCTCAGCCTCTGCTCTGGTCATGTGGGTCACTCTACCTCGGGATCTCTGTCTCCCTACAGTAGCTGACCGAGTCAACTGAGGAAACTGCTCCTGTTGTTGGTACTGCTGCGGCTGTGATGACATCTGCTGGGGTCGAAACTGCTGCTAAAACTTGGGCTGCAGGCATGGTCTCTGCAGGTAGTTACGTGTCATGTGCCCTGGCTGGTCACACCTGAAACAAACCACGGGCGCCAAACACTGCCTGCCTGGATGAGAATTGCCGCACCTCGGGCACCCGCCCCGAGAACCACTCACCGAACCCTAGCGCTGAAAAGACACAGGCTGCTGAACACTGCCCACCGACTTCTACGTCGGCACCTTGTAACCCAGATGCCTCCTACCAAAACCAGCTTCCTTGAGTAGCTTCTTGAGCTTTGAACCAAAGGACGACGACTCTGGTGCTGAAGTCACAGACTGAGCTGCCCCTGAATCACCTGATGAGAGCTAGACGGTACTCTGCTGCTGCACGTCCATCGACTGACTGAAACCTGCCCGAGCCTTACCTGCACTGCCCTACCCTCGAACCTTTTGCAAATCTCTCTCCACCACCCCCACTGGCTTGCAAGCTCCATCCAGGTTAGCCAGACCCGATGCGTGAAGAAGGTGTCTCAACTCTGGCGTCAAACTTCTAACAAACTGCTCAGTCTTCACTTCCTCATCCGCCATGATTGGAGACATGTAACGGCCCAACTCGATAAACCTGGATCGGTACTGCACCACTGGCATGTCACCCCGGGTCAACTCCAAGAACTCGCATAGTCTCTGTGACCTGACAAAAGATGAACAGAAAGCACGCTCGAAAGCCGTGATGAGCTACTGCCATGTGATCTGCTGAAGGGGACGAGAGTGGAACGTTGCTTCCCACTCTGACGTCCATCAAGATCGGGCTGATCCCTGCAATCGATGCGTAGCCAATACCACCTTCTCCTCCTCAGCACACTCCATCGCACTGAAGATCCTCTCCAAATCATCCAGCCACTCCTTGGCCACCTCTGGATCTGACTGCCCGTTGAAAGGAGGCGGTTGGAACTGCAAGAACTCCTTCAGCACACGACCATGACCACCTTGAGATGATGAACCTTCTCCAGCTTCACCTCCCTACTGCTGAAGAACATACTGAAACACGCCTCAAAAGAAATCCTCTGCTCTTGGAACTCGCACACCCCCAGCTGCATCCTCCGGAATTGTAGCTCTACTCTGCCCCTCCTGGCCATCACCTGACTCTCCTTGCAGAGAATGAGTCCTCCTCCTCGGTTCCATAATTCACCTGGCATCAAGGAAAATAATCACAAATCAATAAAACACACAGGCCCTAAACCAGTCGCTGACTGTACAAGACATTCATGGACCTTCTAGACCACTGTGGTCATTTTAGATTCTTATGTACCTCCACAACCTCGCTCTGATACCAACTGTAGCGATCCGGGATCCGAGTACCAAAAAGGAACTGACACGACTCGAACCTCGGCCCACCTCCCACGAGCCCGAAGACTCGGAAGGGATAAAGGATGGTGTGAGGGTACGTAAGAAGCTAGAATAACTACAGAGATAGCACAATAACAACTAAATAATACAGAAAATTAAATAAATAACTAACTACTACAAGGTCCAGTACATCTCATGTCCAAATACAAGTACAATCAACAAAAATAAAGGTACAAATATACGGGGCATATCTTGGCTCTGACAACTGGCGACTAACCTCGGCTACTAGAACCTCGCTGCAAACCTGTCACGTCGCGCGACGACCCCACCTCACCTGAAAACATAGGGGTGAGCCTCATTTCATAGGCTCAGTAGGGATCTCGCGGACCCCCACCTCGCAACGTGAGAAACAAGACGGCAAGGTACACACGTGTGCGAAAAGTAACGCTACCTAGCAGGAGTATGGTAGTAACAACAGTAAGTAAATGAAAAATCTCACTATGACTAACTGTACCATGACGAACGAACCAACCGCAAATCGATGAAACCCAAGTTCATACCTGCTAGAAGACAGGAGAACCACCCACCAGAAGTAAGGCCGGATGCGTTCCCTGATGTCTTTTCCCATGTCCTAGTGTCTCCCTACACGCCCCAGGCGGAGACTGAGACACGCAACGAGTACCACGAACAAGGACTAGTTGGCGTCGCGCTCACCAGCGTGGGTCCAATGCCCCCAACCATGTGTGCACACATAGACATGCACCCTAGGTCAGGCCCTCTAGCTGGTTCTTCCCCAAAGCCAGAAATCAGGCTGCGCGAAGGGGCCCTACAGTTACCAGCCTAAAAATCATCTCTCTAGGTCACGCTCCCCACCACTCCCAAGTGGGTCTGCACACGCATGCACAGGAAAGCTATGACTAGTGGACCGGTCACTGGAGGTAAGACTCAAACTCGAAGAAACCACCACTTGTCACACTGACGAGGTGCAGAACAGACTCACGTACCATCGACTCTCGGTGCCACGGATCAACGAAGCATGAAACGAAGACACAATTAGGGTCTGGCAACCATTAAGTTAGACAGACACACAAGTAGAGGTAAAACCACCACTTCGGAGCCCCTTTTTTAATGCCTACACGACTCTCACTGGGTGCTCAGGGCATCTCTCTGTTGACACCCATTTTTAGCCCACAAGTCGCGTTATTTCTCTTATTCATTATTTTTTATGTCCTAAATTAACCGTTATTTTGGGACCTTCCTTGGATGGATTTTGAGCCCATTTTATCATTCCCTGACCTTTGAGCCTTGGAGATTTTGATTACGTTGAGCCCGAGAGGTTGTTTCCTTCATTATTGGCCTTTTTCAACATCCCAAGTCGACCTAAGGCCTGTTTAGGTTGACTTCCGGCCTTCCAAGATGACTTAGGGCCCATTTAGATCGACTTCCATCAAGCATTCGGCCCCTTTCGCTACACAATCCTAAACACGACCCTTTTTCATCCCCTTCTGTTCCTCTATTCATTAGGTGCCTCTCTTCTGAGAACGCGCCCCTTGAGAATTCCACGTTAAAATGCTGAACCCGAAAAATAGGAAAATCGGTGGAAAACCCCATTCCATGCCCCAATAGTCTCTAGAACGATGGGAAAACACTTATAGACCCGATATCAACCTTCCACAAGCCGAAAGGGATCAAACTATACACAAAATGACACAAAATGGGGGATTTCTACAAATCCACCCAAAATAACTCATGAGGGAAACTAGACTCCTACCTGCCCCAAATAACGTCCAAACGCAATGAAACTGGCGGGAATGGCAACCAAACATTCCAAAGGTTCATATGAAACCATTTAAACTACAAACCGTTGCTTGGAACGGCGAACATGGATCACACCCCCCGAACATGCATTTCACCCAAACAAGGTAAAACCCGCTCAAACTCACACCGTTCGAATCCAAATCACAAGGAAACACAGGAAAAGAGTAGGGCATCTATCCCCCTACCTCCACCGAAGATCTCGCGAGCCGAAACGACTAAACCTTGCTGAAAACCATCACACGAACAATACACGCCGGCTTTGAATCCATGAATGGGATCGCACCAATGCCATGCTCCGATACTCACGCCATCACGCCTCAGGTCAACTCCATGGCATCTCCACTTCATCCAGCTCCACCATAGTCCTACGCCCGGGGGAGAGGAGAAAAGAGGAGAGAGAACGGAGGGAGAGAAAGTGAGAGAACGTGAGGGGAGAGAGGAGAGAGGAAAGAGTTAAAAGTTTAAATGAAAAAGGAAATTATGCAAATTTTCTCAAATCTGATTTTCGACGTAAAATTTCATAAAATCAAAAAAATTCAAAAAAATAACCTACGTGATCCACTGAAAGAGCACAACGCATCCGTAGTGTCCCGGAGTCTCAAGACTCAACGGTTCACTCTCCACAGGATTCTGCAAATTATACAAGGGAGAAACCCGCATGGATCATAAAACACAACTCGAGGCCCACAAAAGTGTTCCGAAAGCTCTGTGATTCTAATCCAAAGGATCCAAAGCATCACATCCTCCACTCCGTTTAGAAATTTCATCCTCGAAATTTAAAGAGCCAACAAGGGAAAAGGGAAGAACAACCCAAACGCTGGCGACGCTCTCCAAGCACAACCCAAACCCCGAACACTAACCACAACAACACGATAACACAAAATCATGATTCTCGAAAAAATAATTCTTGCAACAATGACGTGCAAGATAGAACCATCGTCCCCTAGCGTTTCTAACCTAACGGTCTATCCAACGATTAAACATGCGCACCTAGATCATCATCATTTTTGTTAAAAGGGAACATCAGATCCCAGAACACATGACTGACCAGCTGGTTCTCGAGATAATATAACATAGATACCATATAGTAATGCATTTAGGGATTAGGGAATCGGGATACTTACCTGACTTACCTGCCTAGCGAGGACTTTCATGATTTTTGCCATAAGACGGGTTAACCATCAACAATTATCTAATAAAATAATCATGAAGCATAAAATGAGGCATGAAATATATCAATGAAGCACGTAATGAAACAGATAAAAACATTTCAGTTCATCAATAAATTCACACCATAAAAGGTCTATAACATAGCCGCTAGAATAGCACTAACGATCTATAAATGGACCACTAGTGAACGTCGGTTTGCATCCTTCGAGGAAGATGGCCCAGACCATAAATGGTCGACTAGAGGACCGCCAAAAGGAATTTAATGGTCTAACGACAGACCGCCAAATTTCCTGGGTGTTAAAAAAAATAACAACCAAACTCTCCCCCCCCCATTCACGCATCCATTCAAACTCAAACCCCAAAATCGAGTGTTCCCACCCCATCAGGCGATTCCGACGATCACTCTGGCAATCACCCACCGGCGACCACCGCACTCTCACACCGGGATGTCGAAGAAGAGGGCGATAAAATGACTTGAACGTTGGCTAGAAGAAGACGATCCATCTCTGACGGCGGTGAACCCACCAGAGGAAGAGCAAGGGCCGACGGCCCAAACAGAGGGAGAGGCTCCCCCTACAACCGTGGAAGGCCCTGAGGAGGCCGAGGAGGAATAAGAAGAGGTCCCGATGGCCGATGATGCACCGGAGGTGGCGACCGGACGTCGAAAGTTTGAGGTAGGCTGAGCCCCTAAAACTTCATTTTTAATTCATTTTGATTGTGCATGTGTGTGTACTGGAGGGGAAATGGGTCTAGGGATCCAAAAAATCATTGTAGAGGCCTTTTGGCCACTTCCAAAGACCAAGGAAATGGGGAAGATGGCGGCCATACACTGGGTGCTTAGCGGTCGTTTCAGTGACCGCTAGGCACTCAGACGGTCCAAACGTCGGCCACTAAGGAACTCAGACGGTCCATAATAGGACCGCTAGTGAATCATCTACGTGTTTCTCCACTCTTGCGCATTGTGCTTGCGAAGTAGGTCCAAGGATCTTCCATCTCATTGCTGCATTTGTCTTAGTGGTGTCACATCAACATTCTTTTGTACATTTCTTTCTGGCTGGAGGGTTGATAAAAGGCAATCCCTTGCTTCTTAGCCAACCCGACTGCATGGCCAGTTATGTTAGGGAGTCCCATGATCGGGACATATGGGTCATGCAGCTCATCGGGGAGTCGACAATCATCATCCCCTCTGACGGGCTTTTCTTCCGCTACAGAGAAGATAGTGGATGGCCCTTCAGAATTAGGCACCTCAAAAATCTTCAGCGACTCGGCTACTTGGCAGTTAGCTTCTGCTATGGGCTTAGTGATCCCAGGCAGGATTCTGACATCCTCTAGCAGGTCTTCGAGGTATGGCGTCCCCGGTGTAGGATAGATGGTAAGAGGAGTGGCCTTGAATACTCCTTCCTCTTCTGAAATGAATGAAACATGTGGGGGAGCCACATAGCCTGGGGGTGGAGGAGGAAACTAGCTATCTGACTCCATCTTCTTTTTCCATTTGTCTTGGGTGACTTGGGGAGCTTGTCTTGGTTTTTACGAGTACAGAGTGGCATCTGATAGATGGCACTCGAACACCTCAAAAGGGTGGAGGTCGGCGAAGATTTTGACTTCTTTCCCGTCACAGGGGCACTTGATGCATTGATACAGGGTGGATGGCACCACCCTATTTTGGGGCAGCTAGGGCCGGCTGAGCAGCACCTTGTAAGAGGTGTTGGAGTTGATCACATGGAACTGGACCTTTGTTATGAAGTCTCCGAGGGATAGGTCGAACTCTGCGACCCCCATGGGGATCTCGCACTTCTGGTTGAAGCCGACGATCTTGACATTCCTAACCTCGACCAGGTGTACATCAAAGTAATGCTTCTAATACACCCGGTAGGGGAGTATGTTTACTGCTGCCCACGGGTCGATCAAGACTCTATTAATAGATTGTCCATTCAGCTGTCCCTTCATGTAGAGTGGCCTATTGTGATTGCAGGTAGGCAGGAGCATGTCTTCATTCGTGAAGGCCACGGCTACCTCAGGTGACATCTCTGCATGGCAGGCCTAGAGGTATGTGATGCGGGACCACTAGGTGACCTAGGACTCTAGGTGACGACTCAAGACATGGACTATTGAGACCAGCAACTTGACTCTCGTCGGAGCAACACTTTTCTTCAAATAAGTCTTATGCCCCTCCCGTGGCCGGGGTGCCGCTCCTGCTACCTCGGTGATCCTGGCCCCCTCTGCAACTGCTGTCATAGTAAGAGTCTTTGAGAAGAGTGATGAAGCAACTGATGGAGGACGGGAGAAATGACAATGAAAAGCATATTTACCCTCGGCCTCGCTAGCTGGCGTAGGAGAAGGTAATTGGGTTTCTCCCTCCGTAGAGGCCACTGCTTGCTCTGGGGCTATATCAGGAAAGGAAAAGCTCAGGGTCAGGAACCAGAAAAGGAATAACAGAAGCTACAATTACAAATTGCTGATATTACCTTCAGTGGATGCTGGGGTAGCTTCCTGCTGGGATGCAAACTCCTCAAATGAAGGTATAGTAGGTAAAGGAGTTTCGACTTTCGCCGTCACCGGCTCAGGCTCCTGGGCTCGTGCCCTTTTGGCTTTGGTAGCCCTCACAACCGCGGACTTGACCGCAGAAGCCTTTCTTTTCTTGCCTGGAGGCAGGGGAGTGGTCGTTGGCACCGCTCCAGGGATAATAAAATAATCAGGCTTCTCATCCTGAGCAATGATTTTTCGATACAATCCCTGCCTCTTGATGTCTGGCTTGTCTGTTGAAAGCGAAAGGAAGAAAGTGTCAGCTAACAGATGCAGAATTAAGGTAGTTAAATGAAAAGCTTTCAAGCCAAAGAACAATTATTGTACCAACTGGACCGTCATAAAAAGTTGATAATGGCCAGAATAGATATGTTGTCCCTCCTGAGCGGGAGGAAGCTTCCTTGATAAGCCAACAGACATCCCCGATGGCCTGACACTTCTCCGCCAGGGCTGCCAGGTCTGCGTGGCCATGAAAGTCCAGGCAGTGGAATAGGCCCAGATGGTCCATACCCCAGCCATCCACATAATGAAAAGAAGGAAAGAGTGGTTTGCTCAGAATGCCGGCTGCCGGACTCTCTACAGACAGGCCATGAATGTTTAACAAAATAAAGATCCAGGGCGTGTGCTGATAATATGTATGCGTGCGGTCTGTCCTGCGCACGAACGTCCTATATGGATGAAACCTGTCTGTTGGGCCTTTCCAGGGAACTGCTGTTGGAAGGGGCTCTTCCGGAGGAAATGGGTACTGCTGCACTTCCAGGCGAGCACTCCCCACATGACATAGCTGCCTCAGGTCTTTAAAATCAGGCTATTTAGCCCGGTCCTTTACCCAACTTGGCTCGCTAATGTCATCCTGGTGTCGAAAGCTTCAGGCAAATGGCCGATGTGTGTTGACTTCATCGACCTTAAAAAAGCCACTCCGAAGGACAGCTATCCTTATCGAGTATCGATCAACTGGTCGATTCAACCATGGGTAATGAACTTCTCAGTTTTCTTGATGCCTAGTCTGGGAATCACCAGATCTAGATGAACCCTGAAGATGCCAAGGAGACTGCCTTCGTTACTGACTTCGACATGTACTGCTACACCCGAATGCCATTCATGTTAAAGAGCACCGGAGAGACTTATCAGAGGCAGGTCAATCAGATCTTCAAAAACCAGAATGGGTGGAACGTCGAGGCCTACATCGATGACATGCTTGTCAAATCACCTATGGCCCGGACCATTTCACCGACCTGGCCGAGGCCTTCAACACCCTCTAGAGGTAAAATATGAATCTTAACCCTACCAAACGTGCCTTTGGAGTCTAATCTGGGAAATTCCTAGGTTTTCTGGTGACCCAGCAAGAGATCGAGGTCAACCTCGAGAAGATCCAGACCATTCTGGATATGCGGCTGTCCGCGTGCGTAAAGGATGTTCAACGCCTGATGGGAAAGATTGGTGCACTCAACTGCTTCCTGTCCCGAGTGGTAGAGCAATACCTACCTTTCTTCAAATTGTTGAGAGGGCCAAAATTGGCATCCCCTACATTTGCTCAGGACGATGAGTGTGAGAAGGCTTTTATCAAGCTAAAGGAATTCCTTGCATCCCCCCAAGTGTTGTCGAAGCCTGTGCCAGGGTAAACTCTATATCTCTACCTCTCGGCGACGCCTTCCACGGTAAGCTCGGTCTTAGTTCGAGATGACCAAGGAGTGTAGAGGCCAGTGTATTACATCAGCAAGGAGCTCCTTGAGGCCGAAAGGAGATACCCCACAACTGAGAAGCTTGTGCAAGCGTTGGTGACCTCGGCTAAGTGCCTTCGGCCTTACTTCCAAGGGAACACCGTTGTAGTGCTAACCAACTAACCCTTAATGAAGATTTTGGCCTATCCCGAGGCTTCTGGTCATCTCGTCAAATGGGCAATTTTGCTCGGAGCCTATGACATTTCTTATCGACCCCACACAGCCATCAAGGGACAGGCTCTCGCAGATTTCATTATAGAAAATATTGTCCCGATGGGCCTCATCCTCTTAATGGGCCTTGTCGTCTTAATGGGCCTTCTTCTCCCAATGGGCCTTCTTCTCTTCAAAGTTCTTCTTTTCTTAATGGGCCTTCCAACTTTAATGGGCCTCCTCCTTCTACCCATGTTGCTGCCGGCCCAATGAATCATCATATTTATGTTTCTTCCAGGCCCACATATCCTTCTACTTCCGGAATGGACTTTTCTTCTCCTTCTCAGCCTGGATCCTCCCATCCGGCCCATTATCATAATCCTGGTTCAGGTTCACAACCTCTTGCTAAAGTTGGACCGCATTACTCTCGATCTCTCCCTACTCAGGAGATGATTGCTCAAGCCCAATGCCATCTTGATGAGCTTCAACACTAAATTGATCCCAAAACATCCTTAAGTGGTCCATTCGTATTTCAAGATCTTCGGCTTCCACCGCATTCATAAATTCCCGCATATTGTTGCTATGGTGGAGTCAGTGACCCCTACATGCACTTGAAGGAGTTTATTTATGAGTCAGCCCAATTCTGACATGATCAGTGCTTCATGGCCTATCTATTTGGTCTATCTTTGGAGGGCCTAGCTTGGGATTGGTTCATCTCTCTCCTGCAAGAGAAGATTGTGAATTTCCAAGCCGTGCAAGACATGTTCATTTAATAGTTTAAGGATCAGGTTGGGCCCAAGTACTCTATTGTAGATCTGGCCCATGAGAAGATGAATCCTGATGACGAGTTCTCCGCCTTTGCTGACCGCTGGCGTCGTTTGGCCGCACAAGTCTTGGGGCACATTCTGGAGGGGGAGCTGATCAAGATGCTGATTTTTAATGCAATGCCAGAATATTTCATCATCGTAGCCCTTAATGATATTTTCTCCTAGCAACAACTCTATAGTCGAGCCCGCTTCATTGTTCCCTTAATCCCGAGTCCCCTCAATTGTCTACTGCCACTTACACCTTGTCATCCACGTATACCTCCGCAAATCAACCCTTCACGAGTCTACCCTCCATGAGTAAGCCTTCTGCCACATACCCCTCCACGAGTCAGCCTTTCACTCCCACACATCAATCCTCCGCATATCAACCTTCCATGAGTCAGCCTTCCGCCTCCACATACCCACATGTGTCTCTGCCTGTGTCTTCCCCACCGGTCATGGGAACAACACACCCCGAGTAGGTGGATGCTGTCTACACACCTCTTATCTCCTAAACCCTTTAGGCCCAAGCCCATACTCTAGAAACGTCCTTAGGGTAATTTCCCATTTTTATAAGATAATTAGGGGATAAGTATAGAGGAATTTGATTTTTATTCAAATTCTAGCACCCTAGTTAGTAGCGGTCTATCACAAGACAGCTACTTAATGGAGGTGGTCTAGGCAGGACCGCTACCTCCTTCCGAACACAAGAGGTGAAGAAACGTGGAAAGCTTGGATCTTTCTCATCCTAATTACATGGGATCAAAGTATGAAGACGTGTAAACATGTCTAGGACTCTTGGGGATCGATCCTACCCCAGATTAGGACTCTATGTTCAATCTAATCCCTCAAACCCTAGCAAATCTTACAAATAGGTCCCAAGTTCGACCTACGCGAATCTTACTTTTGGCTTGCCTGGTTCGATGGTAAGATGATAGAATTTCATGTAAGTTCTTTAGAAGAATTTATTCCCCTTAGTTATTTCAAATATCTCTCCAAATCTCGTGCTAGGAGTTCAAGCCGTTGGAGAGTTAGAAGCCCCCGAGGTTGCTGTTTCTCTACAAAGTGCTTAGGAAATAGTGTGTCAGTCCAAGGAAGAATGTAAGTTTTGAAACCCTAATCGAGGTATTCTTAAGTCCTTCCTTTAGAATAATTTATTCCTCCTTATATCTTCTCTGTACCCTCCAAATTTCGTGAATTTAGGATAAGAGAGTGAAGAGTTAGAAGGGCAAGAAGTTGCTGGGTTCATACAGGACGTGCAGGAACTAGGAGGATCTTCCAGTTAGAAATTCCCACTCTAGGAGTATTCTCGGAGGTAGGTTATCTCATGATAGCTTAAACATCAAGTTAGGATTAAAAGTCCTCTTGTTTTGCTAGATTTCATGCTTGTTACTTAGAGAATTTCATAGTTTCCTATGATCACGCATGCATATTCTTCATAGCCTCTTATCCCTGCACCCTTAAACAAAAGGATGATAATTGTGGCTTAATACATGCAACACATGCATTTCCATGATTTAACTTCGTTGTGGCATGTTTTATTCTTCTATCTGGCATGTTTTCCATACATATATTGCCCTAGATTAGGCCTATACCTCGGTTTCTGTTTCTGATTTCGACAGACAAGAAACGGTCTCCCTGAGACCGTCATCATCAGATAGTGGCCCTGCGACAGACCGCTACCACCAGTATGCGGTCCTTATCTAATCTCTACCGTAATTGTACCGTTTGGGTTGTCCCATTGTGACGTTTCGATCGGGATCTGACGTGAGTCTTTATGACTGGACCGTGTTTACGAGTCGGGGCGTCACACCTCTTCTTTGATTGGTCCAGCATATATGGGAGAGCAAGGATAAAAATCTATTTCCAGACTACAATGTGATTGGGCTAGAGGAAAAGGAAGATTTCTTATCTTCGGCCCTTTTTAGATTTATATTCTGATTGGCCCTATGACAAAAGAAATCTTTGTTTAAAACCCCCATTTTGAGATCTACTTTCTCATTGGTCTAGGACAGAAAAGGACGCTCCACTGTCCTAGGCACTTTTTAGGGTAGAACCTGATGGGTTGACTGCAGAACCAAGGATACCATGAAAAGTGACATTTCCTAAATCTATAAGTTGACAGATCTTTCTTCATAAAAAGGTATTTTGATGTCTCATGATGAAAAGGATAGTTCTCTATCCTAGGACCTTCTTTTTAGACCTTGAATCGTGAGTTTTTGAAACTTGCATCTTTGACTTGGACCCTTGTTTGAAACCTAGCAGAGTACCGTAATGGGTTGGCCATGTGCTTTAGGTGCATTGATGTAATGAGGAGATTGATTCGACAAAGCCATGTACTACTGGAATGCCAGGGCTTCATTGCTTAAGGATGAGTCGACTCCACAACTATGTTGGGTCGACATAGGCCGTCCTTCCGCTTAAACTATTGCGAGCCAACCACATTGTGCATCGACGTAGCTAGGAGGGTGTGTCGATGCATCGTTAGAAGATGCATTCGAGTCAGCATCTGTGAAGTGCCTTGTGTCTACGCCCTGAGATCATGGAGTCGACGCATCTTGTGATGGTCGTCTGTCTAACTATCGCTGGAGCTATGTGGGGCCGACGCAGCCTGTGAAGAAGCTCTTAATGCGTCAATGCAGCTTGATGATGAGCTCTTGAAGCAGCCATGCTAGGGAACGTTTGGAGTCGACGCAATAGTACAGTGGGGTCGACGCAACTTGAAGGGCACTTGAAGCAACTTCAAAAGACCGTCTGGAGTCGATGCACCATGATGATGGAGTCGACGCAGCCTTGAAGATTTGGTTTTTCTCTTTCTTTTGTCAAAGCCTTTTCTCATCTGTCATCTTTCAAAATGCTTATTTACTCACATCATTAGGGGAATGAAAGTCATTCAAAATACTCCGTGGGTGGACACCTAGCATCCCTTTTGTTCTGAGGAAGCAGGCCAACAGTGGAAGCTACCTATGCCAGAGAAGAAGGTGGAACCCTCCACATCAGAAGACCATTCCTCGGTCCATTCATGAAGAGGTCCACACCAAGAGAGAAGACTGGCTGACCCGTCCACCCCTGGTTGACAGGGGTAAGTGGAGCAACGAAGCCCGCACTGGCCGGCCAGCTGGCCATGCCTGCAAACTGGCAAAAGGAGGCTGATTATCCCGCAAGCCATCGTCAATGGTTGGTGAAAGAGCGATGAAGCCTAAGCCTGCAAATTGGCAAAAGGAAGACAACCTTCACTCCTACTTTTGCCTCTCCCCGCCAAAAGAAAGACGTTCCCCTCGGCAACGGAGAAACGTCTCATCACACACCTACAACTCAAGGAAAGCGATGGGAGAATGGTCATACACCATGAAAGTGGGGTGAAGATAAACAAAGAAAAAGTCTCATTCAAAAGTAGAGGGGGAATAGTACAAGGAAGTCTCCCATCCATTTAGGGATGAAACCTGCCCAACTCAAAAAGCACAACCCCCCTACCAGCATACAAGCGGTTAACCTTATCCAAGTCTTCTCGGCAACCATCCAAGTATCCGAGCCTGTAGTCCTCAGAGACGGGACCATTCTCTCCCAACTCTGGCCATGGCTGCCATGGTGTTGGCGGAGGCTCCCTCCGAAGGATCAGGGGTTGATGATGAGCCTGCAAAGATTCACCGTCTGATGAAGTACCAGACTATCCTGATGACATCCTGCGAAAGGATTCTCTCCTCAAAGCTCAACGATTTAGAGATGGCTATAGGGCCATCGTAAAAGCCACTATTTATAAGAAGATGCGAAGTCCCCAGAAGAATGAGGACTCCTACTACCTCTTCAAATCTGTAGAAACCGAAGCGATGAATCTCAAAAATCATGCCATCCCGAAGTAACCCTCGAAGGCACCATTTTGTATCCCCAGAGGATTTCGTAGCTGCCAGAAGAAAGGGAAGCACACGAAAGAGATTTTGAGATTTACGAAAAAGAGGAAAGTCTACTATTCAGAAGCCAAAAGTTTACACAGGAGAGGCAACTATCTCAGCAAAAAAAGGGGGGTTACTAGGGGCACCCTCCTAACGGTTTGCCCCGGCAACATCGTCACGTGACCCGGATTCCTCGGGCTCACATGTGGCAATAGTTCCGGAAGGAGGTAAGTCTTGGGCCAGACCCACCGCGCATTCTTCCGCCACTGGGACGTCAACAAGTGTTCGCTCGTTAGTACTCGGACTCAGCGCCAATTCGTCGGCCCTAGCCTCCTCGTCTCCAAGCTCCTCCTCACCATCATTGGGCTCCGAGCCATAACATGTTGCGGGAGGAGGGAGAGATGGTACCGAGGAGCCCAGAACCTCAGCTGTGGCCACGACAGAGGTGCTCCAGCCTTGCCGAAAGCCATAATCGCGTGCCGGCCTTAAGAACTCCAAGGCCACCACGGTCATCTTGTCCCGGTAGGCCGAAAAGGAGCAAAAGTTCTCCACTGTTTCCTCACCAATAGTGGACATCGACAAATGCAGCTCGGCAAGCTGAACCTTGACCTCCTTGGCTCGGGCTTCTACGGCTTGGACCTGTACCCCCAGCCTGACCGCGTAGGCTTCAGTCGTCTCAGCCCGGACACGGAAGAAGTCTCGGTCCCATTCCATCCCTGTGAGGGCCAACCTCAGCTGATTCAACTGCTCGTGAAGCCCGGCATTTTTAGCCTCAGACATCTTCAGGCACCCGTCGAGCGCCTACCAGTTGGTCGAAAGCTCCGCCTGAGTGGCCTGATTGGCCTCCAACTCTCGAGCAAGGCCACGAAAGTGGCACCTCCACAAATCGAAGGCCCTGATGACCAAGCACACTCTCTTCGTAGCTAAGTCAGTCAACCACCTCTCGGGCCCGGGACCAAACTTCCTGATGCACTGGAACCAGCAAACGCTCCTCCCTATGAGATCGACAACCTTTGCGATTCCCTCTTGCCTGAGCGTAGCATCCTCGGGTGGTAAGAACTGAGCACGCAAGGGGACCTCCGGCGACAGAGGATAATTAAGTTTGTCAGCAACGGGGACTTTGCCCTTACCGCGCCCCTCTCCCACGGGGGCAGGCACGGGAGGAACAATGACTGACTCTTCAACCGACAATAGTGGCGGAACCTCAGGCGGAGGTAACTCGGATGACGGCAGTGGCGGAGCTCGACTTTGGGTCAGAGTAGAAACCTTGCTTCTCTTCTTCGAGTGACGCTAGCTATCCAGTGCCGCCAACTCATCTACGGATAGTGGAGCACGACTACCACCAACCATGGTGGACTCCTTTCTAGCAGCACTAGCGGCTCCTTCGGAGGTACCCCCCTGAGTGTTGGACCGTCTGCTGGCTGCAGAAGCTACTATTGGGCTCTCCAGGGGGACGCCCGCGGGGACTATATACCATAGCCTCCCTGGGGCAAATGCAACCTCTCCCTAAGGGGTAGCGATTGTCACCTGGTCAGCTCCCGGCTCGATGCGGTCCACGAGACCAGGGGCACACCGCGACAGCTGCACCACTTCGTAGCTCCACGCTGGCACTTCAGGCACCCCTAAAGTCAAAAAAACTTGGTTAGCCCAGTTCACCACCAGCACAACCTGAGGAGAGTTCAAGGTCGGTACCTTGTGGTAACGGAGGACTCAATCCCAGGTCTCGGAGCAGCCCCGGAGTCAGCACGAAGTCAGCATTAGCAATGGGAAACTAGAGGATAGCATCAATCTTCTTACGCTCCTCGGCGTTGGCCGAGGGATTCTGGTCAGCCAAGACAGGATGGACGCCCCTATATCTCCAAACGTCATGGGAATCACGATCGCCCGACTTGATGATGTAGACATACCACTGCGCCCAACCTTTGAGGTTAGCCACAGTGGCAGAAACTCAGACGATGCTACGACCAGACCGAGCCTTGAAGTATGCATAAGCCGTGTCAGTCGAACAGCTTTGAAGGCTATAGAAATGCCAGAAAAGATGGACGCTGTGTTCCACCAATGCTCTACGACACGCGAAGCCGAATCCATAGAGAATGTGGTAAGAATTAGGGGACAACTCCCCTGGATACCGACCATAATAATGAAGGACAGACTCGATGAAAGGGTGGACAGGAAGACGAAAGCCCGGCTGAAAAGACGCCACGGGGACCATAATTCCACCTGGAGGCAGACTTAGTTGATCATCGTCAACAGCTGGGAAGATAATGTCAAACTCGGGGGGAATCTGAAAGGCTTCCCGCAGCCCTCAGACCACCCTATACGATACTAACGGCGGGGAGCAGGATTGACTAGCATCGGCACCTGAAGTGCTCAGGGCACTACCTGTCACGCCCCGAGCTTTTAATACACCAAAAGTAAATTCGGGAACATGAACGCCTCTCGCAATCTCATAGTCTGCCTGAGTGCAGATCTGCGAGATAGCCCCTGGTAGTTTATTTTTCCCACCCCCCAAACCTTGTCAGAAAAAAACAAAACAATTATGTGCATGATCACCATCCTCACCTCTCTCTCCAAAAAAATACCCAAGCCCTAGATCTGCCATTTGATTTTTGGTCAAACCCCATAAACAGGCAGATCCCATTCTGCCCTGTGAGATCTGAGTTTCATGACATAATCAACGGCCCACTTGTAGAGTTTTCCATTTCAGTTCAGACCGTTGGACAGATATGAACTCCAAGTATGTCGAATATCTCTGAGATATCTTCGCAACGTCACTAATCTCGCCCCGATCCGATGTCGGATCTAGTCATACCGGCCATTTTCGTGGAGGCGCGCAGTTCTGCTCCGAACCAGACCAGTAAGGAGGGCGACTGTGGAAATCCACAACAAAATACGCCGGAAGTGATTCAGTAACTGTCGCTCCCAGGGGTCGACCAAGGACCCCATATCGTCGTCCTGGTGATCCACCGCCATCAGAAGCCTTCTGGAGGTTGGCGTCCCTTTGGACGTCCTTGTTCGCAGTCCTGCCGACCAACCGTTTGCAGAACCGGAGTCGTTGTCCACCGCCGCCCGGAACCTGCCACCTTGCTGCCCGCCAACCCAAGTTCGGTGCTTCTGGCGCCATTATGTAGCCCTTTACCTCCCTGCATGGAGTGGACAATAAAAAAATAAAATCACTGTTGTAAATTTAATTTTACCATTGTACCGGGAGTTACGGACTTGGCAGGGACGTCTTCCCCACGTCTCGAGCGTAGAGGTACACTCGCCACCCTCTTTGTCACATTTGCTTAATTAGTATATGTTATAGATGCTACTACATGTGAGTAGTTTATTTCCTAGCTAGCTAAATTTAGTCACTGATGTGAATTGTGAGTGCGAGACCCGTCTCGTGACTCATTCCGAGCACGAGAGTGAGCTAACCACCCGAGACTTAATGCCAATTTCTCAATCGTGCCGATCGACACGTTTCCCTCGCTGGGGACAACTGTGAGCGAGTACTTCTATTTGGGACATGTTCGCCTCTTCAGGAACCCGATTAGGTGCTGAGTCGTTAGTGTTGTTGTTGGTCGAGTTGTCATTTTAGTCGCGTCGTCTCATAGAGTCCAAGGTTCGCACCTATTTAACGTCGAGTCCCATTGTCGCGCGCTCTGTCGTTATGTTGAAATTCTTATCGCTCTGATTGACATGAATGATATAAACTCGTCACGCATACCGGGTTCCTTCCGCACTCGGGGCGTGACATGGGGGTTGCGTAGGCAAGAGTGCTTGTCTAGTGGAAGAGAGATTTGGGGAAGGCATATGTGAAACGAGATGAGGCGGTATATAGATGGCATCCACCTGCTCGGGGTGTGGTGTTTCCTTGACTGAGGTGGAGTCGGATGTGGGTATGAGGAGGTGGGAGGTTGACTCATGGGAGGTTGGTATGCGGAGGGTGCGATGTAAGTGGAAGGATGATATGAGGTGGAGTGTGAGTAGGTGGTAGATGTGGAAGGTTGACTTGTGGAGGGTTGATATGTGGAGAGATATGTGGAAGGCGAAGCGTAAGTGGCGGTAGACGATGGAGGGGACTCAGGATCAAGGGAACTGTGGATTTGTTGGCGAATGAAGCGGGCTCGACTATTAAGTTGTTGCCAGGAAGAAATATCATTAAGGGCTTAGATAAACCTATATTCCGGTGTTGCATTGGATATTAACATCTTGATCATCTCTTCCTCCGGAATGTGCCCCGGGACTTGTGCAGTCAAGCGACACCAGTGGTCAGCAAAGGCGGAGAACTCCTCATCGGGCTTCATCTTCTCATGGGCCAGATCCACCATAGAATACCTAGGCTCAACCTGTTCCTGAAAATACTGAAGAAATTTCTCTTGAACAGCTTGAAAATTGACAACCTACTCTTGCGGAAGGGAGAAGAACCAATCTTGAGCTGGGCCTTCCAAAGATAGACTGAACAAGTAAGCCATCAAGTGTTGGTCATGTCGAAAATGGGCTGACTCATAAATAAACTCCTTCAAGTGCACATACGAGTCACCAACTCCACCATAATGACGCTATGCGGAAATTCACGAAGGAGGCGGTAGGCGAAGATCTTGGAAGGCGAATGGAACACTTAAGGAGGATTTGGGATAGATTCGGCGTTACAATTCATTATGCTGGCGTTAGGTTTGAGTAATCATCTCCTGGGTAGGGAGAGATCGAGAAGAATATGGGCCAACCTGAGTAAGAGGTTATGAAGTTGGACCGGGATGATAATGGCCTGGATTAGAGGATTCGGACTGAGAAGAATATGGGCCCATTCCAAGAGTGGAAGGGTGCATAGGCCTGGAAGGAACATAAGCGGCACTGCATCGTCTAAAGATGCAGCTATCATTTATGTTTAGACTTGGGCGATGTATTGCCTATATGGCTTTCAGACAGAAGGCTTAAGGTTAGGCGATAGGTTTTGTTGTTTAGTGGTCTTGGACGATTTATTGTCCAACCTTTTTGTTTAGGTGTTCTATCGTCTACTTGTTTGCGATTTAGACGATCTTCCTTCTACTTGACACTTGAACGATGTGTCGTCTAATTTGTATTCCCTATAAGGAGTTAGACAGAAGATTTCACTAATGGCCGTTGTATCATCTAACTATTCAACTAAGACGATGCAACGTCTAACTTTCGCTGCTTTGTCTACTATTTGAGATTTAGGTGGTGTTCTGTCTATGTTTGAGATTTAGATGATGTATCATCTAACTTTTACTCTTAGACAGAATGACTTAGACGGAACTTGTTGGCCTTTCAAAGTAGGCGGAGCATCGTCTAACTTCTAAGGTAGACGATGCTTCGTCTATGCACTTAGACGGAATCTTTTGGCCTTTAGACGGTGCATCGTCTTTGCACTTAGATGGACCATCCTTTTAAGGGATAAACGATGCATCATCTATGCACTTAAGGCGGAATAGCTTTCTAAGGGATAGACGATAGGGATAGACGATGCATCGTCTATGCATGTAGGTAGAACCTTTTAGCCTTGGTAGACGGTGCATCATTTATGCACTTAGGTGGAATCTTTTAGCCTTGGTAGACGGTGCATCATCTATGCACTTAGGTGGAATCTTTTAGCCTTGGTAGGTGGAATCTTTTAGTCTTGGTAGACGGTGCATCATCTATGCACTTAGGTGGAATCTTTTAGCCTTGGTAGACGGTGCATCATCTATGCACTTAGGTGGAACCTTTTAGCCTCGGTAGACGGTATATCGTCTATGCGCTTAGGCGGAAGATATTTTATTGTCTTGGTTAAGCTTGTGGACGATGTATCGTTCAACTTATGCTTTAGGCGAAATACTTAAACGATGTTCCATTTATGTTAAGGACTTGGACACAGTAGTGTCCAATATCACTTAGTTTTTCCATATATAAGATAAACTTGATTTTAGGCTAAGTATTTGGGAGATCTAAATTATGTTAAACCTGTAAATATACTTAATTGTCTGAGATAATATAAAAAATTGAGATATTTAAAATATATTTATTTTGTCATAATCTAAAATAATTAAACGACACACGGAGACCTGAGTGGACACCAAGAACCCTCAGCACACCTGGACATACAAACTGAGGTAAAATAGTACCTCGAAGGATCCAGAACCAATGTCTCGAATTGGATAAGGCCGTCGAGACACAACAAGACTTCCTGTCAACCGCTAGGTAACCCCGAATTGACCGGAACCAGACACGACACTGACACACTTACACATCCACCGCCACCGCAGCACGAGCAAACAGAATCAACAGGAACACGAGCGGCGGGAGACGACAACACTCTGGGTAGAGCAACTTGTCAGTCAACTGCTAGGGAAAAACCCAATAGTCAAGAGATAGCCGCTACGCAACCAGAGGCACGGACAATGGTAGCTTCTAGATTGAGTCGTTAGGGTACTGTCGTAGTCTAGGAAAAGACCACAACTAGTCACATAAACCGACCAATCCAGACAACCACCGACAGACAAACACCTCCCTAAACAAGGACTTAAGACAGACAGACACACAACACAAAATCAACCAGCGGTCGACACAGCAGACAGGACTATAACGCACCAGCATAGGGGCGCTATATCCACATAACGCACCACAGGAGGGGCGTTATGCCAACCAGACCTGAAACCTACAATAGATTATATAATGCACTAGCAAATGGGCATTATATCAACATAACGCACCAGAGAATGTGCGTTATGCTTAATAGACCAACACACTAACAACACGAAGTATAACGGACCACAACAGGCACGTCATACTAATATAACGCTCAAGGATAGGCGCTTTATACCTAACAGACATGAAAATCCAATAATCACAGACCAAGGCCATATAACGGACCATTCCTAATCCGTCATAACTACAAAACGCATGGGGTGAGGCGCGTTTTATCAACCACCATACCCAGTCAAAACATTGGTCAACGAACCATAACGGGTCTACACCTGGGCGTTATATTAACCATAACGCAAGGGGAGAAGACTGTTATGCAAACCAACTGACATAGTCTTCAAGGCAGACACGGTCGTCGAGGGATCTGACATGGCAATCAGCCTCAAAAATCACCTGATCATAACGCACCTGGACAGGGGCGTTACACTCCACATAATGGACTAGGCCTAGTCCGTTATGCTCCAAGGCCTCCAAAGACAAAAACTATAAACGATGCATAACGGTCTATCGGGGGACCGTTATGCACATAACGGCCTTTGACCACAGAAGCGAGAAAACCCTGACAACCAGAATCAAGCAAACGACAGGCTCGAATAGCAGAAATGAGAAAATGAGAAGAGGGAGAATAGATACCTTAGAAGTAGAAGGTTGACCTACGAGGATGCTGAAAGTAGACCCTCTTCATTCCACAATCTACCACTGCTCCATAGGCCTTGAGCCAATCCATGCCAAAAATCACATCATAGTACTGAAGCTGAAACGCATACAACCTGCCTGGCAAACTCCGCCCTTCGATCCAAACTGGAACCTTCTCGAAGCAAAACGGAGTGACCATGAAGTCACCAGGCGGTAACTCCACCATCAAATCACAAGACATTTTGGAGATCGGGTCCTCAACACTCAGCGCGAAATCCTCCGAAATAAACAAGTGCGACGCACCAGAATCAAACAAAACTCACACCGCGTAACCCAAAATCATAACAGTACCTTCCACAAGCTACGATGACTCTGCCTCTGCCCTAGTCATGTGGGAAACCTGGCCTCGAGCTCTCTGCCTGCCCACACTCACTGACTGTGGTAGAGGCGAATATTGCCCCTGCTGCTGAAACTACTGCTGTGGGTACTGCTGCTGCTACTGAGGAAATTGGGGTGGCTGATGCGGCCGTTGCGGATAGTCACGCGCCATGTGTCCCGACTGATCACATCTGAAACAGATCACTGGCACCATACACTGCCTGCCTGGATGCGACTCGCCACAACGGGAACACCCCGCATGAGAACCACCGACTGACCCCTGCCGCTGCAAAGGTGCCGGTTGCTGAACACTGCCCGAAGAAGTCTGCCGCTGCTCTCGGCCCTCCTTCTTCTTCCGGAAACCCTTCCCAAAGAACCTCTTAATCTTGGCACCAAAAGATGCAGACCTGTCGCTGAAGCCGCCGGAGTCGAAGCTCCTGAACTACCAGAAGGAAGCTGGAACGTGCTCTGCTACTGGGTAGTCGCCTGCTGGCTGCGACCTGACAAGGACTGCCCCTGGCTAATTGGTCCTCGTGTCCTCTGCATATCTAGCTCCAAAGACGCTGATATACGAGAAGCCGTCTCCAAATCAGTGGCAGCATTCACAATCAAATGGTACCTCAGCTCCTGCCTCAAGCCGCGGACGAACTGCTCGATCTTCACCCTCTCATGCTCCATGATATGAGGTGCATAACGACCCAGCGCAACAAATCGGGCCCCAAAGACCAAAGAACGAATTTCCAACTCCACTGGTCCTCGTACCATGCCTGTTGTTATATCTATCTAAGGGTAGTACTTCTTTAGAAAAAGCCCACTCCAAGGGTGGGATAACTCGGCCCCCTCAACATTGACGAGCTTGTAGGCATTGCCAGGATACATAGTTTGAACCACATATGGGCCCTCCCAATTGGGTTGGAGTTTGGAACGCGGCCCACCAGGTCTTACAAAAATTATTTTTACCACCATCTCACCGACTTTGAATTTTCTCTCAATATCCTTCTTTTGATAAAAACGTGTGAGTCTATTTTGATAAATGCGAGCATGCCTGGTAGCGGCTAGTCGCTTCTCATCTAAGAGTTCCAACTGAGCAAGGAGCGAATCACGACGTTCATCGATGGAAAGTTCCTTGTCTAGTTGTACCTTGAGAGAAGGAATCATGGTCTCGTCCGGAACTATCACCTCCATCCCGTCGGTAAGGGCGAACGGGGTTTGCCCAGTGGGAGTACAGATTGAAGTGCGATAGGCCCACAGAGCTTCAATAAGCTTCTTCGGCCAGTCCGAGAACTTATTAGACTCACAAGTCTTTTTTATGATCTTGATCAATGTTTTAGTAGTGACCTCTATCTGGACATTACCTTGTGGATAGTATGGTGATGAATAATGTAATGCAATGTTGTACTTTTTGGAAAGGTCTTGAAGATCCTGAAGGTCCTGAGAAATGAATTGTGGCCCATTGTCAGTGATGATCGTGCTTGGAATGCCTAAATTGGCGATGATGTTCTTCATGATGAACTTGCATATTGTTGACGCCTTGATTTTTACGTAAGCTTCAGCTTTGGCCCATTTAGTGAAGTACTCTGTTGTAGTAAGGATGAAGGATTTCTATTTAGTGAGGGAATTGGGATCACCGAGAGGACCAATGATGTCGAATGTCCATGGAGAAGATACTGGATGGAGAGAGGAAGAGGGTGAATGAATTTTTTCGGCGTGAAGTTGGCACTTGACACACCTACGGACATAAACTGCGCAATCCTCTTCTATAGTGGGCCAGTAAAAGCCTTGTCAAATGATCTTCTTAGAAAGCATTTGGCTATTTACATGGCCATCACACACACCTGAGTGCACTTCATCAACGCACTTTCAGATCTCATCGTCGTCAAGGCATCTTAAAAGAACACCAGTAAGGTTTCTTTTAATGAGACCTACGGGGACACCAGCCATATCTAATTTACAAATAAATCTTTACTTTTTGCATATTATCAAGAATACCCATGAGGAGGGTAAAATCTGTCTGGCCCAATGCGACCCACCAGTGCCAGGCCTGCATCAGCTCAGGCCTCGCTGGGTGCAAAGTAGAATGCCCGATAGTCAGCAGCCCACACCCGGCGGCCCAATAGGGGTGCGCAAGAGATTCGCCAACCCACAAGAAGCATCGGCACGGGCATCTTGGGCACCAGAAGATTCTTCGGCGACCGAACGTTACTCCCGCCATCATCGGCCTCTACTCCAGTAGGGACAAGCTCACTTCTAGAACACCGTGAGACTCGCCCCAAGGTCTCATTGCCCGAATGAATGGGCACACAACAGGAAACTCCTCACGATCGCGGAGGCGTTACTCCACGACTCATAGCTTTCCTTACTAAGGGACGGACCTCCACCGCTAGGGCAATCCTTATAAATTGACCTATGATCAGATGGCAAGGACGCACGCACGCACACAGACAGAGAGAGACACATACACACAAGAAGACAGACTCATACAATGCGACGCCCAAACATGCAAAGGAGGAGGGAGAGATATCAGAAGGAGCCAGCTTTCAAGCACGTTCTAGGCTCAGTGAGTACTCTTCGAGCACTCACCCACGACGAGCACCTCTAGAGACTCCACTCTGGTCCCAGGCTTGATTATTCTACTCGCACGCTCTCTCCCTCTCTTCGTCTTCTGCTGTTTCTAACTTCACCACGGTCTTGACTTAAGCATCAGAGGGTTGTCCCTTGCGGTAATGCCCAGGACTCCTTCTGACATCATCTTCCTAGTGTTTGCAAGCTTCTACGGGTGGCTGGAGATCCTTCCCCGATCAAACAAATCTTAAAAGTGTAGTATTAGATCCAGGAGACTATTTTTCCACCTCTACAATCCCAAATATATCTGATATTATTGCATCTATACGCTCGTAGTAACCCATGTTACTTTAACTCGATTGTCCTCCTAATTAAGAGAGGAAAAGACTTACTTGCCCTTCAATTAGCATCTCTCTCTCTCTCTCTCTCTCTCTCTCTCTCTCTCTCTGTGTGTGTGTGTGTGTGTGTGTGTGTACAGGTTGCCCAGGGGGCGATGAGGCGGGGCGGGTGGTCGTTGGAGGAGGGAGAGGTCGGGTGTTTACTAGGGGTGTGACAGTGTAGTGAATTAAAAACCTATATAGTGAACCTGTGAATGGAGATAGAAGACAGGGACAATCACACAGGCAACTACACAAGGCACAAGGATTTTAAGGTGGTTCAGGACCACGACGGACTCCCTACGTCCACCCCTCACCCAACCAGGTGAGGCTTCACTACACGCTACAAAATGTAGCAACACAGGGACGAACCCCAAGCACACACGCTGCTTCCAGAGTAATATCCACATGGGGATGAGTCCCAACATGCTGCCATTGCAGCACACACACACATGACAATGGGGAACATGCCCCGGACACTAAGATAACACGGAGACGCAGCTCCATCTACACACACAATGATATTTAGAGTTTAACACAACAAGAAGATGTATAATAGACACCCACAACAATATGTGAATGATAGTAAACTATGAAGCACAGAAGGAAATAAACATAAATAGGATGTAGAAATATCCACTTAATTCTCCAATAGCCGTAAGAAGAGCTTTCGTGAAGCCTAGGTTGGAGAAGCTCTTATCTATAGCTGGTTGGAGTAGTAGGTCATCCTCCTTGAGGATCTAACGTATATTCCATCAAATACTAACTCTAATCAAGTCTATACACACTAAGAATAGATCAATCAATATGCTCCATAACTCTATCTTGGTGCCAAGGACATCATACACAAGTGAAAGCAGATATATATATATTTCTCCCTTGAATGTCCCATAACTCCCTTCAATCAGTAGGTAGGGTGCACTGGATGTCGATCCTTGGAGTGGAAGCAGCCAGACATGAGATTTCAAGCGCCCAAAACCTCGAACGATGGTGAGCCGCAGCTATGGCTCCCAGAACGAGGGTCAGGCTCATGAACGGCCCCCTCTGCAGCTTCTTCCTTCTCCTCCTTGAGTGAGCATGCCTCCTCCTCATTCTTCTTCTTCTTCCCTTCAGGTTGATGTGAGCCGTTGCTTGAGATGAAGACGTCTTCAGATTCGTCGCTTCATTTCACTTGCAACTCTTTTCATCAGCGACCTTCAAATCTTGATGGAAGTAGATCAGATTTGGCGTTGAAGTCGTCTCCTCTTCTCTCATTCTTATCCTCCTGCAGCAGATGGAAAAAATTAGCACCTTGTATCTCCTCTAATGGAGATCGTAGCTTCTGTATACCCAAGGAAAAAAAAGCACAATAGACATAATAGCCCACTGTTCTTGGTCTTGCCTTATTGTCCTTCATATTGTCTTGCATTTCTCACTTTGTTTCCATCCATATCATTATGTTTGTATAATTGAATATTACATTGATTTGCTAAATTTAGGCTAGAAATTACATGCACTCCGGTGCACATAGGGCCATGCATTCTTCATACCATAGTTGCATTCCCCCTTGTTAAGTGACCCTCTCACCTCCATATTCTCTGGGGTCGTCTAGGTGATCTTATCCGGGACCTCCATAAATCCCCGTGAGCTGTGGATTTCCACACAGACGTCAGACCGATTGTACCTTTCCACCCCTTAGGCTTGCATTTACATACGTGTGAGGGAGTTAACCTTAGTCAACCTAAAATTTAGACCTTATTCCCATAGGATTCCTATCTTGAGAAAATTATTCTTAATTCAAATCATTAATGGCTTAGTTTAAACCTTTAAAATATTTCCCATCATATTAACTTATTTGACTTGGATGAAAACTCTTACATTACATTGTCTGTGTTGTTTGGGCTTGTCCTAGCCCATTAGTGGTGTTTATGTTGCATTTCCATCATGATCCACATATTCTTTTGTTGTTAGGCCCATTAAAGTTAGCCCATTTTGTGTGTCCATTGTCTAGTTCCATTGTCCTAGGTCTGTTTCCCCTGGTCTTTACATTAGTGGGTCAGCCCCGCTCTTGTTCTCTAGCCCGCTAAGCCCTTGCTTCCCCACCTATATTTCCCTTGATATTCTTGTAGTAAGTCTCCATTTGCCCTCATGGAATATCATTCCAACCCCTTCTATCATCTTTCTCCCTAATTTTCTTCTTATTCTTGCATGGAGTCCTCTTCCTACGCAGGCCTATCTTCTTGTGGTCCCTCTGATCCATCCAAGGAACAGGCTAATCTCATGGCCCATCTTTCATGCCTTGTCCGTCAAATGGACCCGGCCCAATGGACCTTCTTCTCATAATCGGCGCTCTTTCCTTCATGGGCCTCATTCATCTCCTTCATATACTATTGGCCCAATTTCTAATGACCAACTTCACCCTAATGGGCCTGCTCCTTCTGCCCATGTTACTACTAGCCCATTTGGCCCATATTCCAACGTCTCTTCCAGGCCCGCACATCCTTCCACTCCTGGAATGGGCTTCCCTTCTTCTTCTCAGCCCGGATCCTCTTATCCGGCCCATTACCATCATCCTGGTCTGTTATTTTAGCTTCTTGTGTACCCTCACACCATCCTTTAACCCTTCCGAGTCTTCGAGCTCGTGGGTGGCGGGCCGAGATTCGAGCCGCATCGGTTCCTTTTCGGTACTCGGATCTCGGGTCGTTACATCACGTGACACAATAAAAGCCCTGATTGATACTGAAATAGGTTGGCGGCCCTTCCTGGACTGTCACTTCAAGAGGCGGCCAGCCCTGGGCCGCAACCTGAACCTAGCGATCTCCCTGAGACTGCAAACACGAGGAAGTGGCCATTCCATGGCCGCAACCTGGCGAACCTCGGGGGTTAGGTGGCGGCCCATTGCCTAGCCGCTACCTCAATGGGGCGGTCACTCTCTGACCACACCCACTAGGAAACGGCCATGCCCTGGCCGCAACCTGGCAAGGAGCCCCCCAACGATCACATCCACGCACCCCGAGGGTGTGTTGACCAGACCATAGTTGCAGTCGACGGTCGACCGCTACCCTAGGGTAGTGGTCAGTCGTAAGACTACAACCAGGGGTGGCGGTCTCCGCCGGACCGCAACCCCCAACTGACAATCTGAAGTCAAGTAGTAGCCTCCAGCGGCCTGCCTCATGGAGAAGGCGGCTCCTGGTAGGACCGCAACCTCAATCCGAGCGTGAAAATGGTGAGAATGGCGGGAAAAACCAAGCCACACCCCAATCACCTCCAGGTGATGGGGAAAATAGAGGGGAACTCTTCCCCTACCCTTTAAGCATCATTCCATGACCATAGATTGCTCAAAACCTTGAAAAACACTAGATCTGACGCTCAACCCTAAATCATGGATTTTCCCATCCCAGTACAAAATATGCCCCTCTCAGCATCTCCTCGGCCTAGAAATCACGGGAATGGAAATACAAAGAGGAGGGATCTGTCCCCCTACCTCAAGGAAGCTTCAAAACCTCTGGATCGCTGCCGATCTCCAAAACCCGTTCAAACCGCGAGCACCACGCCCTCACCACGAGATCACCACCACCGCGCTCGCCTCACCGCCGTCGTCGTCACCACGCCGCCACCTCAGTCCGTTGTCTGCAGTAGGAGAAGGAGGGGGTGCTACATCTGCACATGGGGAAGAGGGCAATTGTTGGGAGGGGGAGCGGGGGTCTCACGGGAGAGAAAGGGGAGGGGGGAAAAGAAAGAAGAAGAAGAAAAAGAAAGAAAAAATGGGGTTTATTAGGCATTCGAGCTACGCGGCGAGTTGCGAGCATACAAGGAGATGAGCCGTTCCCGCAGCGGGATGAGCGGTAGCCGTATGGCCCCGAGCGGGAGTCAGGCTACTCGCGGCTCTGTTGGGCATTACCTTGTGACTTCCTCTCAACAGCAGAGGAATGAGGAGGAGGACCGATGCCGGTGACGAGAGAGGGAGGAGGGTGCGACCTTTGCGATGGGGCCGCCATTGAAGAGGCAGGAGGGAGGAGGTGATAGTGACAGGCCGGAGGGGGGCGGCCTGATTTTGCTTTGTACTCTACACTTATACATGATGTGATATGATAGTGACCTAGTTCGTTTTTCTTTTCTCTCTTTCTTTTCCCTTTTTTTTGTTGATTTTCTTATGCTATGCATGAATGTATGAAAATGTAAACTCTCAGACCGTGGGAGACAGGTGAGAGGAGAGAGGCGATGACTTACAGGTGGGACACACGGGATAGGCGAGGCAACGCTGACTTTACGAGAGAGACAGCGTGAGAGGGGAGAGGCACGCCAACTCTGGGAGACGACGTGGGAGGAGAGAGGTACGTCGACATGAGAGGAGAGAGGTACGCCGACTCTGCGGGAGAGACGACGTGAGAGGAGAGAGGTACGTCGATTCTGCTGGAGAGATGATGTGAGAGGAGAGAGGTACGCCGACTCTGCGGGAGAGACGATGCCAGAGGAGAGAGGCACGCCGACCTTGTGGGAGAGATGACGCAAGAGGAGAGAGACACGCAGACTCTGTGGGAGAGGCGACGTGAGAGGAGAGGGGCACGTCGACTCTATGGGAGAGACGACATGAGAGGAGAGAGGCACGCCGACTCTGTGGGAGAGGCGACGTGAGAGGAGAGAGGTATGTCGGCGAGCATCAAGCAAGAATAGCGAAGGGATGGGCGGTCACCCTTAGGCCGCACAGGATTTATACGGCCGCCTCTAGGCCATATGTATCAGTTGGGCGGTTCGTAACCGGCCGTAGGATGCAATGGGCATTACCATATAGGCTGCATGAATCCAGAGTTGTGCAGCACGTCATTGGCCGTTTAAAGTAGAAGAGCGGTCTATCGTTAGACCGCCCAACTCACCACGCAGTCAGTCCGATCGAGACTCTCTTGGAGAGTCCCAACCCAAGGTGTTCTACCTCAACTCAACCCAAACACTATCCAAACCCCTTCTAGGCTTTGTTGCCCTGCCACCGCTGACCTCTCCCTGCAACCTCCGCCATGGGCCTGCCACTTCCCTACACCCTCCGCCATCAGCCACACACCTCTCTCACTCTCTCCTTATCTCTAACAACCACGGCACAGACCTCTCTTCCCCCTCTCTTTCACCCTCTCCCAGCTCTCCATCTCTCCCTCTCTCTTCTCTCCCGTGAAGTCACAGACCGCCCGGACACCGCCCAGCCCTCCTCCGACGAGCCTCACCCTACACCTCCACCGGTCGCACCAACCGCATACACACCTCTGGCCATCCCCCCTCTCTCATACACTCTCGCACAACCTATCCTGGAGGCTGGTGCAGCTCCCTCCTTCCCTCTGCTAGCCATCTCTGCTCACCCTCTCTCTCTCTCATTCTCACCACCCATGCCCACGCCCACTATCATGCCTACTCGCCTCTCTCTCTAGCCTACACACATGCTCCCCCTCACCGTGAGCTCCTGCTGCCTGTGATCACTGCGGGCCCCTCATCGCCAGCGATCGCATGCGACACCACTGGTAGCACCCCACTCCACCGCTGCCTCCTCCTCACCCCCCTTCTCTCTCTCTCCCTGTCTCACTCAGACATCCCACGCCTCCCCCCTCCCTCTCTTTTCTCTCCCATGAACCCACAACCGCTGTCTCTCATCCCTCTTACCCATCGTTGACGCAGCTACCTCCAGCCACCACCCTCTGCCGCCACCTCGTGCCACCACCGCTGCCAACCTCACCCACCCCAGCTCCTTCATTACCACTGGCGGTGCACACGGGAACCCCCACGGCGACCGCTCCCTTCACACTCTCCCTAACTTGCGATACCAGCCCTCCCCTTCACCCAACCCCCCATAGGTGGAACACCTCAGCCACCTCCAGCTGTCTCATCCTCCGCCCCGCACAGTCGCCGGCTGACCTCCTCTCCTTCTCACCAATGCCATAACACCCTACCGCAGCCCTCTGCCGGCGTTGATCTCCCCGACGACTCACCCCTCCACCGGCAAGCCTCCCGGGGCCACTCCATCTCTCTCTCTCTCTTTCCCTCTCTCTATCCCCCCTCACACGTGCTCTCTTTCTCTCTCCTCTCTCTACCTCACTCCACTCCATGCACACATACGTAATCCCTTTTTTTAAGAAATAGTCTTAGTGTCTTTAAACCCTCATTCCTCCTCCTTTTCTATATCTTTTGCATTCTGACAATTTCGATGGCCGTCACTTTCAGACCACTAGTTGTCGCAAGCCATGCCATATACGGTTACGTGACGGTACCGACGTGGTTCGGTGACTTCCCTCTAGTGGTAGGCTTCCCCAACTTCTTGGGGGTGGCCTTCGTTCACCTGTTGGAGACCCAGGGGCCCAAGCTCGAAGAAACCAACGCTCCCGTCATGGGAGCCGCTATGGTTCGGCCAATTGCTGCCCAGTTGTCGGCGAATACTGCTGACCAGGCAGCAGTCAAGATTGTAAGCTGCTTCATCCACCATATGCACCGGGACACCATCTCAACTAGCAGGAGATCATCATCTCATCAAAGAAGACTCCAGAAGAATGTTGCTATTGCTGCTTCTAGGGGTCGACTTTCTACTTTCGGCAA
This sequence comes from Amorphophallus titanum, assembly GCA_024336825.1. NCBI lineage: Eukaryota > Viridiplantae > Streptophyta > Magnoliopsida > Alismatales > Araceae > Amorphophallus > Amorphophallus titanum. The sequence goes on along the minus strand of JANBPO010006544.1, from coordinate 27,972 downwards.
ATCAGTCCTCATTAGACATGTTAGAGTCCATCTGAATGGCAAAAGGGCCGAAGTAATCCCAGACCGGATTGCACCTACTGTCCCCATGCACAATTCTTTTCAGGTGCTCGGGAAGATTGAAAAGAAGCATGTTGATGCGGCTCGTAGGCCTAAGAATGAGCTAGCCCCGAGGCTAGCCAAGTCTAAGCAAGTTTGGGTGCCCAAAGGGACCCGAGTTACTCCACCAGCCCAAGTGAAGTTCAGAGAGGCTTAACAGAAGAGGCCAAAACAACATGAACGGGCTGAGTCAGTGGCCCTAACTCACCCTCCACCGGCGGTTGCTGTACATGCCTGGTCGGAGAACATTCGTCACTACTCCAGGCACCATCACAACAGGGTTTCCCACCCAAGGCGTCTTATTCACAAGCCCCGTGTACAAGAGAGGGCTTTGTTACGAGCTTTCTCCTCCTCGCAGGCGCGGGAGGAAGTAAATGAGACTTTGAAGAGGTATCTATGAGGTCCAGGAAGTACCCCCATGGGTCAACAAAGATTGCTACTGGCTATGGACATCGCCCGAGAAGATAGTGAGTCCCAAGCTCTGCCTAGTGCAGAGTCAAGGAATTATCAAGAATACTACTACGAATCCCCGCCTCGGGATGAGGTGAGGACTGAATGATGAGGGCATCCCACGTCGCTCTCTTTAGCTCGGATCACCGGCACCACCTTGAGGAGTCTGCCTATGTTATCCCATGTTATTTTCCCTTTCATTTGAGTCTTATCATATGTATTTTTATTTTATTGAGTCATGTCATGAGGGAGGCGACTCAGGGGTAGACCCCGGCCTCGTTGCTGGGTGCCACATGGCGTGGCTTGTAGTCAGGGCACCCCCGGGTCGGCCCGGGTAGCTGTGTTGAACGCGGGTAAACCCACAAACTGAGTGATCGGGAGCGGGCCCAATCGATTGTTGATGTCGCCACGGGTCACGGCTAGCTGGATAGAACCCTTGGTTGGGCCTGGTGACTGGTGCAGTGCCCTGTGCTCGGGGGCGATCCCCAGTTGTTATGTCGTGCTGCTTGGCCTAGTGACTCATCTCGATTCCCAAGGTCAACTCAACTGGTAGAGCACCTTTGGCATTATGCCATTTTGCTCTTTTTAGGGAGTATTTTTCTATGCTTAATTCTCAATTAATTTAAAGAGAACAAGCGGATGCCAACAGCCTTCCAGGGGGTTTCATAGGTTAAGGGGTTAAGGGGGTGTGGAGTACCCCACGTAAAGGAGTTGAGAGAGCTAGGTTTACGCAGGGAAGGGAGTTGGCCGGCGTAAAGGGCAGGTTTTGGGGGTTGGGCACTATCCCACGTAAAGGGGGTAGGTTTACGCAGGGCTGGCTGAGAGAGGGTAAAGGCGCGCTAGACCAAGGGGGTTTAGGTGGGCTGGGCACTATCCCACGTAAATGGGGGGTTACGCGGGATGGTGCAAGAGAGAGAAGGAGGGCGCACTAGGTTTATGTGGGGCGGGTTTAGGCGGGGTGGTGCAGGAGAGAGAGAGGAGCGTGCTGGGCCCCACAAGGGGGGTTTAGGCGGGGTGGTACAAGAAAGAGAGAGAGAGAGGAGTGCACTAGTGGGCCCAAGTTTATGCGGGGTTCCTAGGTTTAGGCGGGCTGGGAAGAGGAGAGAGAGAGAGGCGCATGTGTGGGCCCGAGTTTACACGGGGTTGCTGGGTTTAGGTGCGCTGGCAAGAGGAGAGAGAGGGTGCAGGTGGGTCCCACAAATGGTTTACGCAGGCTGGTTTAGGGGGGCTGGGCTTAGGCGGGCTGGATGAGGAGAGAGAAGGGGGACTGAGGGTTTTAGGCTAGAGTAAGTTGAGGAGAGACAGTGGGCCCCACGAGGGGTTTACGTAGGGTGATGCACTATCCTGCATAAAGGGGGTTTAAGCGGGGAGGTTTTCGCAGGCTGAGTAGAGGAGAGAGAAGGTCGCGTTATGGGCCCCACAAGGGGTTTACGCAGGGTGTTATAGGCCGAAGGGGAGCTAATTGCCTTAAATGATTCTCCCCTCAAAAACACGCTAAAGGAGCCTTTTCCCTAAGGTGGTCGCCTCGTCTTCCCCAGTTCCCCCAGGGGGACACACGAAGTGGCAAGTCATTCAAAGCTGGGGAAAATGGAAAGACGCTTCGTCAGATATCTAGCCAATCGTCGTGCAAGATATCTACAGAGAAAATCGATACTTTCCCAACAACTACGGATACGGTAGTCAGATCACACCAAAGGTGGTAAGGAATAGTTAATTCAATATCTAACCTCATCGCTATCATATTTTCCAAAAAGTAGTCTGACATTACTACACCAAGGATAAAAGAAAATTTTCTTCAAAAATGTATTGAAGGAAAGAGCACAAAAAAAGAAAGCAAAGATACATCAGGCCTCGGGTCCGCCCTGGGACTCAGGGATCAAAGGCTCTTCGGCATCGGGTTATCCGCCCCCGGCACCCTCGGGGATGACCGACCTAGGCACTGACCCCACTGGTGTGGGAACTGCCTCGGTCGCGTGCCCTCCCGAGGTAGCTGGAGTTGGTGATCCCTCGGATGAGGTAGAGTCCCCTCGGCTTCCTTCCTCACTTGACGCTGAGCCAAAAGATTCGGAAGACGTCGAATCCGAGTAGTAGCACTGCACGGACGGGAAGATGGCTGCCCCTAGCGCCTGCTCCTCCACCTAAAAGCTGGCCCGACGATAGCCTTGGGCAAAGCCCTTTCGGACGCCTCAGTGGAAGCCCGACTGGTAAAAAGGGAAGGCAGCCTTTTGGAGATCGGTCTGGTAGTCCTCTGAGCTTTCGTACCACTCGAGTGCCTCCACCCCGACTGACTCTGGCTTACTAGAAAGCTCGGCTGACCTCTTCTCTGCCTCGACCAGCACAGCCTCAACCTCCGCCTAAAGTCGCTCGGCCCCATCGGCTCGATCCTCAAGCTCTGCACACTCGCCCTGCAATGACCCAGAGCCCATGGCACCGATAACCCGATGCAAGTACCGAATTACCGCTACCATGAACTGGGGACGCCACCCAAGAGGCTGATGAGGCCCCCGAAGGGTTATTGGGGTTTGTTGAGAGATTGCATTAGAAATTAGAATTTGCAGTGCGCATTATTAATTTTTGGCAATGATTAATTAAATTAAGGTGGAAGTAATTTAAAATATCAGAGTGGTATAAATATATAGCCCCTGCCAAATCATCCTTACTAATAAAAAAAAGAAGAAAAGAAGGTGTTTCCCCTATTATCCTTGCCGCCGGATCAAGGGGGTTTGCCCCTTTGTTAATGCCGCTAGACCAAGGGGCATTTCCCCCACCATCATGGTCGTCGGATCAAAAGGGCCTCCCTACTGGCTTTGCCGCCGGATCAAGGATTCCTTCCATATGAAGGCTGCCACATCGCCTATCTGTTCCGTTTCTTTGGATTTCAACCTCCGTTTAATCAATCCCAATACTGACAGAGGTTTGTCAAGGTCTCCTAGCATGACCCCTGGTCAATAAGAGGGGTATAACAGATCAGTGGTATATCACCGGTTCATTGGTGTATGCGACTGTTTTAATCCCGTCTGTTTCCATATGTTCTGGTTCTCCGATCACTCCCCGAGTGAACAACGAACCGCCTCGTTGGCGAACAGTGCCCCAACCTCTCTAGACCCACCGACCCATAGTTATACTGGCGCTCCCCTGAGCCTCTATGTATATGTTGTGGTGACGAAATGGGTCAATATAATTGGCTGAATATGATTGACAACCCTTGGGTAACACGAGTCTCCTGATAGGCAAGTCCTCGAAGATCCGCTGCCCGCTATAGGGTTTGGGCTGTCGTTCTGACATGCCCGTCTTTTATGGAGTCCATCTCAACTTACTATGGATGGGCCCCCTATATATCTCCCCCAACACGTTCTAGGGCAGGGGGAGATGCTACCAAAATTTACCCAACACTCCGCGGCTTTTTCGTTTATTTCCTCTCTCGTCACGAGTACAGGCAAGGGCCTTTTTGATATCGAGAAAGGACTGACGTTAAATAATAAACGAAATGAGTATAGGAGAACAGCGCCAATATTCTAGATTAACCAAAAAACAGAGAGAGAAAGAAACAAAAAATGTGTAGATACCAGAGCTTGTGTCGACCCAGCTCCCCCCTACGTCGACGCAACATGCTCCTGGGTTGGCGTAATCAACGCTGTGTGTCCACTCCGTGGCCTCCCGCGTCGACACAGTCTGGATCCCCCATTTGAGGGGTGATCCGGCGACAGATACCCCCCGTCGGATCACACCCCCTCCGATCCATCCTTCTCTCTATTTCCTTTTCCCCCTTGTTTTCTCTCACTCCAATTGATTCGCGGCTGCCTATGTATATAAAGAGGGGGTAATAAAACTCCTCCCTCTGTGTCACCTAGTGTGAACCTCCAGCACCCCCTGACCTCAGCCAACACCACCCAGTATGAGGCGAACCTACAGCTGCAAAGTGCTCCCGGCTCTCCACCTAGGACTTCAGGAATATACGGACTCCTCTTCGGCATGGAACGAAGGCCTTTAGATTCAATCTGATCTAAATAAACACTGACTGCTTGCGGTCGGTGGGGAAAGATGTCCTGTACACGACTCCCCACAGTCGCCTATGCACTCGCACCCATGGAACCATCCTTCCCTCCATGTGTCTCTCACCCCTTGAGTCTACGTGCCACGCCCTGGCGGCGCATCCCTAGTTAAACATTCAGTTCCACGGGTGATTGTCGAGAAATCGACTGGCACGCCTGCATCCCAGCCATGTTTTCCCTTAACCTGGAAACTTCTCGTGTCACTCGGTCTCCCCTCGACTCTCCGTAAAAGGTAAGTGCACGGTGCCGCTTTAAGACAGATATAGTCATGAGAGGGGGTGCCCTAGGCCCATTACCTTCCGGCATCTCTCCCATAGCTATATCCTATCCCTCACTCCAGTCACTACACACACCACCCTGGACCCGCTGGTGACATCCGGCGGACCCCCGGGGCGAAATAAAAGGGATGGCACGCCCAGTGGGATGTCTCCCGCCTTCCTTCTCTTTTCTGAAGTGAAAGCCCTTGCCAGCCCTGAAGTCCGGGTGCCTTTTTCCTATCCTTGCAGGAGAGGTAGCAGAAAAGCACCTGTTCGCATTTCCCAGTAGCTTCCAGTTCGTCTCCCAATTGTCGGATCGTGTTCGATGACCGCCCGTAGCCGTCGCCTCTACTCATCCAGGACTTCAACAACTATGGCGGCTGTCACCTACGGTCCCATCGTCGTCGCCACTCACGCACGGGTGGGCTACTTGGCAGTGCCGACCGCTTTCGGCAGCTTTGCCCCAGTCGTCGGATCACCCTACTTCTTGGGTGTGGTCCCCGTGGCGGCTCCACCGCCACCGCCACCCCTAGCTCCTGCCTCCCCTAGCGCCACCAATGCGCCACACCAGTCGCCAGTCCTGACAGCCAGGCCGAGCGTCAGGCTCGGCTCTCCTGCCACTGGTGCCCGTAGGGGTCCCGAACCAGTCCCAGCCCGAGCAAACATCAGTCCCCGGGCCTAGTCTCGACCATCTCCCGACACAAACCTCGCGTCCCGGGTTCCGGTCCCAAGTCCTGCAATTCGCTCGGGACCCCAGCCCCGAGCCCCGGCCAAGCCGACATCCAGTGTGGGCCTCCACCCCAGGGTGTCCGCATCCTCAGCACTCTGCTCGGGCCGTCAACCCTGAGCTCCCACCGAGCCAGCTCCCCACACGGGCCTCCTAGCCCGGGGGCAGGGCTCCCCAGCACTCCGTTCGGGCTCCCCGACCCGAATCTCAGAAGAGCGACCGCCTCGCCCAGGCCCCCAACCCCTGGTACGAGGCCTCCTAGTATCCAGGCCGGACATACAACTCCGGGGTTTCCAGCAGACGACGTCTGGTACGAGTGGTCCGCGTCAGGTCCCGAATCCTTCGGCTCTACCTCGGGGGCATCCCTCCCGTAACCTGACAACGCCGATCCCCAGCATGGGTCTGCCTTTGTGGGATGCGGCGACCGCGGTACGGACTGAGCGCCCTCTGTCGCGCCTTCCAGTCCTACCAGCTCCCAGTTCAGGCTCAAGGCCTCGGGTCACCGGCACCCTGGTACCCCCTGCAGTGACAACTCCGGGTGCAAGCACGTCGCTGCGAGCATTCGCAACACTACTGTCGGCTCGGGCAAAGGCCTATACTTGGGCCACCCAATCGTCGGCCTTCACTACAGACCTCGTGTCTTGGGGGCCCATTCTGGCATTCCTGATGAATGGCCTTGTGCCACCAGCACCCGCAGGTTGGGTTTTCTCGGTCTACCACCTCAGAGCAGAATCATCTTCGGCTCCTCAGAAGGAGCAGCGTCGTAGTCGTAAGGGCAAGTGACCCGCTGCTGCCACCAGTAAGTCTGGCAAGACCATTCTTGTCGGGGACTTACGGATTCACCTGGAGGGGGGCAAACCCATCATACCTCCAGAACGGATCGTCTCTAGGGTCCTTACTACCAACTGCTTTAGTCTCTTGCGTCGAACACGGGAAGACGAGGCGGAACTCAAAAGGGTGAACGCTTCGGCAACGGCCCAAAAGCACCTGCGCCAGTTCGGCATCCAGGCTCCCAAGTCCTGTCGGAGGAATAAGGATGAGGGAAACCAGCAATCTGACTTGAGAAGGATCTGGGTCACCCTGGAGGAAGCTCAAGCTGTCCGGGAGGCGCGTCTTAACAACCCCTTTCGGGCATTAAGGCGTCGCGCCAAGCAAGGTGCGACTAACCCCACAGCCACGTTATCTAGCGGCGCCCAGCCCCTCATCGCCTCTTGCATACATAGGGGGAGACGGAGACAGGCTCGTTCCGGGCCCCGCCAATATCTGGTCCTAAGTTCTCCTTAGGCAGATGCCGTGATGGAGGCTCCTCTGTGACGTACCTCAGTCTTTGACAGGCTGGGGACACCCGTCCATCACAATAAGCGTTCTCAGGAGAGGCAGGCAGTCCGGCTTCTCAACGACGCGGTTAGAGTGTTCACGTGTTACATCACCGGGCACCAGCCTGAGGTTTAGACTGACGATCTGAACTAGCCCATAGCTCAACTAAGGAGACCGCGCCACCCGACTCAGTCGCAGACTTTGGTCGGCCATGTCGGTACTTCTGTCGGGCCTCAGACATGAATAAGAGTGGATGAAGTTCCTGCTGAGGAGTGTGCCGCCCCCGTCAACACGTAGCCAGTCGGTAATGACCCCCCGACCGGTGAAGTCCAAGAGGTAACTCTTGAGACTCTCACGAAGGAGAACTAGCACTTGAAGGCCCTCCTGCAAGACGTGCTTCAGGAATGCGACCTTCGTCCTCAGCTGCCCACTGGGCCCTCAATGGAAGCTTTGACCCCGCCAGATAGGCAAAATGGTGCTAACGCCTTAGCGACAGCTGCCCAGACCCCTACAATCATTAGGTTCGGCATGCCCTTGGCCAAGGCTCAACCACGGCCATCCAACACGCCAGTGCCAGAGAATCTCATGGCACAGCACCAGATGATCGAGCAGATTGTTGAGACCAAGCTCACCCAGTTTGGAGAAGGGGTCGTGACTGTAGATCTCTACAGTATCCCCTATCCACTACACCACCAGCTCAAGAAGCTTCCCCTGCAGTACGTCAAACTGTCGATGTAACAACCCGGATTCTTTCGGATCCTTGTTATCAGGTCTCGGGTCTATTTTCTCGGAGCGTCTGGCTCTGTCGTGTCCGGAATCTCATTCCGGACATCTTTTTTGTTCAGATCAGCGCGATCCGGGGTCGTTTCGGGGGCCCGGAGGTGTTCTGCGATTTTTCCCGCGGGATTTTATGTACTGCCCGAGATCGGGGCGGTCAGAGTCGGGTGGTTCTGCGGCTTTCTCGGACCGCGGTTGCCCTTGCGGGCTGGTGAGAAGTAACTCTGGACCTTCGCGCCGAGCAGTGAAGCTGTTGTGGCCGCCGAGATCAAAGCGGACCCGGTCTTATTCAGCCGAGAAGTATCCGGATCCTGCGCACCGGCGGCGCACCATCGACGGTACACCCCGCGGATCCCGGTGTGAAATCGGTTCTGCCGGGCGGTCCAGGACCACCCATGAGCCACCCCATCCGCCGGTCTTGGTCATGGCAAGCCGCCGTAGGAGACGATGACACCGCGCGGGCAGCGACTGTCGGTGACGAGGTCGATCGGCTCGGCGTCATAAGCGCGCTCGGCGGCTGCCGTGAGGCCGACAAGGTGCCGCGCGTGGTCGTCCGGGTGGCAGGCCAGCGGAGCCGGCGCCCAGCAACGTCGCCAGAGGCGGAGGGTCTCGTCGTAGAAGGCTGCCGTCTTGCCGTTCCGGCGAGAGCCGCCCCAGGCGCCGGTCTTCACCGCGAGCGCTCCCGGGCCGTGCACGCTGCGCACAGCAGCCCGCACCGGTTGTTGACCGTCACGAGCATCGCGCCGACCAACGTTGCGGTGCCCGTCGCGAAGTCGTCAGTGATCGGCGAGCGGCCGCACATCAGGCACACCGCCGGGACCGGGAACGAGCCGATCCGGGACCGGGAGCCGTCCGGGGCAATCGCCTCGCAGACGTACTCGAACCGGAAAGCGCCAAGGTCGCTCATGACGGGCTCCAGGACGGGTCGTAGTCAGGATGGTCGGCGTACGGAAGGGCGAGCAGCGCCAGGGTTTGTGCAGCAAGCTCCGTATGGTCACCGGGCCTGAAGCCCCACCTGTTGTCCGTCACGAACGTCATGTCCGGCTCCATCACAACGCACTGCCGGACGATGCGGCGCTTGGCCTCTACCTCTCGGAGCACTCGGGCAGGGTCGTGGCGAGCGGTGAAGCTGGCCACGTGCGACGGAAGCGTGACACTGCGAGTGCCTGTCGCTGCACGCATGACGATCACACCAGTGCCGTCGAACAGGTCGAAGGTGGGCGGGACGGCCCGCGCGGTCGCCTCATCCTCGGCGAGACGTGCCTCAATGAAGGCCACGATGTCGCTCACGGCCGCCACTCCTCTCTGTAATCGGGGTCATCGGCGAATATATTATTAAACCAGATATCATCAAATTTTAAGTAAACTACTGTTGCACTTGCTTATTTTCTCAAGTTAATCGAGAATTAAGCAAAAAGAATTATTCCCTAAATTTTGCCAAATGGCATAGCCCCCGAAGATGCCATGCCAATTGACCCAAGGACGGAGCACCACGACATGTCATATGGCATAACGCAACGAACAAGGGCCACCCCCTGAACACTTGGCAAGCGTCGCCACGTTGGCCATCTTACGGCACATGGGCTTGACCCAGAACCCATGAAGACCACTAAAGTGCCTTTCACAAGTGACTTGACGCTGATAAATCTGACAGTTGGGTTGAACACGAGCTCCAAAGCCAATAGCAAAGGGTAGCCTGGTCACGATCTCTATACCGACTGCAATGATCAATAGATGCAGTTGGGAGACCCATCGCGTTCAAGCCAGAACCCTTCACCTGGCTACGTGGCCCTTGCTAGTGCTCCTCTGCCTCACCTTGATAAGGTGGGGTCGGCCAACGACCTCACCATGACTAGGTAAGGGCTATGAGCGCCCCCACCTGGACCAGATAGGCCTTTCCAGTGCTTTTCTAATCGCGATCGCCATGAAGATCGAGTTCACTTAAATGCAGTCCGTAAGGAGACCGCATCCACGACAAGCCTACCTTGACCCAATGAGGTCAGGGAGTGCCCCCACCTTGACCAGGTGAGGGGAGCGAGCACCCCACACTTGACCAGGTGACTTTTTCAGCGCTTTTCGGATCGCAGTCACCTGGAGGACTGTGTTCTTGTGAACGTGGTCCCTGAGGAGACCGTGTTCAAGATAGAAGCACCAATGACTGGGTGAGGGCGACCAACTACCCTACCTTGTCAAAGTGAGGGCGGGGAGTGCCCCCACCTCGACAAACTGCCCCCAGTGACCGCCCCAGCCTCCCTCATGCAGCCAATGACCTTGGTCAAAGAGGGGGTGCCCAATGCCCCCACCTTAACCAAAATGGGCTTCCTAGCACCCAGAACTCTCCCAGTCGCCCAACGATGCCACCTTGACAAAGTGAGGGCGCCTAGTGCCCCCAACCTGACCAAATGGGCCCTCCAAGCACCCTTATTTCCTCTGTCATCGCTAGAAGCCCCACTTTGACAAAGTGAAGGTGGGGAGCGACCTCACCTTGACGGGGTACCTACATCGAGCGCCCTGTAAGACCCGAATCAAAGTCAAAAGCCTGATCGTGATCATGCCTAATTCCAATAAATGAAACCCCTCAAAACAAAAGTCAAATCATACAAAAGGGGCAACGAAACGCAAACGCTCAAGGCTTGGTCCGAAGTTGCCCTAAAGGGGAGAGTCGAGTAGGGCCCCTATTAGTTCACCGGGTTAACGATTTTGCTGGTCCTCTCAAGAGGTTTGTCTCCCCTATTCTTCCTTCTCCCCCCAAAGGTGAAGGCTCAATGGAGGTCTCGAAATGGTGAATCCTACTAAGGCCTGCAACCTTGTTCAAGCAAAACACACACATCGTTGTCCACTTTGAAAAGTAAAAGCCATCGCCGCGAAGGAATCTCGGTGTTTCTAGCCGGTCAAGACCTCTATCTATGACCTTGATGTCTTCTTATTTTAATCTCAGGGTTAGGCCAATGCAAGCGAGTCACCTATGGGTGCGACGACATCTGATTCCAAGTCAGCGTCACGCGGTTGGTGTGGACGTCAAAAAATGATGATGATGATCATACGGCACTCGCGTCTACGCATTCAAGAGCAAGTCGAAGATAGGAAGGCTGAACAAATCCATACCTCGCCCGATTAGGATGAGAACTCACTTGGCGGTCCGCTACCCATTAAGGACGCCCCCAGGTGGAAGATACAACCATAATTCTTCAACCGGCCATCCCGAGGGCTGAATCAAAGAAAAGCTGGGAACTCCGACACAGTCTCGGCATGCACCGGAAGGTACACAAAGTCTTGGACCGAGGCTCCAGAGGATGCGAATGAAACACTACGGATGTCATGCATTGCATTCCGGGAGTGCCAACACTCATATAAATGGCCGCGACTTCGAAAAGAACCCATTCGATGTTAAAAATGGCGCGGCAAGACCTTAAAACGGCGCATCCCCCTTACTTCTCTTAATATGGCATGCTCCCATTGAAGGGCCACCCCTTTGAATGCACTAAAACGGCGCCACCACTTGCATGGTTATTCCGGTGCAATCAGCTTTGAAGAATGCCCCCCTTTGATACTTAAAATGATGCCACACTTGCCCAAAAGCTAAACCGGCGCGCCCATTTTGGGATGCTAATACGGCGCACCCATTTGCCGAATTTTAAAAGTAATTCTTCCAAGTGCTCACTCGGCGCGCCCCCCTTTCCTCTCTTATTACTGCGCGCTCAAAGCACCCAGCATCCATGGTCAACTGGACTCATACTCCAAGGCCATACACATAGCCCACTTGAAAACCAACTTCTGGAGAAACCCACGACGTGCTGGGAAGGCCCACCGCACTCGTACCGACTCACGATGGCTCGATCTAACACAAACACGAAAGTTTAGAACACACAGGGGGTCACCCGGACCCCCAAGACCCACGGCAAGCTAATCGAGGCAACACAGTACCACCGGACACCCAAAAACCCGGTCACGATCCCCACGGGATGTCTGGGACACTCACAGGGTCATAGGTCGGTCATTGGGTCTCAACCGGACTGACCAGAGACCAACACAACGTAAAACGGACACGACGAGAATGAAAACCACCTAGCGATCCTCTCTGGACCGTTAGGGATCCTTGCAGTCTCCTCTGGACCGCAAGGCTTGACCTAGCGGTCCAGCCAAGACCACAAGGGTTGAAGATGAACCAAACCCCTAGCGGTCACTCCCGGACCACCAAGCAGATTAGCGGTCCTCTGCCTAACAGCTAGGAGTAGCCTAGCGGTCAGTCCCAAGGCCGCTACCCCACTGACCTTACAATGACTCCAATCGGAAAACGGTCACCCCCAAACTGCAAGACATCGCCTAGCGATCTCCACCTGACCGCTAAGCTCCCCTATCGCTCTCGCGTGACTGCAAGGCCCGAACCAACATACGGGGGACCCTAGCGGTCTCCACATGACCACTTCACGCCCTAGCGGTCCTTAGAAGGACTGCTAGGTTGTCCCGAGCCCAAAAATGGTGAAAATCACATAAAAATCTATTCCACATCCCGTTCACACCCGTGTGAAGGGTAAAACAAGGGAAAACTAGTCCCCAACCTCTCTAGCACCGAGAGGACCAATTTAAACCCCAAAAATGTGATCGAAATGCTCGATTCAATTTGTTGTAAATCTTGTTTTGATGATGGCCAACAATCTTGGTTTGATGATGGCCAACACTTCTGCCTTGTTCAGAGCTCTTTTACCTTAGCTTTGTAGAGTCTGAGCTTCCCTTCAGAAAGTTCGTGCATGGTCTGTGCTTAGCCCATCGAATAGCATGATTAGAGTCCATGTATGGTCCGTGCACAGCCCACCGAATAGCATGTCTTAAGTCCGCGCAGAGTCTTCAAGGTGCATCATATTAGGTTAAGGCATGAAATCATAAGTCCATGCATGTATAAGGTCCGTGCATATAGGCCCACCTCTCCTTAGTTGATGCTGGGAGAAGAAAAGTGAAATGCAATTATTGTGGTAAGGAGATACATGACAAAATTACTAAAAGAAAGTAACATTTGGCAGGGATAAAAGGAGAGGTCAAACAATGTGACAGATATTCCCGAGAGATCCGAGAAGAAATGTGCCAGTACCTTCTAGGCAAAAAAGAGATGATGCAACAAAGAGCTGAAGATCAGGCTGAAATTACTAAGGAGATTTCGGACAGAAGGGGAAGGAGGGATGATGATGATGAGGAAGGTACTGAGGATTCAGATCTAGAGCTGACTGAAACAATAGAGCGTGAACAAGCCGCTCGAAGGAAAGGAAAAGCATTGATAGATTCAAGGACATACTCCAGTACAGTTGGTGTAGCACGAGTTGCACGACGTCCTGACACTGTTATAGCCCTGCAAAGAGGAGGCCCCATGGACACCTATCAGCACAAGCAAAGTGCTACACAACCAAAAATCAAGCAAGCATTGAGAGGAGTAAAAATATCAACAGAAGTTGCAGGACATGCATTTAAAAGTATTTGCAAATGATTTTTCCATGCAGGTGTCCCTGCACATGCAACTGAAAGCGAATATTTCCAACCTATGCTAGATGCCATAGCAAATGCTGGCCCTCGCTTGAAGGCCCCGTCACGTCGAGACATATATGGGCGTGGCCTTGAGAGAGAGGTCGAGGAGCTCCATCAATGGGTTGAAAGCTTCAACCATATAGGGATGAAGAGAGGATACACCATCATGTGTGATGGCTAGACTGGTACCACGAAGAAGTCCATAATTAACTTTTTGATCTATTGCATCGAAGGTACAGGATTTGTTAAATCTGTAGATGCATCAAATTATAAAAAAAATACAAATTATTTGTTTCATTTGATGGATAAGATGGCGAACCAAATTGGAGAGGATAATGTTGTGCAAGTAGTCACTGATAATGAAGCCAGTTATAAGACTGTAGGGAAGAAATTGATGCATAAGCGCATGCATTTATATTGGCTCTCATGTGCAGTACATTGTCTGGATTTGATATTTGAAGACATTGGGAAGGAAAATAATGTGAAAAAGACAATTGAGAGGGCACAAAAAATCACCCAGTATATTTATGGTCATTCTAGGATATTGAACATGTTCAGGAAGCATGCAAGTGGGAGGTGAGATATCATCCGTGCAGAAAAAAAAAAGAGAAGTTGTTTTCTGAAAAAATATGGTGAAAAAAAGGAGATAGATAAAAAAATATAGAAAAATGAGAAAGAAGAAGAAAGAAAATTCAGACTCGGGTTTATGTTTCATGTCAAATGGTATCAGAACAAGTTGTCCCCTTATTCTTACAACTAAGACCCTTGGCCAAGTTTGCTCCGCCATGAAGGGAGAATTTGATATTTCGGGTGCATCGTCCATGAGATGGGGATGGGTGCGAGACCCCATTCAAAGCTCCAGGTCCATCCTTCCCCGCTCCACCATGAAGGGAGAGTTTGAATCTTCGAGTGCACCATCCTTGAGATGAGGACGGGTGTGAGACCCCATTTGAAGCTCTAAACCCGTCCATCTTCGCCACTCGCCGTCGATGCCACTACCTACTCCAAACAAAAGACTCCTGCTTCGAGGTTCGAGGTCAAACCTCCTCCAAGCAAAGGGGTTTGATGGCATTGGCAAGCAGCTTTAGTAGAACTGTCAAATAGATATTTATGTTTTAGTTGTCTCCTGTTAATTGGGCCACATGTATGGGCCTAATGGGTCATATTTTATGCTTATAGTAATTATGTCTCTAATCATCATGTAAGAGTCCTTTTTATTTTGTGTCTTTTAGTCTTCGCAAGAGAGTTATAATGAGTAGAAAGAATGTGTTAGGTGTTAGGTCAGATTTTAATGAGTTGTCTTTTAGTCTTCCTTGTAGAGTCTATAAAAAGAGTCATGTAGTCTTTCTTTTAAAAAAAAGAAGGAAGTTGAATAGAAATTTTTGAAAAAAAATATCCATGGGAGCTGTGAGGCCTTGTGTGCTCTTCTACGAGACAGAGATGGGATGAGATGCCCTGGGATGAGAAGCCCCTTCCTACCCACCACCCAATTCCTTCCCTCCATCCTCTTTCTCACCACCTCCCACCGCGAACCCAAATCCCACCTGCACATCCCCTTGCACCTTTGTACCATCTTAGAACCTAGCACCCCTGTAAAGCCCACCGGTAGCCTCCCCTGGCCCCCCTCTCCTTCTTTCCTATCTCCCTCTCACTATCTCTCACACACACACGTAGCGTCTACCCACCCTTTTGCTTCCTCTCTTTCTCCCTCCTTCTCTCTGCTACATCACCATCGCGGCACCCCCTCTCCTACTCGACCGTCTCACCTGCGGACACCTCCTGTCACTGCCTCTTATGGGATGTAAAATAATGCCACAGAGTATAAAATATTTTAAACATGGTGCACATGGAACATGAATTGCATTAGAAATTACACATGCATACTTTTGAAACCTTCAGGTATATAACGGACTAGGACTGCCCCGTTACACACCATGATGGACCAGGGAAGGACCGCTATGCTTCACAGAACTCAGAAAATCCACAAGAAAATGGAACTATAACACACCAGGACAGGCGCGTCATAGGACTATAACGCACTGGATCAAGGGCGTTAAAGTCAACTAGCACATACACAACAGACAGGTGATAAAATGGACCAAGAGTGGGGCGTTATAGTGAACACAACGCACCTCTCATGCGTCGTTATGTCCACCAGAATGACAGAATCCATAGGTAAACCACGGGATATAATGCACCTCAACAGGGGCGTCATATTGAATTTAGCGTATAGGGGTAGGGGCATTAAAGGTAACGAACCTTTAACTCAATGCACAGGGACTATAAAGCACTACGGAAGGCGCGTTAAAGCCACCCGAATATGAAAATCCACAGAAAACTCAGACACGGACGACATAACGTACCTATAGGGATGCGTTAAAGGACCACAACGCACCAGAGGTGGCGCGTTATGCCACCTGGGTTTCGTGACTCCGGAGTTCGGAATCGAAACCGCTTCCCGGCCGATCGAAATCGACGGGGAACATGGCAAAATACAAAATTAATTGAACCTACCAACCCATACCAACCATTCAAAGCTAAGCATGCCACTAGAAATGAAATATGATGCCCATGGAATTGATTTCAATAATTAAAAGATGATTTAATGCATTAAAAGATTAAAAATGCACTAAATAGGAACATGTACGAAATACGAGGCAAATGGCGTCGGATCACGACGCAAGTGATACTGGCGATGTCCTAATGTGATAAGGAATCTATCCCCCTACCTGAAATTTGACGAAAACGACGATACGACGGTGAACCAGCGAGAGGGAGAAACGGCACCTCCCGGCCCGGCTCGAATCCACGTTCCGCGAATAGAGGAATGGTGGGCATCAACGCGATCCTCGCGACGCGACCAGTCTAACGGTACCTCTCCGGCTTCAATCAACAGCCGTCTGGACCAAGAAACGAGAGAGGCACGTAAATCGAGAATAAATCCCAAAATCACCTAAAAAGAGATTTACACAGAAATCGAGAAAGACAACATAACGCACCAAGCTAAGGGTGTTATATCGACATAACGCACCAGAACATGTGTGTTATGTCCAACAGACAAATACACTAATAAAACGAAGTATAATGGACCACAATAGGCATGTTATACTGGTATAACGCACGAAGATGGGTGCGTTATACCCCACAAACACAAAAAAAATATTAATCATGGACCAAGGGCCCATAACAAACCCAGACCAATCCGTCATAGCCACAAAATGCACAGGGTGAGGCACATTATATCAACTGCCATACCCAGCCAACCATCGGTCAATAGACCATAACGGATCTGCACCTGGGCGTTATATTGACCATAACGCACAGGAAGGAGTCTGTTATGCTAACCGACTGACATGATCTTCGAGGTGAACATGGTCGTCGAGGGGACTGACATGGCAGTCAGCCTTGAAAACAACCCGACCATAACGCGCCTGGACAGGTGCGTTATGCTCACATAATGGACCAGTCTTAGTCCGTTATGCTCCAAGACCTCAGAAGATAAAAAAATGATGAATGATACATAACGGTCTATCAGGGGACCATTATGCACATAACGACCTCTAGTAGGACCGTTAAAGCCATCCGACGATCAAAATGATAAAACGGCCGAATCAGCCCATTTCATGCCCCATGCACGCCGTAGCGCAGGGGAAATACACCCAATCGATGAAAAATCACTCCGAGATTCCAACAACACAACATGCATGCATCGAAACGCATTAAATCGCGAGATTGGGGCAATTTTGACGGATCGACCCAAAACACATCATCGGGGTTCCCGGACTCCTACCGGCCCCGAATGACGACCAATCGACATGAAACTGGTGAAGTTGGGATCCTGACATCCCAGCGGTCAGTTTGACACTAACTACATCACGAATGGTTGTCATTTTCTGGCAAACCCTACGAACCCCAAAAATCATGTTTTATGCTAAACTGGCCCGATCTCCCCCGATCGGACACCAAACTATGCAAAATTGTAGGTAAAACGTGCAGAACGTGAAGGGGGTCCATCTCCCTACCTCCGCTGACGAAATCGAGCGCCATGGGCGACTAATCCACGCTAAAACACCGTCGCGAACTGAACTGCCGACTTCGAATCTACCGTTCAAGATTATTCCCAAACCACGCCATTCCTCGCTCGACCACGCGTCCCAGCAGCCTCCCGCGGTCACCACCTTGGACCCACACAAAAAAGATAAAATACAACACATTAACACCCTTTACCCAAAAATACAAATACTCACCAAATACACCTCAAATAAATACATATAAATACACAGTAAATACACTTTAAATAAATACAACACTCCAAAAATTTAGTGGCCTAGCTCCAATGCCCTATCAATTCTCTCCGGGTGAGAAGAACTCGACCCTGTCGAGTAAGGGGGTGCTGTCGCTCGGGTACCACTCCAATAGATTTGGATGTGTCCTCTGTAGGTCTGCCCGGATGATCCAAGTGTTATCGAACACGGACCTTCCTCCATCGCACCTATAGCGCTGGTACGCTCCACTCCTAAGCATCACTTGCTCATCCAATATATGTTCTATTTGCTCACGCTACTGTTGGAATGAGGCTGGTGGTGAACACTCTGGGGTGGTGTCACTCTAAAGGGAAGGACACGGCTCAAACGGCTCACTCGGAATCACCGCTGGGTCCCTGCAGGTGACCAGATCTGACTCGCTTCAATACTCGGAAGGGACTAGCACCGCAAGCTTGCATTAGACTGACTCTACTCGATGTATGCAGACTCCCAACAAACTGTGCGAAAAGGAAAAAGGACAGACTCACACAAGACCCTAAATCCCTACATAATGCAGTGGTGGTCCAGGACACCCATATGTGTGACTAGCTTACACACGATGCAACCCAATGATGGCGGACTTATGGAATCCTAGACGTCCTAATGTGAAACACTCATGCATCGACCTCCTTTTGGATTTGAGAGGGTTGGGAGGGCCAGGAGAGCCTATGTCTCCTTCTTCATCATCCCTATGTGATGGTGATGTATGCATTTTTTCCCAATGAACGGGCCCCTCGTTACGTGTAGGATGACTAGCCCATGGGGAAGGGGTGTGATAGTGGACTCCCTTGAAGAAGTGGAGTAGATAAGGCGGGTCAAGTGGCTCACTGAGGAAGGGGTCAAAGGGATCGAAGAATGTGTGACCCCTCGAGATGGGTTCCCTCATGACACGGTCCCATGTTTAGAATTCTTGAAGGTGTAAATGGTCACCTTCATTCATTGTGGTAGGTGGGACGGTGGTCATACGTAGAAGACATGGTTCCTCCCTCAGGATAAGTGAAATGGAGTTAGGGTCGATCGGCATGGGTAGGAATAAAAGAACCTCCATGGTGACATGACCGATGGTGCTCACGGAGGTAATTGATCCCAAAGCAAGATGCATGAAGCCACGACCTTTGGGTCGGTCGAAGCCTGGGGCCAACATGTGCATCAACTTCAACTACCAGTCTAACCCTGTGATAAGGTCTTCTAAAGTATCAACAAGGTAAAAAGGATGGATCGTTGTGTGGAACGAGTTGACAGGCACTATTTGTAGTGCGGGGTCCATAGATGGATAGCAAGGTGTTCTGGGGACCAAGCCTTTCTTAAGCCATCTAAGTAGTGGCTCGTCGATGATTAGCTTCCCCGTTAGAAGCACGAGTGTTTCTGGCTGAGGTGGCTCCGAATAAAGGTCGGAAGGTGAGGTTGGTGGCAAAGGAACTCTCACGAGTGGGGAAGGAATATCCTCCCTGAGGGGGAGAGGTCCTTGGGGTGGCACCGAGTTGAGCCTATCGGCTATGGCCTCCTTAAGCTCAGACATGAGTTCGTCCTATCTCGAGGGTGGGCTAGGGGAGCTTGATGGCCAAGACTGGCAACACATCTGATTCACTTAATCCCAAAAGATCTTCACGAGTTTGGAAAAAGTGGGGCTTGGTCTAGGGGCATCATGGTGGATTTGCTCATATTCAATCAGCCTAGTCTTGGGTCGAGGCTCATCCATGTTCGGGGCTCTCTGCCTCCGACTATGACCCACTTGGTTGGAGGTGACTGGGCGGGGTAGGTAGGTCCTTCTAAGCTCATTTTTCATGTCATACCAGGTCTCGATGGGCCTTTGCTGTCTAATGTCTCTCAAACACTCAACGCATCTCCACATATCCTTGGTATCGTGCAAAAGCCTCTCATTGGCAAAAGAGAATTGCATGGCTTCGGACTTGGGGTAACAATCAAATTATTTATCCATGGTGGCTTCCCAATGTAGGTAGTCACTCGGGACCTTGGAGCCATCAAAGGTCATTGATTCAGGTCTTTTGAAGAAGATGGATTGGTTTCCGAGCCCATGGGTGCTATGCAACCAGTGATATTGCCTGGGTGACTTGGAGTCCATTGGAAACTAGGGGGATCGCTACATGGTGAACATGTAAGGGAGCTAAATGCAGATTTGAATGAGACACCTAATGTGAGACAACTCTAGACTCTAACCAATATCTAGTACGTGGTGGAGATTTTAATCCGAAGATCCAACTCACGCAAGTGTGCTACCTTCCCAATAGGCTTAACCTATCTTTCCAATAACACCTTTTAATATACCAGATATAGGAATGAATGCAACACCTTGGACAAGATGACCCTAGACGCAATCTTGCTCTGATACCAATTTAATGTGGGACGACATGAGACTCGACACAAACTCGATGTGAACCTTGGACTCTATGAGACGACGCGACTAAAATGACGACACGACCAGTGACGACACGAACGACTCGACACCTAACGAGGTTCCTGAAGAGGCAAACGTGCCCCAAACAAGAAGTACTCACTCACGATCATCCCCAGCGAGGGAAACGTGTCGATCTGCACGGTTGAGAAATCGGCACTAAGTCTCAGGTGGTCACCTCACTCTCATGCTCAGATCAAGTCACGGGACGGGTCACGCTCTCTTTCTCACAGCGGTGATTAAACTTGAACTAGCTAGGAATCAAAATAACTCACATGCAATGGCTTAAGAACCTATACGGAACAAGCAAGTAAGACACATAGGGAGACGAGTGTACCTCCACACTTGGGGCGTGGGGAAGACGTCCCAGCCAAGATCCGCAACTCCCGGTACAGTGGTAAAATTTAATTACAGTAATGATTTTACGGCCCACTACACGCAAGGAGGTAACAGGCTACACAACGACGTCGGGAGCACCGATCTTGGGTTGATGGGCTGCAAGGTGGCGGGGTTCCAGGGCAGTTGCGGGCTGCGACTCTGGATCTGAAATTTGCTGGCCTACAGGACAATGAACAAAGGTGTCCAAAGGGACATCGACCTTCGGGGACCTTTTGAAGGTGACGGATCATCGGGACGATGGCAGATGGTCCTTGGTTGACCCCTGGGAGTGGCAGTCGATGGATCTACACCAGCGTTTTTCCAGTTGATTTATACGGTAACCTCCTTTGCTGGCCTGTCTCGGGAAGGAACTGCGCGCTTTGGCAAGATCGGCCACCACGCCCAGATTTGGTGTCAGATTGGGATGAGACCAATGTCGATGCGAAGAGGACTCGACGGGCTTCAAACCATCAACTTTTAGGATCCATCCAACAGTCAGATTTTCCAGGTCAAAGATGGGGGAAGCCCAACGAAGGTACCAGCTGGCAACTACGAACTCGCACACTAGGAACCGTGGAAGCAGAACGAACAACGACTCACCTGAAAAGCACGGGTGAGTCTCATGTCACTGGCTCAGTAGGGGTGACGCAGATCCCCACTGGAAAACATGCAGTAACATGGAACAACAGCAAAAATGACAGGTGTAGCAAAGCTAGAAAATTACACTACAAAGCTGTAAAGCTACGCTAGAAAGCTATAAAATAAGAGACAGGGAGTAGGAGTAGGGAGCAAGCTAAGGAAGAGGGGAAGAACCTTTACCAGACAAGCGGCTGTCGAACTAACCTCGGCACCCCAAACTACTCCAAGCAGCAACAAGAAGGCGACTCTGAGCTGACGAAGTCAGGAGTTGCCGATCAGTCGACACTGCAAGGGACCTACAAAATAGACAAAGAAACCTAGGAAAAACCAAGATAGACGTAGACCTAGATGACATGACCAGAACGTCATACGCACTGTCCCACACATGACTAGAACGTCATGCAAATGACAGGACACTGACCTTGAGTACGGCCACTAGAGGGCTGGCCTGAGAAGTCACGACGCACAAGAAACGTGAAGAGAACCGCGAAAAGTCTTATGCTGTGCCTAACCACTAGAAGAATAGCCAACTGCATCCACTGACGTCTTATGTTGTGCCTACTAGCGTCTTGTCTGCGTAACCTATTGCAAGGTCTAGGCCGAGACCAAGACACTGTCAGAACTAGAACCCAAGTACCGTCGCCAGTGACTAGTCAGGGTCATGCCTGTCGACGTGAGTCCAAAGTCCCTGACCATGTGTGCACACACTGGCTCTTGCCTAAGCTAGGACTCTAGCTAGTTTTCTCCCCCCGAAGGACGCTACGGTAACCGCGGGAGCCGATAGAAACTAGCTTATAAACCGTAAATCAAAAGGTGCCCCGCTGTAAAAGTCGTCACACCGAAGCGTGCCGTATGGCTACGACTAGTGGAGGATCACAAGACACAGAGACTCAAAACACGTGTGTTGAAGTACAGACAGACTAATCATGCACTGTCACCCGTACTACAAAGCACCAATGGCAGCAGAGGCACTACCGACAAACTTAGGACAAGGTGACTAGACCTACTCACGTAACGATCCTTGAGTCAGACGACTTGGAGGCAAGATCATCACTAATAGTGAAACAAGCCGCGCCCCCAGAAGATAACAATCTAACCTTCCATCCAGCCAGTCTAGACTCATATTTCTACAAAATAGGAAGCCAATCTGTAGAGTGTAGGGCACCCGGGGTCAGTGGGAGACCCAGATAGGAGATAAGGAATGTTCCTATCTAACATCTCAGGATGCAGGCCGCCCTCTGAATAGACCAATCCTCCATGTTAACCCCAACTAGCATGCTCTTATAAAAGTTGACTTTAAGGTCAGTGAACCCCTCCAGCAATTCCAACAGGAGCCTAGACATATAAAGTTGTTGTTCATCCTCTGCCAAGAATAAGATGGTGTTATCTGCATACTACAAATGAGTAACTGAAGGTCCCCATTTTCCAACCTAAAATCCCCTGATCAGACCAGAAGCCTCTACTCTTAGCCACACCCCACTCAACACATGACTCACTAACACAAAGATGAGATGAGACACATGGTCCCCCTGACGAAACCCCCTACCACTATGGAAGAAAGAGGACGGCTTCCCGTTGACGAGGACAGCAAAGGAAGTAAAGGAATGCAAGCCCTAACCCAACCAACCTGTCTCTCCCCAAAACCCATCTTATCCAACACATCAAATAAACACTGCCAATTGATCTTATCATAAGCCTTCTCGAAATCCAACTTCAGGACCACCCCTTTCTTCATGTGTGTCTTCATGACAAATAAACACTCATGGGCCACCAAGAAATTATCCTGAATATGTCTCCCCCTGATAAAGACCCCCTGATAACTACTGACCAACATGTCCATAACACTAACTAATCTCCTCGCCAACAACTTGGTGATGATCTTGTAGGTTCCATTCAACAGACTAATCGACCTAAAGTCTTAAAATTCTTGAGCACCATGTTATTTAGAGATAAGGACTAGGAGATTGTGGTTTTATTGATGCCCCCAAGTGTGCCCTCCCTTCCTGAAACTCCCTCGCGACTACCACAAACTCTCCTTTGATGACATCCCAACACTTCTGGAAGAAGGCCAGTAGGAAACCATTCGACCCTGCAGCTTTGTCCCCTACAAGTGAAAAGATTGTCTAGTAGACCTCCTACTATGTAAAACTCTGGGAGATAGCATCCCTATCCTCAGGGGAGAGACGGAGTAGGAGATCGTCTGTAATCATCAGCCTAAAGTGCCCATCCTCTATAAACAATCTAGAGTAGAAGTCCCTCGCCTGACCCCATGTTTTTATAATTGACAACTCAATTTTACCAAATAAAGAGTAATGATAACAATAACAAATCCATTCACATGCACTAATGTCAGTATACATCAAATGTTACACAAAAAAGAGATACATAAAATGGTACATGAATCACAAATGGAAGAATACATAAAAAATTATTAACAATAAAAAAAAGCGGTGCGTCTTTGTCTCTCCACTCTCATATTGTCTAAAATAATAATTCTGAACATAAGCACAATATTGCTCCCATGTCATCCTTTATTCATACATTTGCATATACTGTCTCACATATCTATAATAATTTTGAACAAAAATGTGAACCAACACACCAATGTGTGGATAGAGGGGATAAGAATATGCCACTGTAGGTACAGGTACAACAATTGGGACAGGATATGGATATGCATATGAAGTAGTGTATGATCCATATATGTAGGGGGGGTTTAAAGTCTCAACAAATGTGAAGAAGATGCCCGCTAGAGAAGCTGTACGGCGGGCCCGAGAGAAGAGAAAACCGGCATCGGTCGACGTCGAAGATGCCTCTGGAATCGACCGTACAGCCTAAACCTGCCGCTACCTCCTTGCCACAACCATCACTGTCTCAGACCTGGACACGAAGAAGAAGCCCGCTGGAGAAGTTGTACGGTGCCTCTCGGAGAAGAGGAAACCAGCGTCAGTCGACGTCGAAGCGCACATCCCAAACTCGTTGCCGACGTTGAACGTCGCCGCCTTCTCGTCGCAACTCGCAACCACTGATGTCTCAAATAGGTCGATGCCGGACGTGGAGAAGAAGCGACGGAAGAAGCCGTACAACCCAGGGAGACAAGGAAACCGGCACTGGTCCACATCGGAGATGTCATCGGGCATGGCCGTACGGCCCAGACCCGTCGGTGATGCCGAACATCACTGCATGTTCACCGAACGACCATCGTTCATGCGTAACCCAATCGCTTAGTTACGGGATTCAACCGAGACAGGTCGAATAACCCGGCCTTACCCTAACTGAGTCCGAACACACTAACTCACGTCCCAAAGCCAATTAGCTCAAACATGTCACCTTAACCGAACTTATTCAGTTATCAAAGTCGGCCCAAGTGTTTTCCCGTGGACAGAAGACCAGTTAAACCTATGTTAAGTTAGGCTATAGCCTATACCTTATGCACTACTTAGTTGGAGTATTAGTTTTAATAGATATGATCCTAGAAAGGTACACAAGTAGAGAATTGACATGAGCCAATGAGAAAGTAGACTGCAAGATCTCTGCCATGTGGATCATTAAATACTCAGATCTGGAGCTAAAGAAAACTCTTATTCTATATCTCCTCTGAGCCAATCAAATGAAGTCAAGTTTGAAACCATATTTTGGTATCTATGCTGGACCAATCAGTGGACAAGTTTTTTGGAGGAAAGTTTTCTATCTTGGGAAACCAAAATAGGACACGCACCTCCATGCTTGAATTAGGCTGCAAGTGTGCCAACAAAAACAAGAGAGAGAACCGGCTAAAGGAGCAAGGGTGTGGCTGCTATTGTTGTTGCTTGAAGGAGTAGGAGCTACTGCTGGTGCTGCCAGAGAAACCCGTGTCTCTGGAAATAGAAGAAGAAGGTGAAGAGCTCAGCGCCATCTCTATGGAGATCTGAAGAAAAGCACCAAGCTCATCGTCCACCTGTTCGTTGTCCTGCAAAGAGAAGCTACCATCTCTAAAGCAACGAATCTGAACGCAGTAAATCAAGCTCTCTAGTTTCCAGACAAAGATATTTACATTTTGCATTGAGTTTCATTCTTCTTGTCTGAAGTTCTTCATTACCCTTTTATGTTTTGTTCTTGTTCTTGCTGAACCTTGAACCATCCCTATCGGTGATAGTAGGAAGACAGATCAAACTTGTGTGCTTGGATCTGTGGTCTGGCCGGTGTGCCATCAAGCTGTGTAACAGCAGTTCCTTGAGAGGGGATAATCTCTCTACAAGCTGTAATAAAGTCTTTTGTTGGGCAACTCACCTCCTTCTTTGGTAGGAGATGGGATGGATGGAACACTGACTTCGTAAGAACCTTGGAGGAAGATGCAACACAATCTTGTAGCCAATGAGAAAGCTCCAACGCCGCACACGCTGTCGCAAGAGCTTGACAATGAATGGTGAAGAACGAGTCAGATTTGGGGTGGAGATCTTGGAATGAGGTTCTAGAGTTGGAGATGGGGGCTTTGGGTGTGGAGGAAGTGAAGGAGTGGATTTAAGGTTAAAATGAGGTGAATGAAATGAGGAAAGGGGTGAAGAATCCCTTAAAAATGAGTCTCGATCATGGCATACGTCGAATCGGTTTGACCAGTTTCGATCGACTGGGCCCCTGGCGTCAGTCGACCGAACTGGTCGGCCTGCCCCCTTTTACAATGGGTTGGATACTGATAGATAACACACAGCAGCGCTACAAATAGAAAGACTTAACCATCCTACGAAGGGGGATTAAAGATATGGAATTGCACACTGCAAGCAAACCACTGCACACAAAGATTTTTAGGTGGTTTGGTCTGCTACCCACAGACCTACATCCACCCCTCACTCAAACCCGAGTGAGGATTCCACTAGCACAAGCTAGAAACCAAAGCAGACTCAGTCTGCAACAGGATGCTACCTAACAGCTTGAACCCCGAGGGAGACAAATCCCTCGACCCAGGTTCTGTACCCCACAAAACCTGGAACCTGACCTTGCAACCTGCAAGTCCAGAACCGGAGGACCAATCCTCCCTTCCTCCAACTCGGAGGGGAACCACGAGCAGCACACTGCTACTCGCAACCGGAGACACGGTCTCCCTTCCTTTGACACCCAGAGGGAATCAACGGAGAATCCTCTCCCTTCTCCTGAACGCACAGGAGGAACCCGACCTCAAACCAGAGAATCGGAAGAACGAAGTGGAAATCAGAAAATGAACAAAGAAAAACAAATACAATCGAAGGAAATAAAATGTAGCTCCAACTGGAGCAGGACTGTTCAGGATTTGATTCTGGAACAGATAACTACAGATCTTCAATATCGTGACCGGTTGCTCCGACTTGAGCTCCCTCCCCTTCTCTCTATCCTCTTCTCAGCTCTTCTCTCTTTCTTTCTCTTTCTTTCCTGCTGCTCGCTCTCTGACGGCTTCTTCTTTCTGCTCTCTAGTTCTTCTCTCGGACGGCCACTCTCTTCTGCACACCCCTTTTTCTTTCTTTCTTGTGCCACACACTTCTTCGAAGGATGGGAGTCTATTTATACAAAATAGAGTATCAGAACCCATTGGATAAAGTGATTTGATGCCCTTTAATTTCTATTGGACCACGTGGCAGGAGAGAGAAGAATATTTTTGACAGAGCATCCTCGGATCACGTGTCCATCAAGGGTTGACTTAGGAACACATGTCTCCTCTCTAGTTCGAGCTCACGTGATTGCCATGAGTTAGGACAGATTTACTCAAGTCCCGTTGCTGCCAATTGCTCACTCAAGCATTTCATAAACACCTTATATGGAGGAGTATCCTCAGACCTTCCTTATGTTGAAGGCAACCATTGCTCTGACCTTTCATCTACCATGGCTGAGATTGCTTCGACCTTGCTTGGTCCTTCTTGAGTTTTCTTCTCTGATGGAGATTCCTTCATAAGGGGACAATCGAAAATGCGATGATCCCCACTTTCACAACGCAAGCATGCTCCCTTCTTTCTTTAGCACTCTTAAGCCTTGTGGCCAGCCTTGTCACAATACTTGCAGATATCTTTTGAAGACGTATAAGAGATGACTTACCTATTTCCATCTCGAGGCCTTTTGTCTTGTTGAGGGGTTCTTCCTTCATTTGGCCTCTTCTTTACAAATGTTGGTTAAAAGTTTCCGGCGCTAATGACTTGTTCTTTCACGACTCTTCCCTTGATTCTATCCGCCATCTCCATGGCATCTTCTAACAGTTGGGCCTTCCGAACCATCTCAGTATATGTTTAGATGTCCATAGGTGTCAGTTGGGGAATGTATTGGGGCCTTAGCCCATTCATGAATCGCTTGGCCTTCATTCTCTCCATATTAATGAGGTGTGGAGCATAACGGCAATGGCAGTTCTCAGACAAGTTCTCTGCAGATCTGAGAATTTGGGTACTGTACAACAGCAGCTTCAAAATTAGATAAAGATCAGATCCGTGCAGATCCAGCAGATCTATCCAGGTCTAGATCGGAGGACTTCAAGGGAGCTTTCCAACGATAGCTCATGCGTCCCGATCCGACATTGGGATTGATCGCAGCGGCTGTTCTCGCCAAAGCGCGCGCCTGAAAACCGCAACTAAACTCCGAAGACAGCAACTCCAAAACGTGGGAATCAGAGCTGATCGGCCTCCGACTGGTTTTCCCGGCCGACCGCCGTCCAGGGAGGCGCGCCACTAGGGGTCCCCATCACAGCGGGCCCCACCTCACCAGAGCCGGAGGACAGAGCGGTCCGTGGGCCCCACGGACCTGTAGATCGCGCCATCCGGACAGCACAAACACGACTTTCGGTACCGACGGAGGCGACATCAAGATGCTGCCCGTCAACCTGATTCGCATGATTCTCGGGCCCCACTTGTGACCTTTTACCTCCTTGCGTGGAGTGAGTCAAACATCTGTACTACTGTAAAATTGTTTAACCGGGGGTCCGTAAATCGGCCGGGGTTGTCTTCGCCACGTCGGGTGCGTGGAGGTAACGGTCTAAACCTCTTGGCGTTCATTTGCTAGTCTAGTATACGGTCGTATGCCGCTGCGAGAGTGTAGGATACTAGCCCGTGTGTTCATG